>OW240917.1:76491087-76608957 GCA_933207985.1 Pelobates cultripes
TAGTGAGGATAGATAGGTGGGAGCAGCATTATGTAGATTTGAAAGCAAGAACCAGAATTTTAAATTGAGCCCTATATCTTACAGGAAGCCACTGTAGGGACTGACAGAAAATAATTTAAAAATAATTTACACATATATTTTTTAAAATTCTATGTATATATTTATGTAACATTTTTACCTAATTAATTAAGTAATTTTTTTTGAGGGACCTGCCTGACATCCCAGGCATAAAGTCAACAGAATTTGGTTTGCAAGCCCTATATTTAACCCTGTAACGTCAAGACACTAGAAAACCTGTACATGGGGGGTACTGTTTTACTCGGGAGACTTTGCTGAACACAAATATTACTATTTTCAAAACAGTAAAACGTATCACAACAATGATATCATCAGTAAAAGGGTCATTTTTTGCATTTTTCACACACAAACAGCACTTTCACGGACAATATCATTGTTGTGATCCGGTTTATTGTTTTGAAAAACTAATATTTCTGTTCAGCCAAGTCTCCCGAGTATAACAGTACCCCTCATGTACAGGTTTTATGGTGTTTTTAAAGGTCACAGTGTCAAATACAAGGCTTGCATTTATGTTTTTTTACATTGAAATTTGCCAGATTGGTTATGTTGCCTTTGAAACCATATGGTAGCCCAGGATTGAGAATTACCCCATGATGGCATACCATTTACAAAAGTTGACAACCGAAGGTATTACAAATGGGATATGTCCATTCTTTTTTCATAGCCACTAAGTCAAAAACACTGGCCAAAATTAGCATTCAAATTGGTTTTTTGCATTTTTCACACACAAACAAATATGAACGCTAATTTTGGCCAGTGTTTGTGACTAAGTGGCTACTAAAAAAGACTGGAGATACCCTATTTGTAATAACTTGGGTTGTCTACTTTTGCAAATGGCATGCCATCATGGGGGAAATTATCATTCCTGGGCTACCATTTGGTCTCAAAGGCACCATTGTCACGTATTCATCCACTTATAAAAAGGTGGTTAATGGCATTTACTGTCCACACATGAAAAGTTGTGCCAAGCAGCAACCAAATCCACAGAAGGGTTAATGCTGAGCAGCAATTATGCAAATGGAAACCTGGTAACTGCCTTTGGGGTCAAAGGCCGGTTACAGCCTATCAGATCTAAAGGAGGGGTATTTAGGCCCAGTTCTCATCCTGCTCAGTGCCCTATCGTGGTTTCCCTTGTGGTTGTCCGAGAGCGCGTTATTGAGTTTGGTTATTCTGGTTATTTGACTTTGGCATTGTTTTTGACTTCCCTGTTTTCTGGCATCCCTGACTCCTGGCTTTTCCTTATCATTGTGTCTCTTTCTGTATTCCTTGACCTCTGCAATTCCTGACTATTCTTTGGTACGTTAGTCTGGCCATTCTAAGGTCCGGTATACGTTACCTATCAGTGCTCTGTGTTACACAATTCTACGTGCTGGATCATTCTGTAATCCTGACAACCATAACCAGTCTGTCAAATTTCAATGTGCATAAACTGAAAAATGTAACGTGCTATAATTGACCCTGTATGTTTCCAAAACAACATAAAACCTATACATGGGGGGTACTGTTTTACTTGTGAGACATCGCTGAATACAAATATGTGTACTTTATTGCAGTAACAGCTAACAGTGTTATGACATTCACAGTAAAAATGCCATACTTTACTAAACTAAATGTTTCATATATTAATATTTGATATGAAATGAAAATCTGGTTTCTCCTGAACAAAATTACGTATAATAAGTGTGGGTGCATTGTAGCGGGATCACCGCTAAACCATGAAGGGTGGTAGTATATTTGCCCATGTTCCCCATGTATTTGTGATTACTTGCGTGTTTTGCCTGCTCCCCATTCAGGAGACCGTGTACGAACGCAGCCCACTCGTCTCCCAAATGGGGACCACCCCAATACCCCATTCAGAATGTTTATTTAAATTGTTCACACCTCGCTAACGAGGTGTGAAAACCACAAACCATGGAAGCCTCGGCACGTGCCGACCCTGGGTGGTTGCCCGTTCGTTAAATGAACACCATCCAGGGGGAGCATTCACAGATTCCTTCCCATCTCGTTCGGCTCCCAAATAAGGACCTCCCAAGCTCTCCTTGGAGTGTTTATACCAATCAATTAGAATGTTGGCAACTTGCAACATGAGTGTGAAACCGCAAGGGAAGTAATTAATGAGTGCTTCCCTGGATAGCCGCCAGTTCGTATAGCCGAGCGCCGGCCAGGGGGAGTATTCGTGGCTCAAAAGGAGACACTTACCTTGCTTGGTTTCACCCAGGGACCCCGCGAATGGAGGCTGTTCATGCCGGTTACCGTTCTGGGGTTCCTGAGATTGATGGGGACACTCTGTGGGGATAATGGCGGTTTGGCGGGCTTTCTGTGTCTGGGAACCCAGGAGGGGGGAATCTTTCCCGCACTGGGACTCCCAGGTACAGAGAATCCTGGGTAGAAGACCCCTCTGCCATGGGAAGTGGGAAACCCTGTATTTGGGTGGCGGGAACCAGGGACATAGGGACTGGAGTTGTCACACGCACAGGCCCCTGGGAGGGGGAGGACCCTGGGAGGGGACATACGCATGGACTATAGTCCCTGCAACATACACATGGACTATAGTAAACTAAGAAGACAAACCCTAGAGGACTTGCTGGTAGCAAGACGGAAGTCGGCGGGCAACCGTAAAAAGGCTGAGTTTATTGCCGAACTTATGGAGGATGATCAGCAGAGACAGGAGATGACTACACCACAGCTGGAGGGAGAAGAAGAAGCGTTTCAAAAGGCAATAAGGCAGTGCTTGGCCTTATTAGAAGAGACTCCCCCAGCGGATCTACTAACCAAGCTAATCTATGAGACTCAGACCTTCTTCCTGGCACAGAAGCAGGGGGTGACCCCCACACTACAGAGGGACAACGGGCAAGAAAGGGGCGGGCTACCCCTACCCATAAGCCAAAGCTGCTATACAGTGCCTTCAAGGAGTTTCAGGAAGCAGAGGAGGGCATTTGAAGACTACCTGCAGGACTTTGAGTGGCAATGTCTCCTGCTGGAAGTCAACCAGACAGACTGGGTCACTATCCTGGGCAGTAAGTTGACCGGGAGAGCAGCAGAGGCTTATCAGGCAGTACCTGGGGACCAGATCTGCGACTATGGAGCTGTGAAAGAAGTCCTCCTGGCCAGGTATGCATATCGACGGAAGTTCAGGGGGACAAAAAAAGGGGAGAGGGACTCCCATACAGAGTGGGCATGTTGCATTCACTGGGCTGCCCAAAACTGGGTGGACTCACAGCACGCAAAGTCCCCAGGTCCAGCGCCCAGTCCCGTTGCTACCGACATACATTGCGGCTTCTGCCACAACCCAGCCAGGTAACGCTGCCTCCACCCCGCAGTCCCCTGGATAAGATCCTACCCCCACTGCCATGGCCATTACCCCTCAGAACTGCTTCAGGTGCAATCAGCCTGGGCATATCAAATGGGAATGCCGCCAGGCTCGCCCTGGACCCCCACTTATTACCAATGTAGACCCTCACCCACCACGAGCTGCAGCCCATTGCTATCAGGCTGCTCCACTTGACTCTCCAGCCCACAGTAAAGTCACCTGGAACTACCTGCATGAGGCCAACCCCTTCCATTCTGCCCACAACAACAGAGCTCATCACCGGCAGCCGGTCAGGCTAAATAGACGCACCGTGCAAGGTCTGTGGGATACCGGTGCCACCCTAAACCTGGTTCACTTCCCCCTCACCCCAGAGAGTCCGAGTGGCCGCGGGCGACATTTATTGCTTACCCACAGCACAAGTACACTTTGACTGGGGCGCAGAGGACAGACAGGTGACTGTCTGCCTCATGAACCTGCTACATGTGGAAATGCTCCTTGGCAATGACCTCAGACACCTCACCTCTTCCTATGTGCACCTTCCGACACCTGAAGAAGCCTATCATCCCGTGACGACCAGGCAGCAAGTCCACTCCACACAGGACGGTTCACACTCTGAGGTTCAGGTAGGCACACATCCCCCTCCCCGCCCCCTGTTCCCCATAGGCAATCCCGTAAGCAAGCTCCCTGGGTACACTCTCTTGCCCTGGGCCCCCTACCTGCCGCACCTCCTGTTGCTTATCGGGAGGTACCCCAGGAATCCACGGGGTTCTCCCTGTTCAAATTAATTCTCTGGCTGAGAGGGAGGGGGCCCCTGGACCTAGTCTAGGAGCATTGGGAGGGAGCCGGGGAACAGGAAGGCACCCCCACCATTCCATACATGCTTGAGATTAGGGACCGACTGGAGAAGCTCACCCAGATAGTGCGGGAGAACCTTCAGGCAGCCCAAGGGCCCCAGCTCGCATGGTATGATCAGGGAGCCAGGAGCCGTGGCATTCAGGTTGGGCAGAAAGTCCTGGTTCTAAAACCTGTCCAGCATGATACGCTACAAGCTGCCTGGCAGGGCCCATACCGTGTGGGGGAGCAAAAATGTGACACCACCTATGTGATCGGCCTGTGCTCAGGTACTGGAGTCCGGCACCTGTTGCATGTCAACATGCTTAAGCCCTACCACGAGTGGACAAAGTACGTGGCCACCATCTGTGCCACGGCCTTGGAGGATTTCGAAAATCTTCTCCTGCCTGACCTCCTGGGAGATGGAGCCTAGGCAGGGTCCATGAAGAGGTTCAACTAACCCAAGAGGAGTGCCGCCAGGCGCAGAAGATGCTTTTCCAACCTCCATGGGGTCACCAACCTGGCCACCCACTGGGTGGAAACCCAGACCAGCATCCCCTGCGACAAAGCCCATACCGAATACCCGAGGCAGTACGGGAGAGCATGAAGAAGGAGATCCAGGAGATGCTCCACCTAAGGGTCATGGAGTCCCTGGGCCTCTCCAGTAGTACTGGTCCCGAAGAGGGACAGGACCAAATGGTTCTGTGTGGACACCTGGAGGCTCAATGACAAGACGGTGTCAGACGCCTATCCCATGCCGCGTATAGATGATCTATTGGATAGGATGGCTAAAGGATGGTACCTCATCTGTGCAAGGTGTATTGGCAGATACCCCTGGCCACAGAGGCTATTCTTAAGTTAGCCTTCGTCACTCCATTCAGCCTATACCAATTCCAGGTAAAGCCCTTTGGAATGAAGAACATCCCGGCCACATTCAAGAGGATGGTGGACCGATTGCAGGAGGGACTCCAGGACTATGCCTGTGCATACCTGGATGATATCGCCATCTGTAGCGATACCTGGGAGGAACATCTGGCCCATACAGGGGGCCATACTGGACCGAATCAGAGAGGCAGGGTTAACCTTAAAACCCAGTAAGTGTCCCCTCAGGATGGCAGAGGTGCAGTATCTAGGACACTGGGTGGGGTGTGGGGCACAGAAACCTGAACCGGCCACGATAGAGGCAGTCGCTAGCATCCCCGCACCAAAACCCAAGTGCTTGCCTTCCTAGGGACTGCGGGTTACTACAGAAAATTTGTCCCTGATTATAGCGCCATTGCTAAATCCCTCACTGAAGTGACCCACAACAACCTGCCCCGACAGGTAGCTTGGACCCCAGAGTGTGAGCAGGTGTTCCAAGCTCTAAAGGATGCCTTGGTAAATGCCCCTGTACTGGCTGCTCCTAATCCCAGGAAACATTTTCTTGTCCACACAGATGCCTCTATGTTCAGACTAGGAGCAATACTGAGCCAGGTCGGGGACGATGGCAGCTAACATCCTGTAGTTTACCTCAGCAGGGAGTTCTTACCCAGGGAGGTAAGCTACGCCGCCATCGAAAAGGAGTGCCTGGCGGTGGTGTGGGCACTCAAAAAGCTGCAGCCCTACTTGTATGGACAGCAATTTACCCTGCTCACGGATCACAACCCGTTGGTGTGGCTTAACCGGGTCTCTGGGGACGATGCCAGGCGATTACAGTGGAGCCAAGGCCCTCTAGCCATATGACTTTACCATCCACTAAGCAGAACGGCAATGTCGACGGCCTGTCCAGGCAAACCGCCCTAGACAAGTGACCCGTGGGTGCCTCACCCGAACATCAACAAGTTTATCTGCTGGCATCCACCTGTGGATGCCGACTACTGGGGGGGAGCTGTGTAGCGGGATCTCCACTAAACCGTGAAGTGCAGTAGTGTATTTACCTATGTTCCCCATGTATTCGTGATTACTTGTGTGTTTTACCTGCTCCCTGTTCGGGAGACCGCATACGAACGCAGCTTGTTTGTCTCCCGAATGGGGACCACCCCAATACCCCATTTAGAATGTTTATTTAGAATGCTCACACCTCGCTAACGAACAGGGGACAAAGGGACTAGGGTTCCAGTTCTGATATACGACCCCTGGGAGGGTTAGGCCCCTGAAGGGGGAGGACCCTGGGAGGGGACATTGTCTTTTACCTGTATTTCACCCCCTTGCATAGGGAGAGTAAAAAGCCGAGTGTGGCCAATAAAGCTTGTTGTTGTACAAAATGGGTCTGGTCAATTATTAATAGCGGAGGTAACCAGCCGGGTTACCCAGGGTCCGCTACGTGCATTTAATATGAAAGAGGTGAATTATGGTTGAACAGACATATAGCGCAAAATCAAAGTTTTGTTTACGTTTTGTTTTGATCTGAACTTGTACAACTGCCTCAGTGCTTAAGGGGTTAAGGAGAATGGCAAAGTATTTATTAACATGTAAAAACCTCAAAAATGCTTAAATTTCACTGCATAGAATCTCAATTAAATAGCCAAACAAATAGGAATTGCATGGACAATAATTTTCATTAAATTGTCATGAGGAACTCACCTTAGCCTATTGTACAAATCTGAACTATGATTATAAAATAAATTATTTTTTTACTGTACTTTTCTAAATCAATAGTTTGCAAGACAGCTTTTAGAGAGCCTTGCACATGCATCCTGTAATATAATTGAATAGAGATTCAAAAAGCAACTCATACAATTTTTATGCATCTTTAGCTTGATATTTCATTTTGCAGGCTTATAACATTTACATAAGAAAATTTATTTTCTTATCTTGGAAAAATGAAGATCTTTCATATCTAACATTCATACTGTTCCAGAAAGAATACAAATCTCCCCAGTCCTTTTCCTTCAGGTGTTTGAACAATATATATCTTTTCGGTTCATCAAAAGTACATAGTGTGCAGAAGGCTGGTCATCTTGAATCTAAACATATATGAAGGGTAACCTTAGGGTTTTTCAGAAAATTATCTGTGGCAAATTTTGTATATATAGGAAGTGTCTTTTATTTAATTTTTTTAAATATATATTTATACTTATAATTTTATGTAATATTAAATGCCTTCATTTGTTGCAATCCGCTCATATCTTTTTGGACAAAACTGACATTGCTACAGTTAAGATGTAACTTCCACAAGAGCAATATGTTCAGGAAAGATTACAAAATAGTTTGACAGAGAAGTGAGAGGACACCAGAATCAGGGCTGGTGCAAGGATCTTTGGCTAAACATGAAATCTTCACCTGTGTAGGATGGTTTGGCCTCTTGCCCATAAATCCTTTTCCCCCCTCCCCTGTTTTTTAATTCTTTATTTACAAGTTCAAGTAGAGAGGATTACAATCATGGAAAAGACATACTGTGTTATTACAATCCACTAGTTGCAAAATATTTAATGTGTTATGTCACACTCCTGTATACATGTAGTATAATAAACAAACATAATTTGTCACCTGTAGCGGATGGCACCAGGCGATCCTACAAATATACTGTACATAACTGCATTCGTGTATCTGCTGTGTTTTATGTGTGTTAAAAAGAATTGTATTCCTCTGATTGTTCGGTAGTTTCATTCCCTTAGTTTATTCGAATGAAAATACCGAACAACCAGACCTCCCCTGTGTGAAGTGTGTCCTCAATTACCCGTTGCAACATTGTTGCGAACGGGTAATTGACTAGTAAGTAGCCGTCCTTTGTTCTCGGGGGTGGCCGCCATTCGACAAACGAACACGTGGCGGCGGCCATTTTAAAACTCCCGAACAGCGGTGTTTTGCCGTCGAGTGTCTGGAACTAAAATCGGACACTCGAGTAGGCGAACACCGCTGAGACCTCCACAAACCTGGTCCGTTCGGTTCCAAACTACCGAACGGCCCCTCGTTCGGTAGATAGAAAATACCGAACGAGGGGATTCAGGCGAACCCTCCCTAGCCTCTATAGCTAGAGGCTTTCGTGTATTTTGTTCCCTTATGCCAGGACCGACCGCAGGGCCCATTCACATGGAACCGCATTCGGCTATCTCAGTCAGTGCGGTCGGTCATTTTATTCCCTCCATACATTTCCCGAACCCCTGGTCTGATCTGGGGGATTTTTGGATATGTTGTTCACCCAGATCAGGGGTATCCGGGGATGTAGGATTTAAAGAGGTACCCCTACGTTTAGGGGTACATCCAGAAACGGGGGGAATTGGTGTGCTGGATAAGGGGATTATGATGCTGGCTGAGGGGAGGAGAAGTGTGGGAGGTTACCAGGACAGGATTGGCTACTGTAATAATTACTGTAAATCCCTCCCTTGCATGGGAGCATGCTTTATAAGGAGACTGTGGATTAAAAGCTTTCAGTTTTGCTCCTGAAACTGTGTGTCGTCCAGTTATTGGGATTGCTGTTGGGATATTGCTGTATTTTACCTGCTGGAAGCCTTGCCTGTGGATTTACTATTTACTTGTTCCTGAGTCTCACTTGGATTATAAGCGGAGATAAACTGGGTAATATTGCATCTCCGCTACATTGGTTGGCAGCACTGGGATCCAGACTCACAGAGGAACAAGCCTAAATGGAGTACGGATGGAGATTGATTTTGCCACACTAAAACGCTCCACGCTAAAAGACCTTCTGGAGGCAAGGGGTATACAAGCCAGCAATAAGACAAAAGCGGTACTCATTACTGAACTAATGGCGGAGTACCAAATGGACGGCGATTCGGTTCCCGAACAGGGGAATTCGGGAGAAACACCGGAACAAAGGGAGTTCCAGAGGCAGGTACAATTTCGGCTATCTTTCTATGGGGAACACCCTCCAACAGAGATTGTTTCAAAAACGATGACGGAGGTCCAGGAATTTATACTGAGGAATCAAACAGCGGCCCCAGAACGCAGCTCTGCAGTAAATATGCCACAAGAAGGTAAGCCTAAAATACCATACCAGGCTTTTAAAACATATGTGGAGGCAAAGGAAGATATAGACGCTTTCCTGCAAGATTTTGAGAGACTGTGTGCACTGCATAGAATCAGCGCAGAGGACTGGGTACCTATTTTGGCAGGGAGGTTAACTGGGAGGGCAGCTGAGGCATACCGTACTGTACCTAATGAAGAAATACGGAATTACAATAAAGTGAAAGAAATTATATTGGCCAGGTATGCTATAACACCAGAAGCATACCGGCGGAGATTCAGGGATTTAAAGAAGGTGGAGAAAGACTCACATGCTGAGTGGGCATGCAGACTACAATGAGCAGTCTTGGGGTGGGTGCAAGCGAGCAAGGCACGGTCTATGGAGGATGTATTGCAAATGGTACTGATGGAGCAATTTTATGAAGGAGTAACCAGCGAGGTACAGGAGTGGGTAAGAGACAGAAACCCTACCTCCTTTACCGAAGCAGCCAGGAAGGCAGATGAGTACCGGGATGCACGCAGGCAGCAAAAACCTGCAGCTCCAAAAGTACCTTTTAAAACCTTTGGGGGAAACAACTACACGCCAGCTCTACCAAGACCACTGCCACCACCACCACCACCCGCTGCACAGCCACGTTTCCGCCAGCCCACGTCGGGCCCTTGCCATCACTGCCAGAAATGGGGACATTATAAAAGGGAATGCCCCCAGCTGCGGGACCGTTTCACCTGGATCCGACCCGGTCCACCACCACCACCGAGAACAGCCGCAGCCCATCACTACCAGGACATCGTGGCCACACCGTATGGCTCAGCGGTTCCCATTACAATGGTAGAACAGTGGGAGGTACTGCACGAGGCGGATCCAGTCCAGGCTAATGCTAACAACCGCCAGCATCACAGACAGACCGTGTATCTGGAGGGTAAAGCGGTTCAGGGGCTACGTGACTCAGGAGCCACCATCACCCTGGTAAAAAGTCACCTGGTCTCAGACCAGGCTAAACTAAATAAGACTGTGGCCGTCAGGGTAGCCGGGGGAGCAGTATACCGGCTACATACAGCAAGGGTACATTTGCATTGGGGAGCGGGGGCAGGACATGTGGAGGTGGGGTTGATGCCGCAGTTACCGGCTGAGGTTTTATTGGGGAACGATCTGGGGAGGCTCACATCTGCTTTTGAGCCCCAGACACCCACCACAGGAGAAGCTCACCCTGTGGTTACTCAACAACAGGCCCGCACCCAGGACTACAACACACTCCCGGAGGTTCAGGTAAGAGATCCTTCCCCTTCCCTTGACTGTGTTCCCTGGGCCCCTCCTAACGAATTTGCAGCTGAGGTAGTGACTGACCCCACCTTGCAGGTGTATAGGGACAAGGTGACAGCAGACACACCTGGGGGGGAGGGCGAAAGGTTTCTTTGGGACAAACAGCTGTTATATCGGGAGACGGATAAGAAGGTATCCGGGTCAGACCCGATTGTGATGAGGCAGTTAGTGGTACCTCAGCGGTACCGGGCGGAGTTACTACGAATAGCACATGACATTCCGCTATCTGGACATTTAGGGGTCAGCAGGACCCGATACAGGTTAACCCAAAGTTTCTTTTGGCCAGGAATTAGCCAGGAGGTGCGCAGGTATTGCAACACGTGCGATACCTGTCAAAGGGTGGGGAAAAGGGGGGACCGGCGCAAGGCCAAGTTACACCCCCTTCCCATAATCGAGGAACCCTTTAGCAGGGTAGCAGTTGACCTAATAGGACCCCTCAACAAAGCGAGCCCGTCAGGTAAAAGATTTATCCTGACAGTAGTAGACTATGCCACTAGATATCCAGAGGCGGTGGCCCTGACGAATATACAGGCTGAGACAGTAGCTGAAGCCCTGATGAAGATATTCTCCCGGGTGGGACTCCCCAGGGAGATTGTCTCCGATCAGGGCACCCAGTTCACCGCCGAAGTCACGCAGCGCCTCTGGAAGTTTTGTGACATTAAGCCGGTCATTAGTTCCCCTTACCACCCCCAGGCGAATGGGCTCTGCGAACGTTTCAACGGTACATTGAAACAAATGCTCCGAACCTTCGCAGAGACCCACAAGGACTGGGAGAAGTTCCTGCTCCACCTCCTCTTTGCTTATAGGGAGGTGCCGCAGGAATCCACTGGGTTTTCCCCATTTGAACTATTGTTTGGCCGCAGGGTACGATGGCCTTTAGATTTAATCAGAGAGCATTGGGAGGGAGAACGGAGCACTGACAGTACCCCCATCATACCATACGTGTTGGCATTCCGAGACCGCCTTGGGGCCTTAACTCAGACGGTACGCGAGAATTTGCAGGCGGCTCAGACACGCAACGCACATGGTATGATCGGGGCGCCAGGGACCGTAGCTTTCAGGTCGGGCAGAAGGTGTTGATTTTAAAACCCGTCTGACACGATAAGCTGCAGGCCGCCTGGCAGGGCCCTTATAGGGTGGTAGAACAACGGTGTGACACCACTTATATAATCGGCTCGTGCGTTGGTACTGGGGGGCGACGCATGCTCCATGTAAATATGATGAAGCCCTACCAGGAGCGCTCTGAGGAAGTGACTGCTATATGTGCGCCTAACTCCGAGGAGTTTGACAGTTTGCCTCTCCCGGATCTGCTGGGAGAGGGTCAGTTATCCGGGGACTTAGGGGAAGTCACCCTGGGGGACCGGTTGAGCCCACAGGAGCGGAGCGAGGTACAACAGCTGTTGAGGGAGAAGCAGGATATCTTCTCTAATGTACCTGGTTACACTCCTCTGGCCACTCACAGAGTAGACACCCCAGGGCAACTTCCCATGCGTCAGACCCCGTACCGCATCCCAGAAGCGGTACGGGCGAACATGCGCAAGGAGATCGATGAGATGCTCCAGCTGGGGGTGATTGAGCCCTCCGACAGCCCCTGGGCATCTCCGGTAGTACTAGTACCAAAGCGGGACGGCACGACCCGGTTTTGTGTAGACTACCGGAGATTGAATGAGAAGACGGTATCTGACGCCTACCCCATGCCCAGGATAGACGAACTCCTGGATCGGATGGCGAGGGGGCACTATCTCACCACGATTGACTTGTGTAAAGGGTATTGGCAAATACCCTTGGCGCAAGACGCCATCCCTAAGTCGGCCTTTGTCACCCCATTCGGCTTGTACCAATTTAAGGTCATGCCGTTTGGGATGAAAAACGCCCCGGCTACTTTTCAGCGGATGGTGGACCGCCTCCTGGATGGGTTCCAAGATTATACCTGTGCCTACCTCGATGATATTGCCATTTTCAGCAATACCAGGCAGGAACACTTGACCCATATAGGAGCGGTCCTAGACAGGATTAGGGCCGCTGGTTTAACGCTGAAACCAGCCAAATGCAGCATAGGCATGGCTGAAGTACAATACCTAGGTCATCGGGTAGGATGCGGCAAGCAGAAGCCGGAACCAGCCAAAGTAGAGGCTGTAGCTCAATGGCCTACCCCTAGGACTAAGACGCAGGTATTAGCGTTCCTAGGAACGGCCGGGTACTACCGGAAATTTGTCCCGAATTATAGTGCCCTGGCCAAACCTCTCACCGACTTAACCCGTAAAAACCTACCCCGCCAAGTAACCTGGACCCCGGAGTGTGAACAGGCATTTCAGTTGTTGAAAGATGCATTGACCAATGCCCCTGTCTTCGCAGCTCCCAATCCAACTAAACGTTTTCTTGTCCACACAGACGCTTCTATGTTTGGATTGGGAGCAGTATTGAGCCAAGTCGGGGCCGATGGCGGAGAACATCCTGTGGCTTACATCAGCCGGAAACTGTTACCTCGAGAAGTAAGCTACGCCGCCATCGAGAAGGAATGCCTGGCTGTGGTGTGGGCCCTGAAGAAATTACAGCCATATTTGTACGGACAAGCTTTTTCCCTGCTCACGGATCACAACCCGTTAGTATGGCTAAACCGGGTGGCTGGGGACAATGCCCGGCTGCTGCGCTGGAGTCTGGCGCTGCAGCCCTTTGACTTTAATATCCAGTACCGCCCGGGTAAACAGAATGGAAACGCTGACGGGTTGTCACGACAAACTGACCTAGAGAAATGATCCGTGAGCCTCCCCGGACATCCCCAAGCCGATCCGTGTTGGATCAGACTGTGTATGCCGGCTTGTGGGCAAGGGGGAGCAGTGTAGCGGATGGCACCAGGCGATCCTACAAATATACTGTACATAACTGCATTCGTGTATCTGCTGTGTTTTATGTGTGTTAAAAAGAATTGTATTCCTCTGATTGTTCGGTAGTTTCATTCCCTTAGTTTATTCGAATGAAACTACCGAACAACCAGACCTCCCCTGTGTGAAGTGTGTCCTCAATTACCCGTTGCAACATTGTTGCGAACGGGTAATTGAATAGTAAGTAGCCGTCCTTTGTTCTCGGGGGTGGCCGCCATTCGACAAACGAACACGTGGCGGCGGCCATTTTAAAACTCCCGAACAGCGGTGTTTTGCCGTCGAGTGTCTGGAACTAAAATCGGACACTCGAGTAGGCGAACACCGCTGAGACCTCCACAAACCTGGTCCGTTCGGTTCCAAACTACCGAACGGCCCCTCGTTCGGTAAATAGAAAATACCGAACGAGGGGATTCAGGCGAACCCTCCCTAGCCTCTATAGCTAGAGGCTTTCGTGTATTTTATTCCCTTATGCCAGGACCGACCGCAGGGCCCATTCACATGGAACCGTATTCGGCTATCTCAGTTAGTGCGGTCGGTCATTTTATTCCCTCCATACATTTCCCGAACCCCTGGTCTGATCTGGGTGATTTTTGGATATGTTGTTCACCCAGATCAGGGGTATCCGGGGATGTAGGATTTAAAGAGGTACCCCTACGTTTAGGGGTACATCCAGAAACGGGGGGAAATGGTGTGCTGGATAAGGGGATTATGATCCTGGCTGAGGGGAGGAGAAGTGTGGGAGGTTACCAGGACAGGATTGGCTACTGTAATAATTACTGTAAATCCCTCCCTTGCATGGGAGCATGCTTTATAAGGAGACTGTGGATTAAAGCTTTCAGTTCTGCTCCTGAAACTGTGTGTCGTCCAGTTATTGGGATTGCTGTTGGGATATTGCTGTATTTTACCTGCTGGAAGCCTTGCCTGTGGATTTACTATTTACTTGTTCCTGAGTCTCACTTGGATTATAAGCGGAGATAAACTGGGTAATATTGCATCTCCGCTACATAACGCTCTTCTTTCCCTATTGTTCCTCCTCCACCTACTAACTTGACCTGCTCAGACTTTGCAATTCACTTCACTTACAAGATCTCTACAATCAGGGAAGAGATCTTTCATCTTTCTTCTTCTCATTACAATACTTCCCCTAACCTCACTCCCTCTGCTGTTCTATGTTCATTCACACCCGCTACAGCAGAAGAGGTTTCTGCTCTGCTCCAGTCCTCCCGCCCCACCACCTGCTCCCTAGATCCAATTCACTCACATCTCATCCGTACTCTGTCTTCTTCTCTACCTCTCACTAAAATTCTCAATCTCTCTCTCTCCTCTGGCATATTTCCATCGCCCTTTAAACATGCAACTGTAACCCCAATTCTAAAGAAGCCCAACCGTGACCCTAACTCCCCGTCCAATTATTGTCCTATTTCGCTACTGCTTTTTGCATCCAAGATCCTTGAAAGAGTTGTGTATGCAAGATTGACAGACTTCCTTGAGTCTAATTCTCTGCTAGACCCGCTTCAGTCTGGTTTCCGCGCTAAGCACTCTGTAGAAACGGCACTGACCAAAATATCCAATGATCTACTCACTGCAAAATCTTGTGGTCACTACTCTATCCTAATTCTCCTTGACCTTTCTGCGGCTTTTGACACTGTTAATCATCAACAGCGTCTTCTCAACCTCCACAATATCGGTCTACAAGATATTGCTCTCTCCTGGTGCCCATCCTACCTCTCCCAGCGCTCGTTCAGTGTTTCTTTCTCTGGCTCTGATTCTTCTCCCCAACTCCTCTCTATTGGTGTCCCCCATAGTTCAGTCCTTGGTCCCCTACTGTTCTCCATATATATCTATACTGCCTCCCTTGGTAAACTCATTAGCTCCTTTGGCTTCCAATATCATTTCTATGCGGATGACAGGCAAATCTATCTGTCCTCTCTTGATCTCTCCCCGTCCCTCTTGACTAGTGCCTCTGACTGCCTCTCTGCTATTTCTAACTGGATGCCTGTCCACTTCCTTAAACTCAACTTGACCAAAACTGAAATTTTGGTCTTTCCTCCCTCAAGTGTTGACACTTTTGTATTTGTCTCCCTCCAAGTCAACTGTGTTACCATCAGCTCCACCATGCAGGCTCGCTGCCTAGGTGCTCTCTTTGACTCCGACCTCTCCTTCACGCCTCATGTTCAGTCTATCGCCAAATCCTGCCGCTTCCATCTCAAAAACATTTTGCACATCCGACCCTACTTAATGCCAGATGCGACTAAGGTGCTGGTCCATTCCACTGTCCTTTCTCACGTTGACTACTGTAATCCGCTTCTCAGTGGTCTTAAGTGCTCTCAACTTACAGTCACTTACAGTCATCCGCCAGCACCGTCCACGCCTCACTCTTCTGTCAGTCCCTACATTGGCTTCCTGTAAGATATAGGGCTCAATTTAAAATTCTGGTTCTTGCTTTTAAATCTCTACATAATGCTGCTCCCACCTTTCTATCCTCCCTAATACACAAGTATGTCCCGTCTAGGCTCTTAGGCTCTGCTGAAGACTTACGTCTATCTTCTGTCTGTACTCCCACCTCTGATTTCTGATGCTCGCCTTCAAGACATCTCGAGGGCTGAACCGTTCCTGTGGAACTCACCACCCAGTCTCCACTCCTTCAAAAAAAATCATTAAAAACCCACTTCTTCTTAAAAGCGTATTAATTAAACTGTTAATAGCTCCCAACTGATTCCTCTCTTGCAGCTGTCACTAGTCTAATACTATCCTTACCTTTTGTGTCACTTTACCCTACTCCCTCTAGCATGTAAGCTATATATATATATATATGTATATATATATATATATACAGAATTTAGCGGATATGGGATAATATATGTGTTAGAGGATTATAGATTATGTGGGGAAAAACTCCTCAATATTATATATTGAGGAATGGTATTTATTGACAATTTTATAATTGTAACTTTATTGCACACCAAACACTTGGTCCCAGGCATTTACCAAGTTGCTCATTTCCAAACCTGATTCCATCAACTGTACCAGAGCATACAAGTATTAGCATGGGCCTAACTAGACTAGTCAAAAGACTAGTACCTGTGTAAATTATTATTCAACATTGCAACAGAGCATAGACTGAATAAGCAGTGGTGATAGTTAAATCATGTGGAAAACAAGTAGTCTACAGCAATGGCACAGTTCTTTAAAAGACACTGACAACAGAACATTCCTCACTTCTTGCAATGGATGATATTTTTAGCCTGGTATATCTTCATCTAGGTCAGTCCACAAAAGGCAGTCTCCTGCCCACTTATGGTGTTGATGTTCTACTTTTCTGCTTCATGGGTGGGATTGCACTTTTTTTTCCCTGTTTCTGCACTGTTTCAACCCTGGATGGTGGCAGGTATTAATCCAGTGGACTTTATCAAGGGTTTGCCTTCATATAGTTGTATACTCTAGAGATGCTATTCTCATTGTCTAAACAGGGGATCAGAGAGGGCCACACTAGGTTAACCAAAAGCAATACTTAAGCAGGTGCTCATTACTAGTGTGTATAAATTAGGCATAGTCATTCACGGGATAACCCAAAGTAGGGGTTCAGATTTGCATGTGTATATATCATCATTACATATCTCTTATGTAAGAGGTTTTTAAAACTCAACATTGTCACAAAGTGCTTCTACTAACTGTGGATGTACCCATAATGAAGGCAATTATAATAGGTCAAGTGCAGTATACACTATCATTGTCAATGTCTTTCAGCTGTACAATACAATGCTTAGCTGAAGCCTTGCCGGCAAAGAACATTTATTTTTTTGTATTGTATTCTATAGGCGTTTTATAAATTATTGTCCAGTAAGTAAAATGTTGTATCGTATATTGAATTAACAGTCTTGTTACTTGAGTGTAGTTATAAAACACACAGTTTAAGGTTAAATGCATAATAAAATACTGTTACCTTGGGATTTCATTGTTGACACAATAAAAATGAATTAGCGTGGGCAATTCAAAACTAGGTGAGCATTTTCTAGACGCTGAAAGCGCTTTTAACTAACAATGCAACACGTTCATTACCCTTCTAAAACTGAAAACATTTATAGGATGTCTGCTCATTAAATCAGAGCATTATTGGTATTTAGCAAAGTAAATAATTTCTCACGGAACTCCTGTACTCTGACCCAATACCTCCACCCAGTTCGATTCCTAGCCGCTTGCAGGGACCCTGGAATGCTTCAGCTTGACTGGGGTCTCTCCGGAGCTCTTCCACCTGACCAGGCTGCAGCTCTTCTTCCAGGCAGGTATCGTCGCCCCTCTGCTTATTCCGCTACATCCTTTCTTCCAGGCATATATCATCCCCTCTGCCTATTCCTCTGCAGCACTGCTTACAGTGATTGCTACTTCCTTTACAAAGGCACTTGTGCCTCTCAAGCCTAACTCTCTTGAATTATCCCTGGGTTAGAGGGATCGTGCAGCCAGCCAACAGGTTCAAAGACTGTCACTGCACAATCACAGACACACACACACACATACTGACAAAGCTTTGATCCTGATGAAAGTCCTCAAGTAGGACTGAAATGTTGATCCTTTTAATAAATCTTCAATAAAGACTTTACAATTTTAAATAGAAGACAGAGAGTGCAATTCTTCACTAATATATATATATATATATATATATATATATATATATATATATATATACACACACACACCATATACACCAATACACATGCACACAAACACAGATACAGGGCCGGCACAACCGTTAGGCGTACTGGGCATTTGCCTAGGGCGCCGGCCTGCTGGGGTCGCCCACCGGGATTTTTCCTGGTGGGCTGCCCGACCTCGTCTGGGGCCGCAGCACTGGGCGAGCGGCTCTTAAGCCGCCCCCAGCGCCAGGCCGATCCTCAAGGTGCCCGAAGGTGGGGGCGCCGAGAGGAGCCCAGTCGCAGGGGGGCCAGGAGGTGGTCATATGGCCAACTCAGGGCACTCCCGAACCTGTGCTAGGCTGGCAGAGGCTGTTCCTCACCTGACTCTCCATGAGTGTATGTCAGTGAATGTCTGCCTGTTTGTGTGTCTGTCAGTGAATGAGTGTATTTATGTCAGTGAGTGTATGTTTCTCAGTGAGTGCCTGTCTGTGTGTGTGTGTGTCTGTCTGTCAGTGTATGTCTGTGTTTGTGTGTCGGTCTGTCAGTGAGTGTGTGTGTGTGTCTGTCAGTGAGTAAGTGTATGTCTGTCAGTGTCTGCCTGTGTGTGTGTGTGTGTCTGTCTGTCTGTCAGTAAGTGTATGTGTGTCAGTGAGTGAGTGTATGTCTGTCAGTGAGTATGTGTGTCTGTCAGTGAGTATGTGTGTCTGCCAGTGATTGTGTCTGTCAGTGAGTGAGTGAGTGTATGTGTGTCAGTGAGTGAGTGTATGTCTGTCAGTGAGTGTGTGTGTCTGTCAGTGAGTGACATGAGGGGACGGCAAAATGGATCTTTGCCTAGGGTGGCAGAAATCCTTGCACCGGCCCTGCACAGATACACATATACACTGACACACAGATACAAATGCACATATACATACAAATACACATGAAAAACAAGTTACCTGCGCTCTCTCCTTAATCCCTATATATTTTTAAACAAAAGGAGGTTTTTAGTTACCTCCAATGGCCATGAGAGTGTAAGCCCACCTGTCAACATCAAGGCAGACCCCCCCTAGGTGGGTCCTAACTCTAACCATTCACCTTGCTTCCTTGAGCTTCTGGCAAAGACATCTCCACTGAGACAGAAGGGGGTATTTTTTTATATACACCCCTATATATTTATTAACCCTTAATAGAGAACACATGGGATGGGTGGCAGCATTGTAATAAAGCTATGTGATACAAAAAAGTGAATACAAATGCAAAAAGATAAGTCCTGCGCTCACTCCCATCACTGCTGGACGGAGGCAATGACTACAGTACACATCAGTCCCAATATATAGTAAAAACCAAAGAAAAACAAGTTACCTGCACTCTCTCCTTAATCCCTATGTATTTTTAAACAAATAGAGTTTTTTTAGTTACCTCCAATGGCCATGAGAGGGTAAGCCCACCTGCCAACGTCAAGGCAGACCCCCCTAGGTGGGTCCTAACTCTAACCATTCACCTTGCTTCCTTGTATACAAATTCACATGCTCACTGCCCACAAACACAGATACACACACATATGCACACATTGACACACATGAACATTGTCACACACATATAGAAGTCATATTTTGCATATATTTAGCCATCCTCCTTTTTTAAACCCATTTGGGTGCAGGAAAGTGGCTTCCCTTGTGTCCTCTGGATGCAGCAGACACCGACTGAGGTTAATGGGAGTCTGTACCCAGGCTCTTGCCTTTCGACGCTCAGCATCCTTCTCCTCTCTTTGCCTTCTTTGCAACTTCTGCAACACTGGGATAAAGTGACTTTAATCAAGCTGCAGAGTAATGAGAGGCCAAGTCTGGTGCGCTATTAAAGGACCAAGGCACAAGATCAGAGAATTTCAGCAGGTGGCCCTCACACTTGGGTCCATCCATTGAGGTTCTCTTGTGGACCACTTTAGCTTGCAGTCCTAGCGCTCAGTCAATGACCCAGAAAGCTGGTTGCAGTGCTTTGAGTTATTTAGATGTGAATGTGATGGAGCTCCTAGTGTGATCTGTACCCAATAGAGGTGCCGACCGCAATGCTTCCTTGAGGTAGTGAGGGGCCCAGGGTCAAGCAGTGACAACTTCATATGTCCATGCTGGCTCAGTTAATACTCCTTCACAGACAGAGCTGGAGCTCTAAGTTCAGACATGTTCCCACCAGCATTAACTGGATGAGGAAAGCTAGGTTCTAAAATTAGTCTGCTGCACTCTCATACATTGATTTTAACTAAATATAGCCTCTACCATAAAATCTAAAGATTTCCAAAAAAATTATTGAATAACATTTTTCATGCAACAACCCAAGATTCTAAAGAGTTAGCACTTCCCTGTCTAAAACATTTATAGAATGTTTGGGTCAAATGCTTTTGTAGATTTCAGAAGTGGAAATTGACTGAGAGAAAAATTTCTAAGCTAAATGGGTGAAATAAAAAAATTGTTTTAGGACATATATGATAAATAAATAAAACACATTTTAATACTAGGATCAAGTGTAGTCTTTATTAGATTTCCATAACTATTCAATATTTTGTCAGTTGTTTATATGTATCATATGCCTAATTAGTTTTCTTATACGTTTTGAAATATTTTACATTCTATGCTTGGATTCTAAGTCATCAGTTAATGAATTGTACAAATCATTGGTCTGTCACTAGGCAGATGGTTGTTAAATTTGCCTCCAAGGACTCTCTGTAGATTTAGGATTCTATATTTAGATACATTAAATGCTATGTTCTGTGTTTTTCTTTTTCTAAATTTGAGTGAAAAATTATGATAAATGGAACATGTAAGCATGATGCTGTGAGACAGTAATGCAGCATATTTAACATGTTGTTGAAAATGGTTAAAGGGACACCCCAAGCACCATAATAACAAATGTTCTTCTTCACATAGGTTGTGGTGCGAAGAGGTCCCATATTCCATGCACATAGTTGCTGATAACGGCAGCAACTTGTGTGGAACTTCTGTTGGGGTTCTAAACTATATTTTCTATCCCATCCTCTTAAAATTAATGATCAACAAATTCTTTAATCTGTTGATCATTTCTAAAAAGCAATTTCAAGAAATTAAAGAACATGCTAACCTTAGTATCACCCACTACATCCTCAGACTAACAGAGGAACAATGTAATATTATCACATGAGAGGTGAGACATCTGCAAGAGGTGTTCACCATCACCTGTATTGTTTATCAGACTCCTTCATAGATACAGCTGCATTCATTGTTATGGTGATGCCATGCAGGTCCTCATTGAAACATCAAAGAATCCCATAAATATGCAGTCACTACCACATGGTTTATACTCAATAGTACTGCTGCACCACATAACTTCCATGACATTGTTTCTACTACTGTGATTACACCATACTATCACTCTGTACTCCATGTATGTTACAAAGCCCTTCCTTACATTTCCAAGCTATATAGAACAGACCACAGCACACATCGTTACAGTGAAAGTTCTACGTCTTGGATGACCTCAATGTACTAGATTATAGAACCATACATTACACATCTTCACTACAGTCCATATAGCACACTGACAAAACATTTACAGTAAATCAACACATTTAACATTAGTGCAGAAGTGCAGTTCTGAAACCCATTCCCTCTATCCACCATTTGTCTTAACATGTCTTTTCTGTTTTCTTTTTATTTGTAGGTTACATGCACATGGGGGCAAATTTGTCTCATCCCGGCTATATAAATCCATAGCGAGATCAATACTTAGATTAATGATCTGTCACTCTTAGTGTTCCAATGCTCACTTAGATTTATCTCAGATGATCTCTTACTTGACCCTTTTAAATTCTGCTTATCTAACTCTCTTTTTAGTGGAGACAAATATAACCATACCGTGTTCCTACTGTATATCGTAGTTTATGCTATAGGTTTTCCTCTGTGTTAATCTTGCATTGAATACACCCCAATTTTATCATCACTGAATTTCTTTTTACATTAATATATATATATATATATATATATTAAAATAAAAAAAAGATTTGATAAACTGTTTTGCTATTCGTTGCTATTATTATTGCTATAAAGGATTAGTCTTCCCATTTATATTTGAATATTGATGTATGAGGAGACACCTAGATTTGATTCAATGAATGTGGTGTTTCAGAATACAGGCAAGCTATGGCTGAAGCAACCTCATTTTAACTTTCCAATGAAAAGACCTCTACTCTTGCCTAAATGGACGACAATCCCAATAAACAATGGTGAACAGCTATTTCAGTGACTGGAATTTCCATCCCTTGTTCGGATTTATAATAGATACTCTGAAATGCACCTACAAATACATGTTTGCCAATGTCCAGTAATCAATAATCACTTGGATTTCAAATCTATAGTACGATTGTATGTACTATTGTATATGTATAGTATGGCAATTCAATAATACAGAGCTCTGGATATAAATCAATGTGATATGTTAAGGGGAAGATAGTATATTTTATTAGATAATCCAATGTCTATACAGAGCCATTACTTGTAAATATTTACTTGTTAGTGCTCTGTAAGGTATAAAATGAGACCACCACCATCATTAATGAGGGTACCCGGTCACTGGGAAACAAAACACAATGTTTTGATTAATTAGAAGACTTTGGAGGATATTCATTCCCTGTTATTATTGCCATCTTAATTGTCATATATTCAAACAAAACAGAATCTCTTATCACCATAGAAACACACAGCTTCTTTGTTTAAGTGCCACCACAATCACAAGTATTTTAAGATGTCCATGATTAAGGATCATAGGACAAATTTGACACTACACACTTTCACTGTAATTACTTGTAATCCCTTTTCTGCTGTTTGCCCACGGTTAGGGACAGGATCAGTGTAAGCCTCTGCTTAGTGTACAAACAAAAAGAAGACACAGCGCTAACCTCAAAGGGAGCAGGATTGTAATCTGGATAGCCCAAAAAAGAAAGGGTAGTAGCAAAAAACAAACTGCTACAAATACTTAAATATGAGTATCACATATAGAAGTGGATGCATAAGATTTAAATCTAACAACTTTTACACAAGGTGCAATATATGTCCCAAAGAGAAAAGTGTTTTTAGTAGCAAAGTAAAACCTGCTAGAGATAGTGTCTTTTATAAGTCAGTTGGTTATCATTCTTGATAGACAAACAATCCGCTCTTTATGTAAAAAAAGATGATAGGGCAATCGGTTCCGGTTCTGTTATTGATCTCATATGAAATGTAAACATAGAAAAGAACAACAATAGTGTAACCCAGTATGTTCAATTATCTACTTTCTATAGTGGCAAAAATACACTCACAAAGGGAGAGGATCCAATCAACTCTTAGATAGCGCTTAGAGTGGTATGATCTCCGCTCACAGATATGTTTCTAGGCGTTCCTTTTGAGTGCTCACAGTGCAACTGGCATATGAAATAAATAAAACAAATATAGAGCTCTCTGCTTTAAATGGTAACAACTGTAAATTCAGAATGATATCTACTTACATTTTTTTTTTTATATATTCTTTATTTTTGTTGCACATATAAAATACAGTGTAAGACTGCCTCGCCACAACAGCGGAGCTGACTTTTCATTTGCAGACATGTTATGACAGTATCATATCATTGACAGTGTGTGCATAAAATTTTATATTAAAATAAGTATGTCATGCTGTGCCTAAATGTTTAGGTTGGGATGTCGGATTCCATGTTGCCAGGCTAATGGTACACCAAACTGTTTATAGGGTTAGTAAGATGGGAGTAAGGTCTAGGTAGACTGAGTTAAAAAAATAATAATAAAAAAATAAAATAAAATAATATAAGGATAAGAACTGGGTGAGTCTTATAGGCTTATAGCTACCCTAAACGTTTGGATTCAGCTTGTGTCTGTGGATTTTGCTATACTGAGTCTTATAGTAGGTATAAGGTGAGCTGGTGGTTCTGTGGGCGTACTCGTGGGGAACAGATGCACTCTCCTGGGAGGTCTAGAGTGAGGTGGCCGTTGGAACGTGTATGTGTCTATTGTTCCTTAGGGTGTGAGATATTCTCCGTTGAGAGTTAATGCGGGTGGCAGTGCTGGGGAGGGACGCGTTCCTGTTGGCCAGTCAGTGGCTTTTCGTTTCGGTGTGGGGGGGGGGCGCTCGGTAACCCTTGAGTGTGGGGGTGGGGGAGGTTGTGTATGTAGTCGGCCTGTCTGTCCTTGTGGAGTAAAGTTGGAACCTTTGCAAATTATACAAACAGTATAACAATATAACGCTGGCTAATCATGCTGTGAGAAAACTGTAAATTATAAGTGTTAACCGCATTGCTATTGATTGCCAGTCCATCGGCTAACTCTCCTGTGAGAGAGTGAAGGTAAGTCTCAGTCCTCTTGTTGTGTCTCAGCCTGTGTCGGCCTCGCAGCGAGGTACAAAGGGGGTATGTTAGGTACGTCCCAGGAATGTCCAAGGGTAGGGGCTTTCTTCTTGAGGCCCGTGAGTCCCAGACTGCGAAGGAAGGGGTCGGCGTCTGTCGCTGATGTGAGTCGGCGGGTGGTCTCGCCCTGGGTGGCTACCAGTGTACGAGATGGGCCCCATCTGTACTGGACGCTTGCCTCTCGGAGGGTCTTGGTAACCTGGTTAACTGATCGCCTCCACTCAAACGTTGCTCTGCAGAGGTCCTGAAGGAAGGTGAGTTGGGAGTCTTCAAATGGAAGTGGGCACTTGTTTTTAACGGCATCCATTACGGCCTGTTTATCCTGGGTGGTCTGGAAACGGAGAAGGACATCATGGGGTGCGTCCGCTGGTGCCCTGGGAGACTTGGAGAGTCTATGTATTCCGTCCACTTGTAGGGTTTTCACCTGCTTGGGTTGCATGATCTCAGATAGAAGGCGCCGGATAAAGTGGGGTAGCTCTCTGTCATTAACTGTTTCTGCAATGCCTCTGACTTTGACGTTGGCACGTCTCCTGGCATCGTCCATTGCGTCCACTCTGGCCTGTAAGGCCTGGTATGAGCCCTGAAGTTGTCGTATTTGCTCTGTTGCACTTGTTTGTGGCTGTGCTATGGAGGAGATATCCTCCTCTGTGGCTTTCACCCTGTCTGTTACGCCGTGACCTTCTCGCGAAGCAGTGCTATATCTGTATGGAACCAGGTGCGCAGGTGTTTCAGGATGTCTCCTTTAGTTGCTGGGGCCCCGAGGTCACCTACTTGTATGGTCGAGAATGGGTCATCTGCTTTTGGTGTCCGGGGAATCCAGTGGATCCTCTTCCGAGGAGTGGCCTAGGGATTCAGGCGTCGCCGCCATTTTGATTTTAGGCCTCGCCAGAAATATGTCCCCTATTCTTCTTGTGCCCTCGTCTGAGTGGGCCTTTAGTTTCTTTGTTCGTTTTCCCATCTTGTGGGGCAGTTGGGTTGTCGATAAGTTGGTACGGCACTGCTGATTTTTGGGGTTAATTCTTGAATTTTGCTGATTTCGGCCCGGAGCCCTGCCGACATGCGACTGCTCTCTGTTGCTGTCAGGCTCCGCCCCCCATATCTACTTACATTTTTAAGAACTCCATAAGTTACAAATGCAATCAGTCAATTTAAAATGACGATTTGAAGTTCATAAATGACAACAGGGATACAAGGCAACTGATATAATGTACATGAGAATAGATTAACAACTATGTGAAAAAACCCAGAAAGATCATGATAACGTCAATGCGAATTTAACAGAAAGGTCAAGGGTATCATTAGTCATTCTCTGTTGTCATCAGGATTGGCGAGGAAGGATGACAGGGGATGGGACAGGGTTTATATGAAGGCTGATTAAATCTCATTTCTATATATACACAAGATCTATTGCACGTATTGTCTCCATGAGAACCAAATACAAAGCTTGTTGGAACTTTGAAACTCATAAGTTGCAAAATAGTTAAATAGTTTATTAATTTAATGTTCTTGGCTTTTGTTATCCATCGTTGCAAAGTAGGTGGACATATTTTACTCTGGATCTTAGAATTAATGCTGTAATAGAATCCAAAATGTTTCCTATTATATATTTAAAAAAAAAAAACTACTTGGGAACATTTTCTAATTGCAATTGAAGACATGCACTTAAGTATTTTGGAAACAATCTTTACATAAACTCAAGTATTTTGGAAACCATGTTTAAAATAACCACTGTGTTACTAATGCAATAATAGTAAGCTATATTTCTCTAAACAAGACAATGCAGTACCACAATTATTTTGGTAAAAGAAAAGTTACTTGTGCACTATCCCAAATCCAATGGCCAGTAAAGTGCAAGCTTATCTGCTCTGTCAAGGCAATCATCTAAGGTTAGTCCACTAAAAATTCACCTTGCTGCAATGAGCTAAAAGACAAAAATCCTCTAATGATAGAAATGGGTATTTTTCTATATACTTATTACTTCTTAATAGGGTACCAGACATCCCAACATGCAAAAATGCATTTCAGGGAGGTGGCTTCACAAGCTACTGTGTCGCGCCCTCCCCGCACGCACTCCCCCCCCCCCACAACACACACAGACACACATACAAACACCTTGACACACAGATACATGTACTGGCATATACACACACTGATGCGCACACTGGCGCATACACACACTCTGGAACATACATACTGACACACAGATGCATACACTGAATCACACACACACACACACACACACATATACACACACTAGCACATACACTCAGATACACACACTGGCATACAGATATGCACACACTGACATACAGATACACACATTACCACACACACTCAGATACACACACTGACATACAGATATACACACTAGCATACACACTCAGATCCACACACTAACATACAGAAACACACACTAGCACACACACTCAGATACACACACTGAAATACAGAAACACACTAGCACACACACTCAGATACACACACTGGCATACAGATGCACACACTTCCACATAAACTCAAATACACACACTGGCACACTCAGACACACACACTCAAATAAACACACTACAAACACTCAGATAAACACACTTACATACAGGTACACAGACTCAGATACACACTGACACATACACATACACACAATCTGAAACACACACAGGTCATACTTTTTATATTTGCAGCCACCCTCTTGTTAGCTTACCTTTGTGTCCAGGAGGGAAGCTTACTTGGAGTTCTGACTGAGGCTGATGGGAGTGAGTGCCTCTATGCTGCCTCCATGCTTCTGCCATCTGCTTCCATGCTGCTGCCTCCTCCCTCCAGTCCTCCTGAGCGGGCAGCTCTCTGTGAAGCAGTGAGGAAGTAGCTGTCACTTCCTCCCTGCCAGCTGATATCACAGGGGCTCGGTCGGCTCTTAAGGGCTGGCACCCGACCGGGCCACTGTTTAATGAGTAGTATGGAGGTATTAGGGGGTGCAAATCATACACAATATAATGGAAATCACACACACACACACACATCAGATTGTGTGTGTGATTTCCAGGATATTTTGTATGACTTGCGGGTGTCAGGGAGCAGCATTCACCACGCGGGTGTGGGATGTCTGGGGTACACATGGGGAGGGCGGCAGCACTGTAACATGGCTGTGTAGTGCAAAAATAAATTCTAATTTAAGCCCTACGCTTAAACTCCCACTAATCCTGGGCGGCAGTAATGGTTACAGTATTTATCAGCCTAAACACCTTGACCAAAAGCAAAACATTTAAATAAAAACAACAGGATAATTTTGGCACTGGAGACATATAGATGAGAAATAGGAAGCCTTTTCAGTTATTTCAAAAGAGAGATTGTTTGTGAAAAGGATTATCAAAGGCTTGCCAGAGATTCCACTTAATTAAAGAAGTAGTTTTGGCATTCTATGAGGAGATAGCTTACTTTTGGAGTCTTTTTATCAAAATTCAAAGAGTCAAAGGATTAATGAAGTATTACAATTATTTAGCTTCCCTCCATTCTGGATTGCTGGCTCAGTAGCACGGAGTAATGTCCCAGACTGCTTTTTTGGAGATTACTAGCCCAAACTCTATAAGGTATGATACACATTTATGGAAGATACATAAATGGTGTGGAACTTCATGAAGTTTATTATTTATGATAAATGAAAAGCTTTTAGATGTCATGAGGTCAACTGAGGCCTCTGAGGAAAAGGAGTATGTTTTCTGGTGCACGAAACGATAGCATTCCAAGTGGTTTTAATTGAGTATTGATAAATGACAATGGGACATACTTGACACAGTTCCTTGGGGCCTGTGACAGGGGCATTGCTAGCATAAAAAAATACAAGGGGTTTGAGCTCAGAAATTATTTTGTGACCCCCCCATACCCAAAGCCCCACCCCATTTCTGTCCCTCGGCAATTTCACTGGTTAACATGCCTTTTGGCACATACACAGTTACTTACAGACACACAAAGATACACACACACACACATAGATACACGCAGACATGCAGAGGCACAGACACACACAGACAGGTACTGACACACACACAGACATGCAGACACAGGCACTGACAGGTACACACAGGCATGGACACAGACAATTACACAAAGACACAAGAACATATAGGCTCAGACACACACATAAATAAACAGGCACCAACAGATACACACAGGAACTGACAGGACACACAGACACATGCAGACAGAGACAGGCACAGACAGTACACACAGACATAGGTACACACAGACAAGCACACACAGGCATGCATATACACAACAAAAATAATGTATCAGTGGTACCTTGACAACATATAGGCTCACACACACATAAAGAGACAGGCACCAATTGGTACACACAGAAAGAAACAGACAAGTTCAGACAGGACACACATATATAGCAAGTACACACAGACACCGATAAGCACACACTGGCATACATATACACAACAAAAATAACGTGTATATATCTTGTCAGTTGTACCTTGCCTGGCCAATCAGTGTTTCAGCAGGGCAAACGGCTGCAAACGACTAAAAGTGATATTCACCACAGACCAATAACTGGTATATACCTGCATTTAGCACATATTTATATGCAGTATAGCTCATTGATAGGTTTGGGCATATCATTTCATAGTTTGTTTAGAGTGCGTGTATAATATGCATTTTCTAATACACAATCTACTTTGATATATATATGCGCCATTTGCTTTTTTTTTGTTAGACTTTACTAGCTGTTGGTGTTGAGCTGCAATACAAACTTTGATAAACTGTAGCAGACATATAAATGTTTGTGGAATAAATGCAATCAAATATTTTTTCAAGGAACACTCAAAGCACCATAACTACTGCAGCAAGTGAAGGGCTGTTCAACAGATCCTTTTCTCGGAACTCTGCAGTGATGCCTTAATATCCAAGATGAGTATCTGAGAAATATGTTTCCACATAAAGTTCAAATACCAACTTAACACAGATATACAGTTGCAAGAAAAAGTATGTGAACCCTTTGGAATGATATGGATTTCTGCACAAATTGGTCATAAAATGTGATCTGATCATCATCTAAGTCACAACAATAGACAATCACAGTCTGCTTAAACTAATAACACACAAAGAATGAAATGTTGCCATGTTTTTATTGAACACACCATGTAAACATTCACAGTGCAGGTGGAAAAAGTATGTGAACCCTTGGATTTAATAACTGGTTGAACCTCCTTTGGCAGCAATAACTTAAACCAAATGTTTCCTGTAGTTGCAGATCAGATGTGCACAACGGTCAGGAGTAATTCTTGACCATTCCTCTTTACAGAACTGTTTCAGTTCAGCAATATTCTTGGGATGTCTGGTGTGAATCGCTTTCTTGAGGTCATGCCACAGCATCTCAATCGGGTTGAGGTCAGGACTCTGACTGGGCCACTTCAGAAGGCGTATTTTCTTCTGTTTAAGCCATTCTGTTGTTGATTTACTTCTATGCTTTGGGTCATTGTCCTGTTGCAACACCCATCTTCTGTTGAGCTTCAGCTGGTAGACAGATGGCCTTAAGTTCTCCTGCAAAATGTCTTGATAAACTTGGGAATTCATTTTTCCTTCAATGATAGCAATGCGTCCAGGCCCTGACGCAGCAAAGCAGCCCCAAACCATGATGCCCCTACCACCATACTTCACAGTTGGGATGAGGTTTTGATGTTGGTGTGCTGTGCCTTTTTTTCGTCACACATAGTTTTGTGTGTTTCTTCCAAACAACTCAATTTTGGTTTCATCTGTCCACAGAATATTTTGCCAGTACTGCTGTGGAACATCCAGGTGCTCTTGTGCAAACTGTAAATGTGCAGCAATGTTTTGTTTGGACAGCAGTGGCTTTCTCTGTGGTATCCTCCCATGAAATCCATTCTTGTTTAGTGTTTTACGTATTGTAGATTCGCTAACAGGGATGTTAGCATTTGCCAGTGACTTTTGTAAGTCTTTAGCTGACACTCTAGGATTCTTCTTCACCTCATTGAGCAGTCTGCGCTGTGCTCTTGCAGTCATCTTTACAGGACGGCCACTGCTAGGGAGAGTAGCAGCAGTGCTAAACTTTCTCCATTTATAGACAATTTGTCTTACCGTGGACTGATGCACAGCAAGGCTTTTGGAGATACTTTTATAACCCTTTCCAGCTTTATGCAAGTCAACAATTCTTAATCGTAGGTCTTCTGAGAGCTCTTTTGTGCGAGGCATCATTCACATCAGGCAATGCTTCTTGTGAAAAGCAAACCCAGAACTGGTGTGTGTGTTTTTATAGGGCAGGGCAGCTGTAACCAACACCTCCAATCTCATCTCATTGATTGGACTCCAGTTGGCTGACATCTCACTCCAATTAGCTCTTGGAGATGTCATTAGTCTAGGGGTTCACATACTTTTCCACCTGCACTGTGAATGTTTACATGGTGTGTTCAATAAAAACATGGCAACATTTCATTCTTTGTGTGTTATTAGTTTAAGCAGACTGTGATTGTCTATTGTTGTGACTTAGATGATGATCAGATCACATTTTATGACCAATTTGTGCAGAAATCCATATCATTCCAAAAGGTTCACATACTTTTTCTTGCAACTGTAAAAAAAAATTAAGAAATCCCCAACAACTTTGCCCAATTTTGATGACAATCCATTTCACTGGGGAAGATAGCTGAGTTACAAAAATTGATAATGGGCAGTTTCATGGGGTCTGACAACTATAACAGCTGAAATTATAAGAAGACTCAGTGACCGCAGGTTAAGAACTGCTGTCTATTTACCATTGTTCTAAACAATCTGTTAACTGACACAGCGGTAATCGCTCCCGAGGAAAAACAGTAAGAGCAATATTTCTTGAAAGAATTTAAAAGCCAACTGTGGGAGAATACGTGATGCTCTGCCTAATGGAAATATCAATACTGATAAAAGAATTCAATTTGCAAAGTCTCTTTAGGCAGCAAGCTTGAAACATAACAACAGTTACAGGATTATAATAAAATGACTTCCACCTTGCAAAATACTTCATTATCCGAAAAATAAGTAATACAGAGAACAAATTAGCCTTTTGAAGAAATCTGTGAGAGAAAAAAAGGCTAATGAACATCTATAACGGCCACAAGTGTCTGAAAACAAGAAAAAAAGAAACAAACATACTGGGTATTTGCTAATATGCCATTTTGTGATATTAGTTGCCTACAATGGCAGATATTACTTCATTTCACGCTTCACTATATTTTGTTAATACTTATGATATTAAAAGGGATATTATCATGACAATTGTTTTTACTGTATATAAATTCAAGTATAACAAAGGCAAAGTACAGTGAGGGAAAAAAGCATTTGATCCCTTGCTGATTTTGAACGTTTGCCCACTGACAAAGAAATTATCAGTCTAATAATTTTAATGGTAGGTGTATTTTAACAGTGAGAGACAGAATAACAACAACAAAAAATCCAGAAAAATGCATGTCAAAAAAGTTATACATTGATTTGCATGTTGCCAATCACAGAGGTCAGATGTTTCTGATATGTTTATGTTGATTTAATGTAGGATTCTGAGGCCATACAGTGAGGGAAAAAAGTATTTGATCCCCTTCTGATTTTAATGGTGGGTGTATTTTAACAGTGAGAGAAAGAATTAAAAAAAAAAAAAAATCCAGAAAAACACATGTCAAAAAAGCTATACATTGATTTGCATGTCAATGAGTGAAAAAAGTATTTGACCCCTTCGAATTAGTACTTGGTGGCAAAACCCTTGTTGGCAATCACAGAGGTCAGACGTTTCTTGTAGTTGGCCACCAGGTTTGCACACATCTCAGGAGGGATTTTGTCCCACTCCTCTTTGCAGATCCTCTCCAAGTCATTAAGGTTTCAAGGCTGACATTTGGCAGCTCGAACCTTCGGCTCCCTCTGCAGATTTTCTATGGGAGTAAGGTCTGGAGACTGGCTAGGCCACTCCAGGACCTTAATGTGCTTCTTCTTGAGCCACTCCTTTGTTGCCTTGACTGTGTATTTTGGATCATTTTAATGCTGGAATACCCATCCACTACCTATTTTCAATGCTCTGGCTGAGGGAAGGAGGTTCTCACCCAAGATTTGACGGTACATGGCCCCGTTCATTGTCCCTTTGATGCAGTGCAGTTGTCCTGTCCCCTTAGCAAAAAAACACCCCCAAAGCATAATGTTTCCACCTCCATGTTTGACAATGGGGATGGTGCTCCTCCTCCAAACACGGTGAGTTGAGTTGATACCAAAGAGCTTGATTTTGGTCTCATCTGACCACAACACTTTCACCCAGTTCTCCTCTAAATCATCCAGATGTTCATTGGCAAACTTTAGACGGGCCTGTACATGTGCTTTCTTGAGCAGGGGGACTTGCGGGCGCTGCAGTATTTCAGTCGTTTGCAGCGTAGTGTGTTACCAATTGTTTTCTTGGTAACTATGGTCCCAGCTGCCTTGAGATCATTAACAAGATCCTCCCGTGTAGTTCTGGGCTGATCCCTCACCATTCTCATGACCATTGAAACTCCACGAGGTGAGATCTTGCATGGAGCACCAGACCAAGGGAGACTGACAGTTATTTTGTGTTTCTTCCATTTGAGAATAATCGCACACAAATTATATATTGTTTTTTTTCAGGGCAAGAAGGGCTTTCTTTACATACCATTGTTTGTATCATGTCATATAATTTACTTTAAAAAAAATAATAAAATATGGGGAAAAATTTATAAAAAAACAAACATATTTTTTGACTTTTACTTGAAAAAAAAAACTTTTACTCATTGTGAAGGACCACCTCAAGTAATCCTTGAGTACCATAAGCACGGCACCAGACACCATAACCACCGTAAACCCCATGAACCGCCGCAGCTTGGTTGGGGTCTCGCCGTCCTCCATCCACCCTGGACCCAAGACCAGGATCCAGCTTCCAATGGGTAGACCTCTCCTAGTCCAAGGAGCGTAGCAGGAACAGCTTTTAGAAGAGCTAGTGATTATACTCAGGGGAGTATTGTGATGTTACCATCAAGAAAGTATATTTTTTTATAAAGTCGACATGCCAGGGTATTGTATATGAGATGTTTTAACTTCCTTCCCCCAGCCATTGTGCTAAGAAAATTTCAGAGAAAGTGCATGGTGGTAATTTTTGAATTCTGCTTTTTGATTTTAGCCAGTTGGTTATATGTTACTACCAGAAAACACCCCAGTGTGTTTCTGCAAAGTCCCCTGAGTTCACCTATGCCCCCCCATGTATTGGTTTGCCACGATTTTACAGTAAAAAATTTTGGACTTTGGCTGAATATAGCTTGCTTGCTTTGCTGGGCACATGCTGAGTGTGGTGCATTTTTACATCCCCCAAGTTGAATTTATGGTTTGAAAGTATATATTTATATAAAGTAGACATCCAAGGTTATAGCAGATGGGGTGTTTTGTCTTCTTTTCCCCAACCATTTTGTCCCAAAAATTTAGAGAAAGTGTGTGGTGGTAATATTTGAATTCTGTTTTTTATGCACACATTGCTTTAAGATGTTGGTCAGCCGGTTAAAAGTTACTGCCAGAACACTTTTTAACTTTTGTGCAGGTATCAAATGCATCTTTAGCAGCAATCTCTAAAAACTAACTCTTGCAAAAATAATCTAACTGGACATTTGGGGGAAGGAAAGTGACTAACTAAAATTTGCCGCTTTCAAAACACACAAAGTAAAAAATGAGGAACAAGTATCATAAAAAACTATATTAAAAGGTATATTCTGTGTGGTAGAGCTTAAAACAAGTTCCAATACACAGTCCAGGTTTTGAAGGGCAATCGGGACAGTAAAAGGGATGTCCATTTTTTGTAACAGACTCGGCAACGTTTCTGGGGATTGGCTTTTTTTTCAGTTTTGCCCCATAAAATAAGACTTTCATGAAATTCCTGAACCCCTGAACTGATTTGGTGATTTTTGGATATGTTGGTCACCCAGATCAGGTCTATGTGGGAGGCTTTTCAGGGGGAGACTGAGTTTGGAAGTACTGCATTGCTCCGATACTGGGATATCCTGGCACTTAGACGAGACGTTCTGGATCTCGCTGAAGCGACAAGCCTGCAAGCCGATCTGTTCTACCTAGCCCTCCTTGAGTGGGGACTGGAAAAGAAGTACAAGCAACTGTTCAACTCTGTGCAGCAGCGGGCCGTGGAGGCTGGGGATTTAATAGACCTTACCGAGGAGGTAAAGGTGACTGGTCCCGCTCCCCAACAGCAGCAGGAGTTACTGGGAGTGGAGACAGTCGGTCTCACTTCCCAGCGGCAGTGCTTATTCCAGGGAGAGAAGACCTTCTCCCCAGCGGCAGACAGAGTTATTGGGAGTGAAGATGGTCGGTCTCACTCCCCAGCGGCAGTGTGTGTTACAGGGAGAGAAGACAGCCGGTCCATCTCCCCAGCGGCAGTATGCAATACAGGGAGCGAAACGTATAATCTTCTCTCCCCAGCGCCAGGCAGCATCACAGGAAGAGGAGATTGTCGGTCCCTCATCCCAGCAGCCGCAAGTATCCCTGGGAGTGGAGATAGTCGGTCTGACTACCCAGTCCCAGGCAGCATTACCAGGAGTCCAGACAGGCGGTCTGACTCCCCAGCGGGAGCTTACCTTACAGGGAGAGGAGACAACTGGTCTCTCTCCCCAGCGGCAGCCGGAGATACTGGAAGGAAAGACAGCTTGCCCCTCTCCTCAATTACAGGGGGACCTCATAGACTGGTCCTGGGGGGAACCCTAACTGGCCAGTGGAGATGGGACCGAGGTCTCTCCACCAGCCCTTCAGGGATGCTGGGCAGCTGTCCCAGATCCCCAACTGCAGCTGGAAGTATGAGGAGGGAGGACAGTCGGTCCTACTCCTCAGCGGCAGCATAACATACAGGGAGAGGGGATAATCGGTCTCCCTCCCCTGCGGCAGTCGGAGGTAACAGAAGAGGAGACAGATGCCCCCTCTTCCTCAATACAAGAGGAATACCGGGAGGACATGGACGATTCCTCCTCTCACCAGTAGCTGCCCAAGCTGGTCCTGGGGGTAGTGGAGGAGACAGCAATGACCCCATCCCAGCAGAAGAGCTGGCATCAGAGAAGAGCGTAGCTGGCCTCTGCCCTACCCGTCCCCTTATTACAGCACCGGACTGTCCCCAGGTCCCCCCAGCAGAAGCGCCGGCATCTGGGCAGAGTGCAGCTGGCCTCTGTCCAGGGCCTGAATACCCGCAGGTCATCCCAGCAGCAGAGCTGGCTTCAGGGCAGAGCGCAGCTGGCCTTTGCCTTACCAGCCCATGTGTTTTGGGGCCGGACGACCCATTGTACTGTAACGCTGGCTACGGGGACATCCACTCAGCAACCTGGGGCATACAAGACAGAGCCGGACACCAGAAGCCACCAGGTCAAGTGTTTGTTTATGGGTGGGCTACTCGACTAACTCAGGTACCAACCGACGGAAGGTCAGGCAGCTCAGTGGCGGCCATTCGCATAGACCAAAACCACAAACAAACTTCAGGGGGACTTAGCTGCAAATGCCCTGGAACTATTTTTGGCATGAAAAGTTTGCGGTTCTCAATCAGTCCCCCAGGGGCACTTAGCCGTGATTCTTTGGAACTGTTTTGGGCATGGTACCATGCGTGCAGTCGGCCAAAAATAAGACTTCCAGAAAATTCCTGAACCCCTGAACTGATCTGGGTGATTTTTGGATATGTTGGTCACCCAGATCAGGGCTATCAGGGGATGTAACATTTGTGTGGGTTTTGTGTGTGTTAGTGTACTTTTGGGGTGTTTGTGAAAATGTATGTTTTTTCTGTGCTTGGAGATAATTGGATTAGATTAGTACAGTTCCTGATCCAATTATCTCCCAGGCACAGAGGAGGGATTATCTGATTTTGTATGGGAGTGTCCTGAACCTGAGAGCCAATGTGATTGTGTATTTATTTCTACTGTGGTTTACTCTCAGGTCCAGTGGCTACCATTAAACTGAGATTCGTTTTACCCTTCATGAAGTCTAGGCTATATTCACACTCTGGGGATTGCTATAATCACTATACTCCCTTGGATCACAACACTTGCTCTTATAAAAGCTGTTCCTGCTTCGCTCTCTGGACTAGGAGAGGTCTACCCACTGGAAGCTGGATCCTGGTCTTGGGTCCAGAGTGGGTGGAGGACAACAAGACCCCAAACAAGCTGTGGCAGTTTGTGGAGTTTACGGTGGTTATGGTGTTCCAGTGCAGTGCTTATGGTGCTCGCAAGTACTAGGAAGCAGCGATTGGCGGAGGCACCCGGTCGGGGTACCAGGTGGTCCGTCTAACAACATAATTGGTTGTTACTATGTGCCTCACATGCCTGGCAGATAGTAACAGCGGTATTTCGGCAGAAGAAATTTCTGATCACGGACCATCCTCAGTCCTCAAGGGGATGTTTCTGATGACCATCCTCAGTCCTCAAGGGGATGTTTCTGTATAAAAGACACCTGGGAGCCAGAAATCCTGCTGATTGAAAGGGGATAAAATACTTATTTCACTCATTGACATGCAAATCAATTGATGACTTTTTTGACATGCATTTTTCTGGATTTTATTTTTGTTATTCTGTCTCTCATTGTTAAAATACACCTACCATTAAAATTATAGACTGATCATTTCTTTGTCAGTGGGCAAACATTCAAAATCAGCAGGGGATCAAATACTTTTTCCCTCAATGTACCCGAAAAAGTAGTAATACATACAATGCAAGTTGTCTAAACATGAAAACCCAAACCCAAATAATCATGACATCAATATACATTCCTTACCCATCGCTGTATTATTTCAAACCTATTTCTAAATCGCTATTTATTTCTGAATATTAGTCAATTCAGAACAAATAACCCTTCAGGTATTTTTTAAGGTATGCTCCAAACACCATAACCACAAGAAAGTCCCCAGGCTCCTGACAAGTATAAGAAGTCAAATAGTTTGATTTATTCCAATAAGTCTGTTTTTTTTACCAAGGCAAAATAGTAAAAAAGCAAGCTTCTTAGCTTTAGTTTGCTAACGCTGGAGAGCCTGGATCTCCTAAGCGGTAACTTTTGTAAGCTCTCCTGAGATATGCTTGCAAAGATGCAAACTCTGCATCCACTAAACACACACACAATGAATCCACTAAACACACACAAACACGCACACTGCATCCATTACACACAAATACAGAATGAATCCACTATACACACACGCTGCTTCCACTATAAACACACACTGCTTTGACTTTTCTCATCCTTGTGAGTGTGCCCTGTGGGGTATCCCAGGTTTTGAACTGTGTAAGGAGCCCCAAAACCTATGATGGTCGCCTCGTGGCAAACCACCATGGCTGAATGCACACCAGGCTAACCCTCCCATTTGTTGGGCAGAACCCATCACCAGAGAAGCAAATACTAACGCTGGATGGTGTGTTAGTGTGTCTTCTCATTATTCATTAACCTTGCAACTAAACAGAATTGACAAGGGAATTGCAAATTCCCAAACATTCTCCAACTTGGCTTTTTTAGACTAACATTTGCAATTATTTTGTTAATTTTCCAGTAGTTATTAAGTAACCCCCCTGTATCTGTTTCTCAATTAGCAAGCCTGAAGCTGGTAAAAGTAACATGATTTTTAAGACAAAATTAAAGCCCAAATTAAAGATGTTTAATAATATATTTTTTATTGGAACAGGCCAATAAGTAGCATTCACAGTCTTAACTCATTTGTTTTTTACAGCATTTCACAAATTAGAGAGTTTGCACTTCCTACACTAACACAGACTGCTTTTCAAATATATTTAGTTCTATCTGTTAAAGAATTTCGTCACCACTCACCACATTTCATTGCTATTTGTGTCAGTGATATATTTTTATCATTCGTGACTATTATTCATATCCTTAAAATCATTAATATAGCTTGCATTGATTCATCAGTTTTGCCTTTCGGTTCATTCATCTTTTATTCATGTAGTATACACACATCCATGAATATTGTTTTTTATTCATTGATCAGAAAGTACAAAACATGGAATTGTAATACACGATATGAGATACAGCAAGTATTCAAGGTAATAGCTGTCGCTACGCTAGCTTCATTTCTGGACAAATAGGTGCACTGGTACTACTGCTTCTCTCTACACAGGCAAATAAATCATTGTAGTAGGGCTCCGGGCAAAAGGTTCAGTTATAAATATAATTGCTTCTGATATGAGTTTGAAGAGGTTTTCAAAGGTAAGATGGAAATGATTAAAGAGCACTGAAGAGGAGAATTCCATAGTTCATGTTGGGGTATCATCACTAAACTGTGAAATGTGTCTGATGAAAACTGACTGGGTTATTCAACAAAGTGAATACTGCCAAGCCTCACTAACCAACCTCATGCTGATGATATGCATTAACAATGAAACAGCTGTCCATGAGTGACAAAGCTGTTGTATACAGCAAACACAGACTCAAAGGAATCCATGTTTAAAATGGAATAAGGCAAAAATGTGATTCTTTGTTAAATTAATTTGCATATGCCCACCCAGAATCCTTTGCGGTAGGAACATCACTGCAGATTTGGGATTTCTGTGGGAAAAGCAAGTCTTATGGCTTGACTGGTGTGCAGATTTTTGTTTACCATTGTATTGACTATATATATATATGTATATATATATATATATATATATAATGGAAAATAAGACATATTTAAACCAACCCCACAATGGACATAGGAGACATAGAAGTACATATATTAAATGGACACGCATACATTTTCAAACAAATCAACACATAATTACAATAGCTGAACGTTGCTTTCAATTGTAAGCATATAATCAAATATATGTAAGATAATCTTGGAGTATATAAAAACTGGACATTGTATTTTTTTGTTCCTTTTCTACTCATGGTTAATTATATGCATCCTCCTTACTATATGATTTAACACTTACTCAAGAATGCACAACTCTCATAGTTAAATATGTAATGTTTGTGAATGCTTATGCACTTGTGTGTGTAACGTACATGTGTGTATGATGCACGTGCATAATGCATTTATTTATGGATTGAATATGTGTATGTTGAATGCATATAATATCCTTAACATCATTAAGCATATATTAGAGCCTAAAATTGGGACATTTTCCTACAATAGGGACTGTCCTTTCAAATTCAGGCCAGTTGGAGGACCTGTTAACCTAACCCTGACAACAGCATAAACAACCTGCAAAATGTAAATCAGCTTGGACCCTTAATTTGGGATGAAATTCACTATATTTACTATCATCGAAACTGAAGAAAAATGTTGAAAATTTTTCCCGAAGCAAATTATTACTGAAATAAAGGATGACTATAGTCATCCACACCACGTCATCTCCTCCAGACTGAGTAAAATGTGTTCTGAAAATCGAATGCTGCTGATATTATATACAAAGCATATTTTTATATGTGTATTAGATACACATCATTTTTTAGAACCATATAAAAATAACAATATTATGATTAATATATCTCAATACACTGATATGAGTATTGATATGACTGGATTGTCCCCATTGTATAGATATCGTAATTTAATGAAAGACTAAAACAAGCAAATCATTAAAAAAAAATAAAAAACTTTTCTGACTTACTTATGCTAATAAGGGCTACATACACTAATGCAACAGTAGAGGCAATGTTGTGAAGGGACGAAAGAGAACAAAAAATTCAGGTACCAGGACAGATTGCCAGAACCCTCACACCATTTGACACCCCAGAAGTGTCTAAGGGCTTAACCCTATCATACAATAATTACTAATAGGAAGCTCATAATTCACAAAATGTGAATACGTGCTGTCTGGAATAAATGTAATATCCTTTCAAGTATGGTCTCAAAATGTTTACTGTGTGACAAGAATCACACTAGAGAAAGATAAAAATAAAATAAGTAAAGTGACAATGCAAGTCTTATAATGCTACTCCTTAAACTTAACCTATTAATCTTAAATAGTACCGTGGCTTGCTATGAAATTGTAACAGACTTTATTATACAGGTCTATTCTGGTATGCCATATAATCTCAACAAGAGAGGTAAAAAGTGAGATTGAGAAGGTTAAATGAACTCTTCAGCTGTATATCGAGTTAATCAGTATGTAAATATCATAGGGTTACCTGACCACCATTAGACAGCTTAAAATAAAGTTGCAAGTGGCTATGATAAGTACAAATTTATAGACACAAAAAGTGTCTCAAATACATTTGTGGTAACCAGAAAACCAATAGAGATATCAGATAGAATTAACATAAGCCTCACTCCCTGGTAATCTAGCTAGACAGGCAAGTAGAAGGAGTTAAAGAAATATAGTGAATAAAATATATAATTTAATATACATCAAGCCTTATAAGGCTACTCCTTAAATGTAGCCTGTTAATCTTAAATAGAACTAAATATAGCTTGCTATGAAATGTTAATGTGGTGGAGGGACATTTGGAGCTGAAGCCCAGTATGTGGGCTTTTTAGCCTTGGATTACTCCAGAGGCATAATTTACCTTGGTCCCCTGTCCCCGATATTGCTGTAGCATTTGCCAGCCGTGCTAACCACCATTGCCCTGGACTGGCCTGATGCTTACTTACACAGTATGGTTGGGTGATTACTAGTTCATTGACTGTTGGCCCACAATCTCAATGTTCTCCAGGCCTAGAGTGGCCACTGTGATATTTCACAGGACACTGCAGCCAGCAGTGTATTTACCGCGAGGCTGACAAGGCATTTGCCTTGGGTGGCACTTTGTGGGGGTCTGCAAAAAAAGCAGCCCCAAACACTTAGGCAAATACCTTGCCAGCCATTTGTCTTGGGAGGCCCAGGAGCTGGTCGGCTGGCCACCTCAGGCCCCCCCAGAGGCTGGCATTACCTGATGTTCGAGCTGGGCGCGTGAGGGAGCACTGTCCCCTGACCGCAGTGATGCCGGAGCCATAAAATGACGTGACTCCGGCCCTGGCCTCACTGAGTGGTGCGCGAGGGAGCTGAGCAGGGAGATCAGAGCTCCCTCGTTGCCCGCCCGCCGAGCTGCAGCCAGCCCCACTAGACTACAGGGAAATGGAGAATCCACTCCAGCACTCCAGCAAAGGTATGGAGGCTGGGTGGATTGAAATTAAAAAAAAAAAAGAAAGAAAGAAAATGTTAGTGTGTGTGTGTGTCTGTTGGTGAGTGTGTTAGTTTATCTGTGTCTCTTAGTGAGAGTGTGTGTCTGTCAAAGAGTGTGTCGGTGAGAGTGTGTATGTCTGTTAGTGAGTGTGTTAGTATGTGTGTCTATTAGTGAGTGTGCTAGTGTGTCTGTTAGTAAGAGTGTGTGTGTCTGTTAGTGAGTGTGTTAGTGGGTGTCTGTTGGTTAATATGTTTGTGTGTGTCTGTTAGAGCGTGTTTGTCAAAGAGTGTGTGTCAGTGAGAGTATGTATGTCTGTTAGTGAATGTGTATGTCTGCCAGTGTGTGTATGCGTGTTTGTCACCGAGAGTGTGTATCTGTCAGTCAATGTGTATGTCTGTTAGTGAATGTGTATGTCTGACACTAAGTGTATATGTGTTTGTCAGTGAGTGTGCATGTGTGTTTGTCAGTGTGTGTCTGTCAGTGAGTATATGTGTGTCACAGTGTGTGTGTCTGACACTGAGTGAGTGTGCGTCTGTCAGTGAGTGTGTATGTGTATCTGCCAGTTAGTGTGTATGTGTGTCTGTCAGTGAGTGTGCATGTGTATCTGTCAGTGAATGCGTGTGTCAGTTAGTGTGTCTGTCGGTAAATGTGAGTGTCTGTCAGTGAGTGTGTATGTATGTTTCAGTGAAAGTGTGTGTTGGTTAAAAGTGTGTGTGACAATGACTGTGTATCTGTCAGTGAGTGTATGTCAGTGTATACATCAGTGAAGGCATGTGTCTGTCAGGCAAAGAGAGTGTTGTTTTTTTTAAAAGGAAGTGAAATTGGGGGAGTGGGGGCTGAGTTTTGTCATGCCTAGGGCAGCTCAAAACCAGAATACACCACTAATTGCAGCATCGACGGCCAACCAGGCTGACAGACTAGTATGTATTATGCAAGATGTCCCTGAAGGTAGAAGGGGCAAATAGGTGACTGCCTAAGGCCATGCTCAAACTTGGGGCTTTGGGGCTTCACCAGTGCCAGGGTGCAGAATGGCAGAGTGAGGGACAGCCTAGTGGATCTTCCCAAAGCTCCAGTCAGATAGCCTCCAGTTTATTTGTTTGTGTATTTTAATCAGGAGCCCCCCTCCCGTGTTTGTAAGGACCAGAGGTTGCAGGCTGGGTACATGTACAAACACACGGCCAGTCTCTACCGTTTGTGGTTTTGTGTAGAGGGGGATTAGAAAAAGAGTGAGTAGAGATATTTCGTCATAACACACTCCTCTCTTTCTGTCTCCACCTCCATAACAGCACAGAGGGATTCTGGGACCCGGCCTTTGGGCTCGAAGAGGAACTTCCTCACCACTGGACTACCAGAACTTAGATCTTTTTGGCACAACAGGCCAAAGGGCGATAAAGAGATTATGATAATGAGATAAAGGGATTGTTGGGCCTCATACTGGAACTTTGCCCCACGCATGGGTAGGCAACCTTCGGCACTCCAGATGTTGTGGACTACATCTTCCATAATACTCTTAGAGCTGGCAAATCACCAGTGGAGATGTTGTACACTGGTCAAGAGTGCAGAAGGTTTCCTACCCCAGGCATTAGGTGTTTGCAGTAACTGAAGGGTGAAATGAGATAGTGCTCATGACATTCATTACACATACCGGTGTCATTGGTGGCAGTTAAGTCACGGCAGAGTTTGCCTTTGTTAGGTATCCACTTATTTCAGTGATGCGCTGTCATGCAGAACTTACACACTGAGATCTATGCATTTCACGTGTAAAAAAAATAATTTAAATGTACTTGATCAAATATTGTCTGCCCTGCCTTGGTTTCTGCTCAGAAGAAGCTAGCGACAGTGACTTCTACTGACCCAGATACAAATGTGTCAATGAAACCCCTAGCAAGTTAGTACCAATTATGCAGAGGGACTTGACACACAGATCACCGGTACAGGACCAGTTCCTCTCAATCTGTAAAGCTGCCCACTAAACATTGTGGCAAACATCAATGTATTATACCTCGGGGTTCTCTTCATTCCATTTGCCATTCCATAGAACACAGCTGCTAGTCTCCCTGTTATAACCTGACAGACACTTTATTTGGGCACTACCTGTGCAGAATGTCTCTGTGGTGTGTCTCAGGAGCTTGCTTCCATCAAACTCTGTTCTACTCACCTTATACTGCAATTCATGGTTGTCATATTATAGGACAGCTATACATTCAGTTCTCCTCTCTCTTACACACTGCCCTGATAAACGTGGCATAGCTCAGTATAGGGTTTTTTTTTTTTTTTTCCTACTTTTGCCTACGAACATTTGCATACTACAGGTGGACATGCTAAACCGATTCCCATTGAAAGGCGTCTCACAAAAGCCCATTATGTGAGCGAGAGGCAGGAAAAGAGATGCAAGGTCACATGAGCAGCAGTAACAGCAGCAGAAGCAGTCCCCCACCCCCTTCCCAGTCACTGGCAGCTAATGCCTCACTCTAACTGCCTGGGTTGATGATGCCTCTGGGACTGGCAGTGGCACTCGGCGTCCTCCCACATCTGGATCGCAGACACTTCCAACCCAGGCTTGCTGGCAGTCCAGTCCTACACGCCAGTGACCCCTCAACAAGGTAACTATCCATTCACTGGGCACTTGCTTTGTCACAGCTCTGGGGCTCACTCACAGCACCATAAGAAAGAAAAAAAGGATTAAGAGATACTGAGATGCATTTCAAGGATGCTGATCGGCTGCAAGAGGAGGAGGATGGAGCAAGTGTCAATCAGTTCAGCTTGAACATCCATGGTCAGCATGCTACACATTGGCAGTGAGACACAGGAGCCAGGCTGGCACCGGCTGCAGGTAATAAACCAGAGATATATAAATCCTCTTTGGGGGCTGTTGCTGCTGAATTTAGAAAGGAATCCCAGTTAGGGTCTTGTGTTCACCCCCCACTGGCCCAGACCCTGCAATCATGTCTGATGGGCAGCTAGAGCAGGGATAACCTTGCTTATGTAGATACAGGCTGGCTTAGCATGCTGGGAAATATAGTTCATATATATTCGCAGTTTAGAGGTTACTCACCATTCAGATAAGAGACGAGCAGCTGTGAGTACTAATCTCAGTTATGCTACAAACCCATTTACCGAGAACAGGAAAGTAGGGGTTAAATAAAGGTTAATAAGATTGCTTTATGTTAAAAAAAACAGAACAAGTTTGAATATAATCTTGAAGTATTGTGCCCAGTGTTAACGCTTAATCCAATGCATACAATTTATGGCAGGAGTTTTGCATGAAATATATTGTGGGTTTTTCTTACAATGTTTATTTAGGAAAATAAGACCTGTAACAGCAGATGAAACTCAATAAGCAAGCATAATACATGCATAGATATTCATGGTATTCATTGTCAGCAGTGGAAAGAATAATGAACAAAAGGTAGAAGAGGAAAAAGAAAATGAATGTGAGTAGATCGAGTAAAGATTTGGAAACAACAGGCAAATCCTTGTGAAGTTTAATTAGGGGCAAGCCACCAAAATAGCTGCAGAGCAAAGCGAGGGCCCTCCAAGATAATCCACTTAGTGCCAATGGTGGAGAAAAAAAAGGGGGAGGGAAGGGACAAAAGGGTTAGATAGATTTAATTAGGTTGTCCGGGGTCATGGGATTGCACTAGGGAATGGAAAGATTCTGAGTAAAGGAACTGATCCCATACACCATAATGTAGCAGTTTTATGACCTCTGGATCTGTCTTTAGTCTCCATGAATGTGACCACTTCCACCCTAGATATCCATCATGGACGGAAAGTTATTATGTACAAACCAGAAAGCGGATCATTTAATATAATCTATAAATATCTGTGTAACAGGAGAAATATATTCGTGAAATGGAACTTAATGTGTATGTATATAGCAGCATTATATAGATAGATGCAATGCATGTGAATTTGAATATTGATAAGTGAAATCATTTCAGTGATAAAATTATTCATTATTGTTTGTATTTGGCATACATAACCTAACATCATGCCTATATCTAGGTTTATTAAACAATTAAATACACAACAAATTTGACTGATGTTCCTCTTATAAACATCAATATTATGTAGACACGAATGGTAGAGACCATCAATATAGCAATGATTTAATAGTGTTACTTTGAAAACAGAGCAATGCCCTCTCAGCTCATTCAGCTCCTTTTATAAGCCAAGCTTAATTTACACTACTGGGTGCACTGGCTGAGAATTATGGGAGTTACACTGACCACAGCATCTTGAATAGAAGTATATCCTAGCCATAAGTCCTCCCTAATACTAAATACATTCTCACCCTAAGTCTCTGTAACCCTAAAACCCTCTTAACTCTAAAAGCCCCCTATCATTAGCCAAGTGTACCAGTTCTGGATGCCCAAAAGATACTCCCCCTTTAAACCTGATTGTTTCAAATGCAAAATTTCCATTGTATTTCTAGGTAGTTCGGTGTGGTTTCATATTGGGTTACAGTATGGATTGGATCACAGTCATGTAAACCTCTCAGTGAGGCATAACTTAACCGAACACATTTCGAGCACCATAACCACTAGAGCCAGCTGTAATTTTAATGGTACCTTCCCAGAGCAATAAGTCATCCATGTATGAAGCATTTGACAATTTTCCTGGGATTTGCCTGGGCACCCAACCAAAGCCTACTCTGCAAACGGACAAAGCCAACTCTGCACTAAGCTAAACTCAGGGGGGCCAGGCCTATGTTTATTAGCTGAGAGTGTTCAGCTTAGGGCTTACCTCTGTGGACTTCTTGCAGAAGATTCTGACCACAGGGGCAGCAGTGATGGGCGCCCAGCAGAATCCAATCAAGCTGGCAAATTATTCTTAAATGTTTTGGCTGCTTACTCTGGGTGGGTGGAAAGAAACTCCTTGGAACATAAACACTACAGCAAGCTGTAGTGGTTATGGTGCTTGGAGTGTTCCTTTAAATTACTTGGGCGAACAAGACAATAGTGTCAAATGTTTCTATTTTTAGCTATTGTCTTTGGTGCTAGAGAGACAGACTAATTTTTAATCATTCTCATTATGCTGACCTTTTTGCCTGTGTGTAAGCAGGAAATCCTTTCAATCTGAAAGGTTTTTGTCTGAAGTGTTTACTCAGTGCTATAAATGAATTGGTAATCTTTGTTCCAGCAATGATGCAAGCCATGAATGGTGAAAATAATGGTCCTCTTTACAGCGCGATACAAATTACCTTCAATTTAATACAATGCTTTTTGTGAACAGTGGTGTAAATGGAGTATTCATCATGTCTTCAAAAAGCAGACATGTTCTTAGAATTCCAAGAGTTAAAGGACAAATAAAGTCATCCAGGTTACTTCACCTTGGAAGGGTTACACAGTCACTATAGGCACTTCTGCAATAAAGTTTGAGTAAAACACTGTTATGTGATGTTGCAGCCCTCATAGGAAAGCATTGATTCAATGCTTTCCAATGGGGAAGCTTGGAGGCACCTGTGACACTTGAACTTACCGCACATGTGCATCAGGTACCCATTGGATTGGACCTTTGCCGAACAAGTACGATTTCAGTGGGACAGTCCTAATTTTCAGATCCAGCCATCCTGACTTTGTTCCCTTGTGTCCTGCTTTGGGGGACACCAGGGTACTGTCCCCAAAAAGTGTAGGATAAGGACATAATTAGATGCACTGGTGCTGCACTCAAGGCACTAGGGTCCTGCAGAAAGCCATGCTGGCCTACATGACTGGCAGGCAACCAAACTAGGGTGACCTGTCAGTAATTTGGGTGGACCGCCCCAACACTGGTGTCCTGCTTCTTGGGATGCCAATGTTGGGGGTATGAAATTCCATAAAGTACTAAATAACTTTTCATCTATACATTTGCTAGCAGTTTGTCTATTGTAACGTACAGAAGACACACTGCTCTTTAAGGCGATGCCGAGTCAACTTTAAAGAACATGCTAGTCACTGATATCTAAATTTTTCACATTAAATGTATGCCTTAAGGCTTGCTTTGCATCCTGGGAAAATGTAATTTTCAAACATCTGGTGTGCCTGATTTAGGCATCCCTGCTCTGGGCACAAGATGTTTTCCAGCAATTTAAATGTACTCATTCTTGGCATATGTAGTACAGATTGATTTTCGTCAATCAATGTTTATCCTACCTTTTCATTCCCCTGCCACTGTTAAATATAGTGTGTTGTCAGAGAAGTAGTAATGAGAGTTAAAGGGACACTAAACTGCCTAAATACATAATAAATAAAAATCACTGTTTAGTAGAAATACCCAAGTTAAAACTTGCATGCATTTAATTGTGCATTTTGTCATTGGAGGTATATTTAAAAACAACCTGCAAGACCTGAAATTTTCTTGTCTGAAGCCTTTGCCAGCCCTCTCCTTCTAACCCCGCCCAGGCCTTCTGTGGCTGTCCAATGACAGACTTCATAATGCAGCTCAATGAGAGGTCTTTGCTAGGCAGGTGCTCTGAGCAATTGCTACCACTTGAGTTTAGCACCACTGAGCTAACCAAACCAGGAAGTAACAGATCTGTTTGCTTGAAAGCCAGAGGTGTGTAAACAGGTAAATACATAAAAATGTCAATTGATATTGAAATCTGCACATTTTGCAAAATGTAAAGAAGCGGATAAAGTCTTCACACATTAAGCTTTTCAGCAAGCTAGAGTGCATTATGGGTCTGGAGTGTCCCTTTAAGCCGTTTACCGTAGAACAGACCTTGCATACCCATAATGACTCATAAGGGAGTGGTTTGGGCATGCATTCTTTCATTGGACAGTCCTGTTCGCACAAATTTTTGTCATGGAAATCACAGAGTGAGACTGACACTAATCTCCCAACTTCTCCCTAATTTCCGCAGTTTTCCCTGGAGTCAGTTTGGAAATAAGACATACTTTAGCAGTTAAGTATTTATATATATATTTTTTTTTATGCAGTGCATAATATCATTACATACAAGCTTGGGGTGCCCCAACTGCAATCCTCAAATATATTGTCATGCATAACAGTTGGAGTATTACTATAATAACAACATATTCAAGCTATGATTCCATGGCTAGTCGTAAAGGAAAGATTACACTAAAGTGTCAGCGAAATAACTACTAATGAGTAATCAAAGTAGAATGTACTGGTAGAATGTACTGGGGAAGCTATAGCACAGCTTAGTAAGTACACAAATGATTTTCCACTGAGCCAACATACCTTACCATGGTACTGGCCTGTTGGAGCTGGGCTTTAATGTAGTGCCCAGCGGATTATAGAAACAAAGGGATCTGAAAGGGACACAAGGTGTTCTCAAAATAACTACATATGCACATTCTAATAGCATTGTTAGTACTACACTCCATGAAACTATTGTATTTCTCAGATCAGGTGAGAAAGGAGCTAAACATAAATAGAAAAACAGGGCACAGCGTAAATTAAGTTCCATGGGCAAGTGTGTGGCTAATGTTAGGAAGCCCTGCATAGCCGGCACTGGGCCTTGGATGGAAAGTCCAGCATCAGCCAACGCCAAGACATGGGAACATGTGAAGGCTGCTAGGAGGCTTAACAAAGCGTCCCTTCAGCCCTGGACCTTTTTGAAGGCCTGGATCTCTGTACCATAGACTCGGGGTCTCACATGACGGTATATGCAGCATTTTATTGTACATGCAGCATAAGATTCCAAGTCCTTCCCTACTGGGATATGGCAAAGTCCCTGGATGGTCGGTTGCTGCTTGAGGCGTAGGATCTTCTGCCTCTGTGGATGATGCAATGGGAGGGCATCCCTGATGACTCTCAGCATAGGCTGGTGTAGTGTGGGTGACATAGCAACTTGTAGGAGGGTTGTGTCCGGAGGGGGATCAATTGCCTTGCCACCTCTTCTCCTCCATCTACTCTCCTGGCCCCCAGGTGCTACCGCCGCTGCTCGGGCCTTTAGTTGCACCCAGAAACAAGTGATAATTTCATCCAGATGCTTTAGCATTTGGTCCAGTGTGGCACACCTATATAGCATGCCAGGCTGTTGCTGAGGTTCGTGAAGAGAAGGCGTGTCCGCCATTTTGCAGGCGGGTGCCATAGTCTGTGCCAGTGCAGTTTCAGATGCCTTTGTTCAATGAGGTGAGTGGGGCCGATCGGTGGGGACCAGGATAACCCCTGCCGGTCCAGAGGGGGGGAGAGGTGATACGCAGGAGTCCCACTTTTGATAAAGAACCAGGAGAGCGGCCACCACTCTGTGGCTCTGCTTGTTGTAGGCCACAAGCCTCGATTTGGGTAGCCCGTGTAGGGTACTGCCAGATACAGCAGCGTCTCGCGGACAAGATTAGTGAAGGCTGCACTCAAAATGTGCCCCTAGTCAGTGAATGCAACCTGATATTCACTAGAGGATACTTCCTGGTTTCTAGCACAGGTTTTCTGTGCTAGAGCGTCGCTGGACGTCCTCACGCTGAGTGAGGACCTCCAGCATCGCTCAATTCCCCATAAGAAAGCATTGAAAGCATTTTCAATGCTTTCCTATGGAGAGGTCTGATGTGCACGTGCAGCATTGCCGCGCAAGCGCATTAGGTCTCCCCCGCTGGCGGACGCACATGCGCGATCGGTCTCCCCCGCCGGATGATGTCGGCGAGGGAGAAGCATGGGCGGACCCAAAACCACCGCCGAGGGACATCGGCGGTGGTCTCAGGTAAGTCACTGAAGGGGTTTTCACCCCTTCAGCAACATAGGATGGGGGGTGGGAGGGAGAGGGGACCTGCAAAATGCCGCCCCTGGCCAGCCAGGCGTACATAATGTAGATTTTTCACTAAACTGCGATTTGAGGATAGTTGACAAGATAATTTTTAGCACCTTGTGAAAACAAAAGCTGAGTTGTAGAATTTTAGAAACATAGAAACATAGAATGTAACGACAGATAAGAACCATTCGGCCCATCTAGTCTGCCCAATATTTCAAAGTACTTTTAATTAGTCCCTGGCCTTATCTTAAGTCTAGGATAGCCTTATGCCTATCCCACGCATGCTCAAACTCTCTCACTGTGTTAACCTCTACCACTTCAGCTTGAAGGCTATTCCATGCATCCACTACCCTCTCAGTAAAGTAATACTTCCTGAAATTATTTTTAAACCTTTGCCCCTCTAATTTAAGACTATGTCCTCTTGTTGTGGTAGTTCTCCTTCTTTTAAATATAGTCTCCTCCTACTCTGTTGATTCCCTTTATGTATTTAAATGTTTCTATCATATCCCCCCTGTCTCGTCTTTCCTCCTAGCTATACGTGTTAAGATCCTTTAACCTTTCCTTGTAAGTTTTATCCTGCAGTCCATGAACCAGTTTAGTAGCCCTTCTCTGAACTCTCTCTAAAGTAGTAATATCCTTCTGAAGATACGGTCTCCAGTACTGCGTATAATACTCCAAGTGAGGTCTCACCAGTGCTCTGTACAATGGCATGAGCACTTCCCTCTTTCTACTGCTACCACCTCTCCCTATACAACCAAGCATTCTGCTAGCATTTCCAGCTGCTCTATTACATTGTCATCTGAAATAATTACTCCTAAATCCCTTTCTTCAGATGTTGAGGTTAGTAGGGTATCAAATATCCTATACTCTGCCCTTGGGTTTTTACGTCCAAGGTGCTCTGACCATTTTTCAAATTTTTCTAAATCTTTTGCCATTTGGCTTATCCCTCCTGGAACATCAACCCTGTTGCAAATTTTAGTATTGTCAGCAAAAAGACATACCTTACTATCAAGACCTTCTGCACTATCACTAATAAAAATATTAAAGAGAATGGGTCCAAGTACAGATCCCTGAGGTACTCCACTGGTAACTAGACCTTGTTTTGAATATACTCTGTTGATTACAACCCTCTGTTGCCTGTCATTTAGCCACTGCCTAACCCATTCAACAATATTGGAATCCAAACTTAAATATTGCAGTTTATTGATGAGCCTTCTATGTGGAACAGTGTCAAAAGCCTTACTGAAATCTAGGTAAGCAATATCTACTGCACAACCCTGATCTATTATTTTAGTTACCCAATCAAAAAAATCAATAAGATTAGTTTGGCATGATCTCCCTGAAGTAAACCCATGTTGTCTCTGATCTTGAAATCCATGTGTTTTTAGATGTTCAACAATCCTATCCTTTAACATGTTTTCCATTACTTTCCCCACTACTGAAGTAAGGCTTACTGGCCTCTAGTTGCCCGACTCCTCCCTATTACCTTTCTTGTAAATGGGCACAACATTCGCTAACTTCCAATCTTCTGGGACTACTCCTGTTTACAATGATTGGTTAAATAAATCTGTTAATGGTTTTGCTAGTACACCACTAAGCTCTTTTAATAGCTTTGGGTGTATTCCATCAGGTCCCATTGACTTATTTGTCTTTACTTTTGACAGTTGAAATAGAACCTCTTCCTCTGTAAACTCACATGTAACAAATGGATCATGTGTCCTTTTTCCTAACTGGGGCCCCTTTCCTTCATTTTCATCTGTAAATACTGAACAAAAATATTCATTGAGGCAATCAGCTAGACCTTTATCCTCTTCTACATACATTTCTTCTTTTGTTTTTAATCTAACTAATCCTTGTTTTAATTTCCTTTTCTCATTTATGTATCTAAAAAATGTTTTATCACCCTTTTTTACTGAATGTGCTATTTTCTCTTCTGTGCTTTGGAGGCTCTTATGACTTGCTTAGCCTCTTTCTGTCTAATCTTATAGATCTGTCTGTCTACCTCACTCTGGGTTTTTTTATAATTACTAAATGCTAACTTTTTGTTTTTTTTTACTATTTTGGCCACATCTGAGGAGTACCACAGTGGTTTCTTACATTTTTTGCTTTTACTGACAAGCCTAATGCAATTTTCTGTTGCCTTCAGCAGTGCAACTTTTAAATAATCCTATTTCTCCTGGACTCCATTTCAACTGCTCCAGTCTGACAAGGACTCCTTTACGCATATTCTAATTTTAGAAAAGTCAGTTTTTCTAAAGTCTAAAACTTTTGTTTTTGTGTGGTATGACTCAGTCACTGTTCTTATATTAAACCACACTGACTGATGATCACTGGATCCTAAACGTTCACCTACAGTAATATCTGATACCAAATCTCCATTTGTAAACACTAAATCTAGTATGGCCTCCTTACGAGTTGGTTCCTCAACGAGTTGTTTTAGAGACAATCCCAGAATGGAGTTTAGAATATGTGTGCTCCTGGCAAAAGCAGCTATTTTGGATTTCCAGTTAACATCAGGAAGATTAAAGTCACCCATGATGATAACTTCCCCTTCATTGTCATTTTAGCTATTTCCTCAGCTAGTAGATTATCTAACTCTTCTATTTGTCCTGGGGGCCTGTAAATCACACCTACACGAGTTACTGTGTGATTTCCAAATTCTAACGTAACCCAAACGGACTCTATGTTTGCCTCACTAACTTTTATTAGGCTAGATTTTATGCTATCCTTCACATACAGGACCACCCCTCCCACTTTCTTGCCTTCTTGCCTTCTCTGTCTTTTCTGTATAATGAGTACCCTGGTATTGCTATGTCCCAGTCATTTTTCTCATTATACCATGTCTCAGTAACAGCGACTAAATCTACATCCTCAGTTGCCATTATTGCCACAAGTTCATGGATCTTATTCCCTAAACTGCGAGCATCTGTTGACATGACTCTAAGCGTATAATTTTTTAACACACTTTTTACAGTTACTTTCTGTTTTTGTTTTGGGGGGCAATTGGATTGATGTTTTATCACCCTTTTGTCCCCTCCTCCTAGTTTAAATACATCCTAGCAAAACCTCTGAACTGCTCACTGAGAACATTTGTTCCCTTTTGAGAAAGATGCAAACCATCTTTTTTTGTACAGCTTATCCATTCCAAACAGAGCTACTGTGAGAAACAAAGCCAAATCCTTGCTCCCGACACCATTCACCAAGCCACAAATTAAAGTCCCTAATACGCATCCGCCTGTCGTTCTGAGTGTTATGCACAGGCAGAACTTCAGAGAATGACAGTGTGGAAGCAACCTGCCGTATATCATTGGCAAAAACACAAAACCCTTCCTTTACCTCAGAAACCTCATTGCAAGCCAAGTCATTTGTCCCTAGATGGACAAGTACATCCAATTCCCCTTCCTGCTTTGCTCCCTTAACAATATTACAGATACGTCTCCTGTCTCTGTGAGACTAAAATTCACTATTTCCTTTGCATAATCCCTGTTTGAGTAAAAAAAAACAAAGGCATTCTGGGTAATAAGGTTTTGAAGAATAGTTTGGTTTAATCCCATTTTCATTAAAAAGTACAAGTCAGTGAAGGGGCTATCCAATCGATAAAAGCTATTTTGGTTAGAATTACCCTTCCTTTCCAGGTTCCCCCAAACATTAAATAAAAATAAAATGCAAAAGTTCTCCCCTCAGCCCGATCATCTTTCGTGTCACGTCACACCCCCTCCTTAAGGTTAAGATTGGCCGATGGGAGGAAATGGGCTTTTGGATACCTGGCGCATGTCCAATATGCACACTACCAATATTATCCAGCCCAGAAATCTTTATCTGGGCTGGCTAATGCCACGTCAGTGACACTGCGGGTGGGGTTACATGTCTGGCAGCAAAGGGGTTAAATCACTGAAGTGGTCATGGTGCTTTGAGTAACCCTTTAATTCTACTTCAGTCTTTAAATTATCATAAAACAATCCTTCATATTCAGATACAATATATTGGGAACACCTTGCTTATTTTTTTGCACTGATAATAGATCCCAGAATGCTAAAATATCCATCAAAGGGTTGCTTGGCCCTAGCAATTTGGTCCACCCATTGTATACTTAAAAGAAAACTATTAATGAGCATTATCTTACCTGGAATCATGTGTTGAGCAAGCTCTCCTTGCTGCTCTTGCCCCGTTTGGGAATAGAAGGTGGCTACGTCTGTTGCCAGTGCCGGTGGTGACAGATGTAATTTTTTTGCACAGATTTAACATTTTGAATGAACATTAGGCAGAATTAACGTTAATACAGTTCAGGGCTGCCTAAAAAGAAAGCATAAAATATTACTTTCTTTAAACATTTATGTGTCAGGCAATACTGCATACTCAAGCAATCAAAGGGTCAATCCCATCTTTAACAGCATCGTATATTTGTGCTGTGTCCACATTAAGTGTTATCTTTTTATAGCAGGCAACCATAAAACACATATCACTGCGTTTTCTACTTCCTTTATCTTCTACCGTTAAATGCAAAAAAACCCCCAAAACACGAGGTCACGGACTGACGTTCACCGGAGAGATTCTTTTTAATGTTTTCCTTCTCAGGGAATCAATTTAAGCTACAATTTTCCGTTGTTTAATATGAAACCGAAGAAATGCGTTCAACGAAATCAAAATAATGAGTTCCAACTGTGTAATCCTAACTGCCTACATCCATAAAAATTGATATTCAAGTCATTGAAAGATCTTATCACATCTAGTCTAACCTATTCAACATCTTTGGTGACAGATCTTTATCTCGTTGTAGTCAATTAAAATAAAACAAAAGACTGAATGAATAATGGCACTTCGCCATGTTAAATGTATACAATGTGCCTCAACTATCGCCAATGATTCTTTTATCATGTGGGCTCACAGACGGGGCTCTCATGTGCCCTCATTTCTTTCTGGAGACTTTGTTTAAAAGTATCGCTGTGCTAGACTGAAAGACAACGGGTAGAAATGTCAATTGCTATTGTATTTCCCTGCAGTAGAGTGGTTTTGTTCTGTAAAATTAAACCTACATACAAACTGTACAGTGCTGCAAAAATATGCAGGTGCTTACGGGGAACTTGAATCACCATAACTGGTGTAGGTAATTGTAGTGGTTATGGTACATCTATGGGTACTGTCTGTCTTTTTATTGTCAAATAAATGTAAAGCTGTTTCTAGACCCTCTGGAGCTGTACTCATAATGAGGATATTTTAATTCTGTATTATCAAGTGTGAATCCCTGTGCATCCAGCCTCGTATAAAGCTAAAACAGAACAGATCACATACAGAAACTGTTGCACAGAAAAGGCAATGGGAGGGCCAGGATCGGCTCTGTGATCTCAGCCATTTCCTGTTTGAAAAGGACCTCAGCAGAAGAAGAGAGCTCTGGGAATGAGATTCAAGGGCCATATTTATGCAATTTCTATATTTTAGTTTGCATACAATACATAATAAGAACAATGATGGAGACTCTTGGAGTGCTGACATTACCTACATCTGAAAGTGCTGTCGAGATGAGTTGTGTAATGCTAAAAGGGACACTATAGTCACAAAAGCAGTTTTAGCTTAATGAAGCGGTTTTGCTGTATTGATCATGCCCTGTCTCACTGCTCAATTCTCTGCCATTCAAGAGTTAAATTACTTTATTTGTGCAGCACTCCATGCTTGTAATGTACACAGCCTTCCTAAACACTTCAGGAAAGAATGGTTAATATCTTCCTCCTTTACTCTGTTATATCAGGACAATCTGAAAAGATAATAAAACCAAGCTTCAGCATATCTCTGTATATAGTCCAATTATGGCTGAGCCTCAACGTAGCTAAATAAATACATACGAGATGTGAATTATGTATAGCTGAGTGAGTGCATCCTGTTCTGACATCAACATAAATTGTGGCGTTTTAAGAGCTGTAGGCAACTGAACCCGATCAATAGCACCAATATCAATTATCCATGTTTCCATAAATGATATAGGAAATCTGATTAGTTTCATAACAATGACACATATAAACTACGCTAACAACCCCTGTGGAGCATTATTATTGTACTAAAGGCAGTAACATGGAGCTTTGTCTATTTGCCACGGACAGAAATGGTATTTATATTTTGATACTCTTTAGGCACTACAGAACATATCATGTCATAAATAAAAACACGAAGTGGAAATTTAGCAAAGTAGCAAAAAACAGTGATGGTCAAGGAAACATCTAGCATGATGACCATTGATGACATGGTATAATCCATCATCAGCGAGTCTCATTGTGTTGCAGTTGCTATGCAATGTAATATAAATTGAGTAAATTTAAAAAAGAACTCTCGTGGTAATATTGTCTTCTCAATAAATAAATAGTCCCTCAACATTATCATTCTAAAAGAATTCCCCCATTTCTATCTTAGCTGCCTGTGGGTTTTGAATTTTCAGGTGCCCTAAAGATATGAACGTAAAATCTTTATGAAGTACTCATACTGACTGCATTGTAATTTCAGGGAAATTGGAAGCCAATCTAAAGCTATAAGTTATAAGGCAAAGTAGGGACTAATTTGTGGTATGGGCAAAGCAAAATTTGGCCAAAGTTGACAAAAGGCAGAGCTTTTGTGGTCCATCTTTGTCAATCTCCCTCAGGTACCACTAGATACAGCTATGGCAAAAGGCATCTGTGTTAGAGTACAACAGAAGGAAGCTGACAATGGAACTACATCTACCAGAAATGCTTGCTGTGCCCATTATGGCTGTCACCTTTTTTTTGTACAAAAATACCAGCCATGGTAATTTGCATAATTATTTATATGTGTGATGTCAATGGGCGTGATGTCACCATATGTAACATCACAATAAGTGTTTGTATTTGCCTGTAGGATTTATGCACATATACACATGCACTGCCACATACTGACACACACACACACACACACACACACACACACACACAAATGGAGTGGCAAAACTAGCAAATTGTAATTTTGTTTAACAATCATTTGGTAGCCCACTACACTTGGACATCACTGCACCAATGCTGTGTAATCCCAGACATTAAAATATACTTGCAATAATTAATCACTGGTACCCAATTGAAAATAATCCCCTCTCTATATGGAGTCCACATGATGATTAACTAGCCTTCACCAGACATTGAATGCATAACCAAATGCATCTGCTGGGATCAAATACTGTGAGTTACCCAGAGCACATCTCACAGATTAAATTGTATCACAAACAGCCTGATTCCCTCTAATTAACATTTAAACCCAATAAAACCCATGGCAGGCTGAGCCTGAGTACAGGACTATGACACAGACATACATAAGAAAGGATCAGAATGTTGGTCAAGCTATGATTTGCTATTATGATAACAGTGATACCTGCAGTATATGTTACAATACTATCACAGTTATGTCCTTATTACCAATCTCCTCCTCCCTGGTCCTGACCTGCTACACTTCACACAGCAGCTCCTTCTCTTATTATTGGCCGGTGTTCGGGGTTGCTTGGAAAACAGCATCAGAGTAGACAACCGGCATTGCGAATACAGCCAAGGCGTTCAAGAGTCAGGTAGGGGAGCTGGAAGCATGGGAAACAGTAGGGATCAATCACACAGACAGCTGGGCTGCTTTATAAACAGAAAACACCCTGCTTGTTGTTGCTAGCAAAAAATACTTGCAATTGTATTGCCGATATTAATGATATACCGGTACCGGCTGGACAGCTTCAGATACCGGCTTTGTCAGTAACATACCAGCCGGGTATCAACCCTACTGTCCATAAATTATTGCCGTCACCAACCCTATAGAAAATGAGGCTAGCACAATTGGCTAAGTCAAGTAGTAATTTGTTGCAGGTTCACTGCAGAAGATGCCAAAACTAGGGTTTTGCAGAAAATAAAGATATTTTAAATGAAAGCATCTTTATTTTTAATTAATTGCTTTTGCATATCTATATAATGACTTGTGAAGAAAGAATAGGTCCATATCCACCTGGAGCTTCCTTTCTAATGAAAAAACTAAAATATGAATGTGGCATTGAACCAGCTACATTTTCTTCGACTTTGATGCATCCATCACTAAGGCCAAGGAGATTTGATACAGACACATGTTGTAGCAGGCACCAGTATATCAACATTACAGATCAGAGTAGAGATTTATACCATTTATACAGGTAGCGCCAGGAAAAATACTCCAAACACAATAGTATATAACAATAAGAAAAATAAAATCAATAAGAGCAATAAAAAACCCACAGGATATAAAAAGAGTCCACAATAAAACTTAAAAGAATAAAAAATACCATATGGTACGGCACAGACTCAAAGGGGGCAACAGATCCTCTAGTCCTGTTGTGGGAATTTCTTGATAGCTTCGCTTAATAGCAGAATATGAAAAGGAAGCAAAAACAGAGGCAAACCAATAGTGCCATATTGTAGTACGTGGTAGGACAAACAACACTTAGATAAGATGTCAACTCACATATGGTAGAGCTATAACCATCTCTAGGTAAAACAGCATGCAGTGGATACAATCCCCAGGGTATCCCTCTGGTTTTGGTACACAGTAAAATAATGGTAACTCACAACTGGATAACGATGAGGTAGGTCATATGGAATGACAAAAAGGCAGCAAATAGTGCTCTCTATATAGATAGTAAGTATCAATAAGGTAAATAAAAATATACTTACAATAGAGTGAGCAGACTAACCGCTCTATGGATCAAGCCTGGGTGGTATAATCCCCACCAAGGATTTCTTTGGTTGATTTTACACAATAGGTAATGGGTCCAGATGTCAGATAAAAGAATAAAAATAAATAATAATTTATTATTATAAAAGCATAAAAAAGCATAAAAACCACAATTTTACCATCAGTCTACTGTGTACCAAAACCAGAGGGATATCCTGCAAGTGGGGATTGTATACCACTGCATGCTGTTTTACCTAGAGCTGGTTATAGCTCTACCATATGTGAGTTGACATCTTATCTAAGTGTTGTTTGCCCTACCACGTACTACCATATTGCACTATTGGTTTGCCTCTGTTTTTTCTTCCTTTTCATATACTGCTATTAAGCTAAGCTACCATGAAAGTCCCATAGCAGGACTAGAAGATCTATTGCCACCTTTGAGACTGTGCCGCACCATTTGGTATTTTATAGTCTTTCAAGTTTTATTTTGGACTCTTTTTATATCCTGTGGGTTTTTTATTGCTCTTATTGCTTTTATGGCTCTTATTATTATATACTATTGTGTTTGGAGTATTTTTCTTGGTGCTACATGTTTATTGTTGTTTGACCTGTTCTGGTTTTATGGGGGTTGGAGGGATTTCCCTATTATCAGGTGTGCTGCCTCCCACCCTAGTGTTCTTAGTTTCTTTAGCGCTGCTCTATTCCTTGTTCAGTTTTGTATCTTTTTTGATACAGAACATGAACCTGGTGAATAAATGAATGGCTAAATCTTTAGATTTAATAGCAGAAAGTAGAAACAAAGAGCTTTATATAAAGCTTATGATTATCAGATAAACCACAGGTGCGTTAGTTGGGCTAAGGATATAATGGAAACTAATTAGCCACCTTGTTCTTATTAGTCAAATGAGAATCCTACCGATCACAGCTATTTTACACTGTTCTCTAGGGCCAATCTGTTTCCAGAGCATTGCTTTCTCTAATTAACCAAACAAGATAATATATCACTAAGGAAAAGCAATGGAAATGCGGGGTTGATTTTGGATTCCCTGAGTCAGATAAAAATAGGAAGAAAGGTTCAAACAGAGCAATTTGTGGGCTCCTGCAGGTTACAATCTAATTTCTTGTCTACTGTTTGCAGACTGCAGAAAAAGCCTGGTGTTAGTGGTCACTTCCTCAAAATCATCCTCTACAAGTGTTTATGTTTATATGTCTATAGAAAGAGTGAATGTGACAGTTATTATACTAAGGGGTCTGCTCACAAGACATGAATATTTGACTTTTTAATAACATTTAATTTAACAAACCTTGAATCAGCTGGATTAAGATCAGTTTCATCTTGGTCCAAATCAGAGTTATTTACTGACAGCTAAATCAAAAGTAGAAATGCCCCAGTTGCTCTATGTTGATATTAGCAACTTGCCTAGTGAGGGCCTTTACACACTGCTTCTACTAAAGGAGGTACTGGAACACAACACAACACACAGCTTATTTTACTACTTGGCTTATAAAATCATTTTACTCTGTAGTAATAACTTAAATATGTCTCATCACAGCCACCCTATTTTAAATAGTAGAGTAGTGTTCCCCACTGTTGTTTCCAAAAGGAGGCAAGAGACAGTCATTAGGAGAGCCACATTTACTGTAAATCCTTGTGGGATACTTGCCCTTATCCCCTGGTATCCCTCGTCTTTAATCCCCCTTACCATACTTGTATCCCTTGCTTATATCCCCTTGGTATCCAACACCCAATATCCTCCCTTACTTTATGTCTTCTATCTATGTTCCCCTTGTACCACTACCTCCCCATATTCTTTGCATCATTTACCACCACCATGCTGCTTTTCTACCTCCGAGTCTATCGTTCTATCTCTGTTGTGTGTGCCTCCTCCTTAACTTCCCTAATCCATCTCACCTAACCTCATTGTAGCTCATGGGTCAGAGAGAGAAAAGCAATGCCATCTCCTCTCTTTTAACTCAGCATATTCAGCCTACACTGTAAGTGGTGAGAGGGTGGGCTATGATGTTAAGTTTCCTTTCACTCATCGAGGAAATGGAACAACTTATCTGCAATGCTTGGAGAAGGGTGCTACATCTTCACTCGGCTATCACCCAGGGTAGAACACACTCTTCATTAATGTGCATCGGTTGTCTAATTTAGCTTATTGCTCAGCAAGCTGCAGTGAGGGACAATGCTTTAGAGCAGGGATAGCCAACCTTCAGCACTCCAAAGGATATGGACTTCCTCTCCCATAATGCAGTCATAATGTTTGCAAAGTATCAGGGGAGACATAGTCCACAAAATCTAGAGCAGTGCTTTTTAACCTTTTCTCATCCAAGGCCCACCACAGCTCTTCCCAGAATTCCATGGGACACCACAAACAAAATATATATATAACAAGTAGGGTGGGAGAGAGGATAGAAAAGGGGGGGGAGGAGGTGTCAAAGAATAGGAGCTAAATAAGTAGAGGAGAGAGGCTCCAAAAGATAGAAAAAGTGAGGGAACAGACTATAGGTAGGACAGACTACAGGAATCATTAAGATATGCCGCCAAACAAACTGGGATGTAGGTTATAATATGACCTAACCTCCTGAACCAAACAAGGCAACCAGGGGGAGAGTGGGAGGTGTCATGAGTCGTACTGCCCACACAGCACTTTACAAAGGGTTGCAGTGACCCCACAGCACTTGCCACAGGGTCTCCATGTACCAGCACACTTGCTTCTTCTTCTTGAGCGGGTGGCGGCACATCCGGCACTGCTCTCAGCAACCACGCGGCAAAGACAGTGCTGTGGCACAATGGTTGCAGAGCACTGATCTAGAGTGACAAAGTTTACCTACCCCTGCTTTATGGTCAAACCAGCCTTTGAAAACAGCATGTATTCTTGATGACACAGTTTTAAGAAACACTCTGAGCAGCATGCTGTAGTGGTTGTGGTACCAGGTGTTCCCTGGCTCCCATCCAGCGTAAGTCGTCAAACCATTTAGGAATGGTTACTAGGGTTCTCCTGGGCATTACTCCACGCCTCCTCTTTTCCAGAATGAGAGCCAGTCCTGCATTTGCTGCACAATTAGTATAAGACTGGCCACACACTATTAACTCTGTATAAACCATTTAAAGGTGTATTATCTCCATTTGCATTAATGGATTAAAAATTGACTTCTTTTGTCTGTCAGGTGGTTTAATGAACGTTTAATTGTGAAGTCAGACAGATTGTCATATTTTGTGTTGTTCTAGGCCTGGCGCTAAGCTTTAAATAATACACAGAGGTAATATCATCAACAGCTGGGGTTTTTTTTTTTGTCCAGTGATGATGTTTAATCCAAATCCAGCATGTTTAACAATGTAATGCAAGGAATAGCGGAAATTACATCTCCTTCAATTCTCTGAAAGATCAGCAATGTTATTTTATTTTGATAGTAATCCATTAAACAAAATCAAAGTAAAAAGGGAACTTGAAGTTGACAGTAGAACAAGCTGAACTATTTTAGTATTCTGAAGGTGTATTCCATAATAGATGGAGTGCAACTCCCAGAAAGTGATAATATCCATCTAGTTCTGTATTTCTGGAGCAAAAATGGGACAACTGAAGGAAGGCATGGGTGTGAGTTTCTGGAAGATGCCTTTAATATAATTTCACTTCGTTTGCTGATTTTTCTGCAAAGGCAAAGCCAAATGCAAATATCAGGTAGAGAAAGCGGAAAGCAGTGTATGTCTAAATTAGATATACAAAAACAATGCCCCATCAGTTAAAATGTTAAAGGATTACTTCAAACGCAAAGCACTTCAGCTTGCCGTATGGAGCGTGCCTTTCATTTCTAATCTATATAAGTGTCAATTTCAATATAAATTACTGAACTAACAGAAGCAAGCGGCAGGCATGCTTGGCGAGAGCGTGCCTTCCAATACTTCTCAACAGCGTGAATAAAAGCTTGTGTGCACAACTTGACCACAGAGACTTCTCAATGAGGTCTTAAAGACTGCGTGAAGGAAAAGAAGCCAAAAATAATATGCATGTTTTCTTTGTGGGTATATCTACTAAAATACATAGAAACAGCAAAAAGATAACACTCTCAGGACTTGCAAAGTAAAATAAAACTTAACTTTTAATGTCCGAGGTAAAAGATTGACGTTTCAGTTTGTCTTGCAAACTTTCATCAGGAAATATATATTTTACATTGGAGTGTTCTTTTAACATACTTTCTATCCTTTCCATCTCCAACCCTCTGTAACAGCTTTACTGCTTCTTCTTCAATTGTGTCATATAACAAAGATCTCACTTTATTGTAACCTTGCAATCTACTTTCCCTATGTATGTAATACATTTTATCTTTTGTGTAATTATACCCTACTCTCCTTTGATTGTAAGCTTCTTTGAACACGGCCCTCAACACTTTCTTTTCCCATATGTCTAGCTTGTCTTGTTGGAACTACTTGTTTGCTAGATTATCTGTTGTATAGTGCGGTGGCATATGTAGGTGCTTTATAAATAATAATAATTATGATATGAATAAGGACAATTTTATATCCTAAATGGCCACATGGTGGCAGCAATAGCTGGAACATGTCAAAAAAAGACTGCATAAGATTTCTATAAAAGAGGATATTTCTTTTCCACTGACATAAGAAGGCAGGATGGAGAATATTTATGTTTTTTTCGGGTCCAATTAATGCTGCTAACACATATTTGACTCTTTATACAGCTTCAATGGTTTTGTTGAACGGGAAGTACATGAGTTGCGGTCCTCTTGTTGAGTCTGAGGGAGAAACCCTTGACCTTTTACATCTCCACTGTAGCTGAACCTGGAGGAATTATATGATAATAAGGATGTGCAGTGGGGAGGGAACTGGAATGAAAGATCCATGGAATTGTGAGCACAGATCTTATTGTCCCCCTGTAAAACCACCCCTTACTTTGAGGCCTGGTTTCAGCTGGACTCCATATGTTTCATGTCACTGTTGCTCAATGGTATTGTGTACTTAATACCACTAAATGTCATCTAACTGATTAAGCAACAACACCTTTTAGAGTGTGATGGTTAGCTTAAACGTTTTTTTTCTCCTTACTGTTTCTCCTTTTAATCATTCTTCTCCTTGTTCACTGATACAATAGCCGCCATCTTTTTAAAATTTATTTATATATCTGCCAGCCACATATTGTCTCCTTTGATCCCCCAACCAACCCCATCTCTATTATTTCACTTTCCTCCCACATCTCTAGGTAAGAAACATGTTGTCTCCACCTGTATAGTAGAGATTGCAGTCCAATTCCATTCCTTAAACAGAGGGAGAAGGATGATGTGACACCAGGGGTCATGGGGTCATGCACATAATAGCAGGTCAGGTGTGTTGAAGGTAGACCACATATGAAGTTGTGCGTGGGCTGTTTGAGGTAACCCAGCTGTTCACTGAACTGGTACTACATGCTATTCACTACTTGGACCATTGGGAGCAGACATGCCATCAGTATGATTTCTATAAACAAAATGTGTGGCACAATAAGTGGATGTCATCTTCCTATCACTAAGACACCCGCTCATCCAAATGCCCCTGGGTCCAATAGACTTTCTAAGACTCCCCAGCTGTGATTAGCACACATTTAATGCTGTATTCATTACATTATTATATAATGCATCATTTTCAACGGTAATATTTGTCTATTTTATTTATTTAAATAATCCAAAGATTGATCTGTTTGACCAGGAATGTCAATCTGTTTTGTTTTTTTCTTTACGAGTCACAGAATTCTCAGCCAGCCAGTGACTGGGAAATGTATCCAAAAACAGTTTCAGTGCCAAGATTGGACAGTAAACCATCTGCTTTAGATGGAAACTCATTTAACCAATCCCTTCATCATCTCTGCAGGCCATCACTTTTTTATTTTAGTAATAATTGTTTTACCATTAATCCAAAACTCAAAAAAAGCTAGCAGCACATCTCTTAAACTGTTACCATAGTAATAGTTTAGCAAAGCACATTTTACTGTCTAAGAGGAACATTGCCTGAACAAAGCCATCAGAATTATCAGAAAACACACCTTGTTGAGCAGCATTTTTGTTTCAGATTCAGAGTTTGTTTTCAGATTAAGTTCATGATAAATAAGATTTTATTTGAATTCATTTTAGTTTTTCCGCTGTGTGCCATTACTTGCTTTGACGCCTGGACATGCAAATATTCCAAAAATGCGATCCTTCGTTTTCTTGCCATTTATAAGGCGCCTATAAACCCAGAGGCAGGGGAGGGCTATTGTTAAGAAAACTTCACCTTGAGTACCCTCTGGCAAAATTAAAATGTGGGCCCTTGGATCCAGGATGGATTCACAAGGAGTAAAAAGGTGGTCAGACTCAATTCTTTTATTTGTAGTACAGTTAAAGCATAGTCTCAAGTCTCTGCAGTCCTGTCTCCAGCAAACCCCTGTTTTATGTATTATATACATAATAAATGACAATATTCAAAAACATAAGGGCACACATTTACATCGAGTGAGCTCTCACTAAACCAGGAAGTGGCTCAGCTGACCTGGATGGTTCCATTTTGTTTAATTTAAAACATAAGTTTAACTTACAGGGTTTCAAAGTCAGGGGTCCTTCTTGCTCAATAAAGTATCATTGTGCAACTACCTACTGTACCTTTGTAGGACTAAAATATTTAATTATCTGTCCCTCTTTTGTAACGTAATGTCCCTCTTTTCTAAGAGCTACAAGTTCTGGAAGTTTACTTGTGTACAACTCATCTCCCTGGCGATTGTACTGACAATAATGAGTCTCTGAACTACAGTGAAAGTCTTTACTTTGTGAAAAGAAATTACTTTAGTTTTGTTCAAAAATACCTTTTCTGTTCCATAAATATTTAATGAATAAATGTTTTATTCAATAGTGTAATTTCCACACAAGTGATCTCTCCCCTTTAAGCATCTGAAAACAAATCTTGGGCTTCCACTAAATTTGATTAACCCTGATTTTCAACTTGAATCTGACACATTTGGCGACAAATGCTAAATTTCATGGAGAAGTTGAACTCAGAATTCCCAATCAAATCACATGACATTGAAAGGAACTCAGCACTGAGTTTAATAAATCAAAATAATGTTTTCCACGATCTTCATCCTCACTAATTGGAGTTGCACTGAAACTAATCTGTTTTTAAGCTATTTGATGTGTTAGCTAAAACTGTAAAGCCAGGGAGTGCATCGATTTATGAGCTTTAATAATAGATACAATCTATCCACCCTGCCGACATGAATGCAATATTTGGCAACAGTTACAAATGAAAAAAGGGATTACCGTAAACGAAGGCCTCTTAGGGTTAATGTGATTTGCTAGATTGTAAACTCATGGGCAGGGTCTTCTGTTCCGTTTGTATCAGTATATGTTCATTATTTGTATTCTCACTTATGTCCAGTGCTGTGCAATATGTTGACGCTATATAAATACCAAAAAAAAATCATAATAAAATGTGATGAATAAAATTAGATAGAAGCTTAGAATGTCTCGTATACTGCATCCTAATAAATCCTTTCTTTTCTATCTTGCAGCATGGAACATGAAGCTGCACAGCTGGAGAAGCAACATGTCCACAGCGTCTACGAGAGCACCGCTCCTTACTTTAATGAAGTGCAAAGTAAGGCTTGGCCCAAGGTCCGTCAATTCCTTTTGGAGCAAGAGCCTGGCAGTCTCATTGTGGATATAGGTATGATATATTAATTCTGAATGATTGTAACGTTCCCTGCTTGCTGTATGTCTGGAAGGATATTAGAACTCTTTGAACTTTGAGCTACATGTGGATGAACAATGATTTTAAATGCTAGTTTGAAATTCAAAGTGTAGAAGATAAAAACAGTAATCTTACTATACGGCAGCTAATGTTTCAGATTTAGCTTTTAACCTTTTCATTGGTGTGCGCAAGTAGTGTTAAAAGTGTGCTGAAACATCGTAAAGCTCAGACAAGTTGTCCTAATCTTCCACGTATGTGGCTATCTTACTTTTGAGTCATTTGGGGTTAATTTGTTTTTTTTTTTGGTTGAAGAAAATCATCATGGCAGTTAGTCACAGAGCTGATGACCACTACAGAAACTATGTTTTTTCTGTGTCTCATATTTTGAAAGATTGCTTTTCCAACTATAACATAATTGTTAAAGCAGATGTGTCAGCTTCGGAGGTCTTTGCATATTTACAAAAAAATACCAAAACAGACAGATCCGATGTGGGTCTGGTTGCCACCAGGTGCTGGGGAGGGGTGATTTGTTAACCTCTGGATGTCCCTCATGGCTGCAACCATCTTCATAGCACAGGTCTCTTTGGCTCCTGCCGCTTTAGCATGCGCAAGAGTACAACACTAAGGTCTAGGCAGAGCCTAATTCTCACAGTCATCAATGGTCACAGCTGCTGGGATTGGACAAAGATTAACAGTGGACGTTCTCTTTTTGTCAAACTCAAGCTTTACCATAGGACAAAATAGTTCCTACTTAGTCTTATGATTACTTTGGGTTGTGTTGGAATTTCAGTGAAAATCCAACACAGCCTTAAAGGGACACTATAGGCACCCAAACACAGCCTTAAAGGGACACTATAGGCACCCAAACCACTTCAGCTCATTAAAGTGGTGGTGTCCCTATTGCACTTAGTGCTGCAATGTTAAACATCCACTGGAGGTGCTTCCTGCATCCAAATGGACCTTTGGTCATAGTTTCTGATGCTGGATGTCCTCACGCTCTGCATGAGGTCATCCAGCGTCAGATTTTTCCCTATAGGATTTCAGTGTTTTCCTATGGGGACGTCTAAAACTCTACTGTTTCAATTAGATTTCAAACAGCAGAGCATTTTGCTGTGCACGAACAGTAGCCTTCCAGTGCTTTCCTATGATGAACAAAGAGGCAGAGTGGCACACCAGAGACCAGCACTGCGCAGGAGAAACAGCGAGTGAACTCACTTTTTTTAACCCTTGCAGCACTGGCCCAGTCACCCAAAAGGCGACTAAGACACTATAGTGTTAGGACACTATAGTGATTCTTTAATTGAAATATGCTCAGTAAACTTTACATTTGTTTAATCACAAAGCTTGTCCTTTATGATTGAGAATTAATTTAGTTTTTTTATATAATAATAAAAAAATAAAAATAATAAAAAATGATATTCAGCCCATATAAATACCAATAGGATGGATGTTTGACCATTTTCAAGAGCCTCTTTTTGTCACATCTACTATATGTGACAGAAATAGCATTTATGTTCGAAATAATGTCAAACCAGGCATACGTATAATGTTTAAATGTTTAAAACTCTTCATCCCACCAATATTTATGTAAAGGATGAATGAATGAATAAAAAAACAAATTTTCTAAATTTATATTGGCTTGATTTATTTTTCTAGCAACTTATACATAAAATTGCAGTTTTATATTACATTTATTTGCTGTGCATCCGTTTTTTCAAAGAAATGTTATGGTGTTATTGAGGACATCGTTGTCCCTTTTATTAAGTGTAATATAGCTAAACCATGTCTCAGAGAAGTAATTATTCTCCTACTCAATGGTATAGTTCATCTGTTAACGAAGGATTATCTGTGTAATTGGGTTAACCTTCTCCACCTCTTGTAATATCCTGTAAATGTTTGCTTGGATCATTTCTATGCTTGAAGTACTAACAATATAATAAATATACCTAGTGTACTTTTTTTTTTATATATATATAACTTCTGTCCATAAAGCAAAATCATTTTTCTTCTTGCAGGTTGTGGCACTGGGAAATACCTCGATGTGAATAGTGAGATATACAATTTAGGCTGTGATTACTGTAAGCCTCTAGTGGACATTGCAAAGAATAACAAAGTTGAAGTCATGGTGTGTGATAACCTCAATTTACCCTTTAGAGACAAATGCTTTGACACAGCGATCTCTATCGGAGGTAAGGTGTACCCACCTAATCATTACAATACAAGATTCTTTTAATTGACCCCGTAGTTAAATGAAAAGTATTGGTAAAATACAAAATGTATAAAAAGTGTCATAATATGTGATGTACAACGCCTAATAACAGTAAATGTTATCTAATTTAGGTGAATGGGAACAAGAAATGATGAGGGTCATGTTGGATTTAGCTTAAATGTAACCCTTGAGAATGAAGGCTTAATATTAGATACATAGAATACTGTAGTTTTGTCATCACCAGTAGGAAATCAAATGTAGGAAAAGTGATGCTTTACCTTTAATTACCCTTACATTTAAAAAGATATTTCTGAAAATTCTAAAAGTGTTTTCAGATTAATATATCAGCTTTATGTCTATATTATAAAAATACAATATAAAATCTGTAGGGTTACATTATTTCTGCATCTTGTGCTTAAATTTTTACTTAGAACACAAGACAGAGTAAATAGCTGCTAATGTAGTCGTTGAATTGAAGTGGTTAATATTTTTCCTGTGTGTCATATTGAAAATCTCATTTTAGCAGCTGTTCTCTCTGTATCTGGGGCAGTTTTAAATAGCATCCTTGCTCTAATAAAAAAAAATAACAACCTGAACTCTGTTCACTTCTCTTCCTAGTGATTCATCATTTTTCCACTAAGCAAAGAAGAATCCGAGCAATAAAAGAGATGGCAAGAATTTTGCTTCCAGGAGGTCAAATTATGCTCTATGTTTGGGCAATGGAACAAAAGAGCCGCAGGTTTGAAAAGCAGGATGTATTTGTACCCTGGAACAAAGCATTGCTGTCTCGACAACCCTCTGAAACCAACCAGTCTGAAAATAAAATGAACACTACTTCTAAAATGAAACTTCATGATGTGGCCCCAAAGCAAATGGATGTTTCTGAAACAATTAATGTAAGTAGCTTTAGGCCAACCCATCTTTCTAAGCAATCCAACAATGCAAAAAGTTGCATACCAGCAGAAACATGCTGCCTAAAGTTTCCTAATGATGAAAACAGACTGTATAGTTCTATAGGACGTTCTCTCCGTTCATGGTTTATCTCTCGTTCCCTTGATGAATCCACATTGAGAAGGCAAATTGATAAAATGAAGTGTCTTAGCCCCGTCAGTGGGTGGACAAGTGGCACCATATCTGTTCAGCCTTCAAGGCACTGTAGCCTCGACCTTGGTCATCAGAGATTGTTATTAAAAGAGCACAATGTAGACGATGATGATGTATTTCTGAAAAATGAATCACAAGGAAAATCTGAGTGGGTGATAGCCTTAAACAATAAGCAACATGAAAATGGAAGAACGTGTGGACTTGTTCCAGACGGTGCAGAACAGACTCCGTTTTCTGATGAAGCTAGGTACTGCACTTGTATATGCAACAATGAAAAAGACAACACAAAACAAAACAAAGTATTAAAAAGAACTTCGACTACAGAGTCAAATGAATCTGTTTTAGATGAAACTGTAGCAGCTAATGATCAGGAAACGTATAATTTTGACTCAGAAGCATACATGAGATATTATCACGTATTTCGTGAAGGGGAACTCAGCAACCTTATAGAAACGGACGTGCCAGAGCTTCGAGTTATTAGTTCATGTTTCGACCATGGAAATTGGTGCATAATTGCACAAAAGAATTAATTCCTTTTCCTCCCTCGTGTTTAATGTGTTGTAACTTGAAAAGCAAAAAGTACCTCGAGGTAACAAATAAGAAATGCAATACCTTTGTTTAAAAGTGTATATTTATTTTTTTATTTATGAAGAGATTGACATATAGTTTTTGTTATTTATTTAAAATGTGTTACATTGGGTTCTGTGTATAAACTTGACAGTACTTGACAAAAAAAAAAAAAGAAACTGGAATATTGCTGTATGAGGAAGAGTAGGATAACATGGTTACACACAGCTTTGTTATGCAAAAAAAGGACATGGATTCCTTGTCGCAACATAAAACAAATACTTATATTGAAGGAACAGGTTGATATAACCTGTGATTTATATTTTCTTTTACGTCTAGATTTAAAGGATGAGTTTTTTATTGCAGTTTGTTTATGATACTTACTATATTTTTTAACAGAAATTAAGAATCATAGCAATACTATTTGCCATCTTATGATCGTATATCTAAAACATGGATATAGTGCTTTTGGGATAGTCAATTGGGATAGAACAGTTTTAGTTATATCAACAGCCGTTCAAGACCTTTATTGTCTGACAGGTTTAGTAGGGGAGTGTAATATTTGTTCCTCCTTTGTATATAAATATATTGGCAATTATCTATAAATAGTGTTTTGTTCGGAAAAGTGCTTCAAACTACTAAAAGTGGAGCAATCACCATGGAAACCAGTGAAACCAGCAAGCACATTCCATTGGCGATTCCTCTTATTTTTACATCTTTGCAGCATTTTTAAGAACACAACACTTTTTACATGTAACCCCTATGTACTTTTCCTGATAGATCTTGCTGCTATAACATACCAGGTAAACCTTTTTTTACAGGTTTTTTTTTATTCCACGGTATGTGAGAGAGAATGCTTTAGATATTGCAGTCCTTCTGCACCTCACAGGTAACACCACTGAGGGGCACTGTCAGCTTCTGAAGGACATAGTGGAACTCTATCATATCTATGTACAGTGTTTTCTGTACAGTGTTTTCATGGTCTCCATGACACATATCTAAATGTCGCATTTCCCTTTTTATTCATGATTTTAAACCTTTCTGATATTTCTCTCATCATTTCCGTTTTGCTTTCTTCATATTTAGGTTGTATTCAGTAAAACACAGAATTGTAATTAAATTAAAATTGATTTGCAAAAAATTGGGAAAGTAGCTGATTTGTAACCCTCCACCCAACTGCAAGGCAGCTATATTGTAAAATCTTGAGTATTTTAGCCCAAATATTTCAAAATGGTTTTCAATTCACAGAAATGTTGTGAATTTAACCAGTTTGTGTTTTCCATACTAAATTCCTCTCTACCCACACCCCTCATGAATAACCACATTCTATCCTGTTCATTTCAACCTTCATTTGTATCACATATATCTGCTGCCCTCAATATATCACCCAATCTGTATAAGTTTATACTTTATGGGGCTTATTTATCAAACAGATTTATTTACTAAAGTGAAAATTCAAAGTAAATTGAAAGTGAATTTCCAATTTAGGGTCAAAAGAGTCACGTTTAATTCTCACTTCTGTGAATGAACCTGAAATTCTTCTGAAGAGTGATGGGAAAATTATTTTAATCATATTTATTAAAATGTTCTGCAAATAATTAAAAAAAGGAACGTTTTTTAACTACTAAATTCCGTCAGTTTTCACAGACATTTTCGTTTCAAAAGACCGACAAAAAAAAGGCAAGCGAAAAGCAGGAAAAAGAACATTTGTTAAACGATTAATAAATCCATTGAAATGCTGAAAATGGTGTACATTCAAAAATGGTGTGCATTCAAAAATGGTGTGCATTCAAAAAATGGTGTACATTGAAAAGAAGCTTCAGATGAAAGCTTGTGTTGCTGAAAATGGTGTACATTTATAAATGGTGTACATTCAAAAGAAGCTTCAGATGAAAAAAAGTGTACTTTGATAAATCTCCCCCTACATGACAGCTTACCTTCCACATCGGCCTCTCTTCCTTTTCTCCGTACACGTCCATTACATTGTAACTATCAATCTTGGAGGTTTGGAGTAGCCTCTGAGGATTTTTTGTGATGACTGTGCTTTGCCATTACTAAACTGATCGTTTGACGACGTAGACCTGATTTGTACGCAGAGCAGGATTAAAACAGGGAGGGGAGCACAATTTATAAAATGGTCACTAACAGAAGAGTCTGCCAATCTACATTCAGTATCTCTGGCATGTGTGGTTCTTGTTCTTAAAGCTTGGTGTTTTAGTTCCATTGAAGGTCAGGTAAGGAACCTATATGAGCAGGTTTAGATAAAGATAAAGATATATTTATTTTGGACAGGCCTTTGGGGTACAACTGATAAGTTCTGTTACAATCCATAAACTTGAAAGCCCTACATAACCAAGTCTAAAAAATTAACGTTAATACAGAAATATACCTTAATGAACAAGTCCACACTGAAATTTGTGAAGAAAAATCATTGTTTAGCAGATATACCGCCAATGAACACATGCATGCATTTTTAATACATGTATTCCTTGGTGTATATTTTAAAAGAGCTTGGCAAAGCTACAATTCATATAAACTGCAAGCTTTGCAAATCCTGCCCTTTGTCCCGTAAGAGACTATCAGTCTCTTCAGAGGAAATAAGCACCATTGAGAAACATCAGAATCTGTGCGTGCATGCGCGCCTCTGCTCGTGCACATGCATCTAGTCTGAGATCAGCAGAGGCACAGGAGTTGCTGAAGACACTGATCTGTGGGGAAGAAGGCAGGCACGCTCAAGTATACTCAACTAGAACGTGCCTGCCAATACCGTTAACTAAGCGGAGCTAATGGAGGGAGGATGCAAACATCCCTGGCAGTTTGATTGACAGCTAAGAGGATCCATAATTTATTTAGTAAAGTGCCACTTTTTAAAAAAAAAATGGGATTAAAACAGGATACTCCTCATTCATAAAACACTTTTGCAAGCTGAAGTAATTTGAGTGTGGAATGGTCCTTTAACAGTATTTTTATTAGAACTTAAGTTATAGAGGTCTGTTCACTAAACAGTGAATTGTGGTGACTTGAGAACCACCAGTGAACCTGATTAGGAATTCTTTTGCAGCAATGCTATGTTAACTAATATTTTGCAAGATGGTTGCCAAGTCACCAAATACATCCTGCAGTACTCCAAGTATAATATGAATCCTACTGTGGATGCATTTGTTTACCCTATCAAGGTATATACTTAAAGCAGAACTGCCAATTCTACTTTAAATGCTATTGAAGGGTTTTCAATGAGAGTAGGGCCACACGTGCTTAGGCGTCTGTAGGAATTGCCAAAGGAGTACATGAGAGCTTAAGAATTCCTTTTATAGTTCTATACGTGTGCGTGCTCCCATGTGTTCTGTTCCATGGACGTTGAATTTGTTCGAATGGAATGTGACGTATCAGTGAGGCTTATAATATCAACTAAAAAAAATAAGAGAGTTAAGAAACAACCAAATTAGCTCAACCCTGAGCAAATGTTTAGTTATCTATTGCACTGTACAGAATTTAAATGTCACAGTTTAATATTGTTTAATGACAGTCCATACTTTGATGACAAGCAATACAATTATAGGATGCCAATGATCCCTAGTGAAATGTCTGTAATAATGTACAGTTATTTTAGCTTCCAAAGGAAGGATTCAGACATTTTACTTGGCTGACCTATCAAAGTACACTTATACGTAGACAAGAGTTTAAAAAGTATAGAAGCAAGTTGTGCACTATACATTGGTGTAGTTCAGTTTGTCTCAGCTCTCTCCATTAAACTAAACTCAAAATACCACAGTCTTCTAATTGGCTGAATATCAATTGTTCTTTTCTACATCTCCAATTTAATATTATTTATACCAGATCAGCTCTGCTTGGCTCTGAAACAGAATTGTTATAAACTCCAAATTTTATGTTATATCTAAATAGAGAAGTTGGGCACATTGATCTGAGGATGCAGATTCTGGTACCGCACACTATACACTGTAACACTAACCAAGTGCACAAAACACCACTGTCACTGGACTTATATACGTCTCATTTCATTTAATGCAGGATAACAGAATCCTTTCAGTGGAATTTGATAATCCCATTGACACTCATACTGTTGATTATACAAACTGCTCTAAGGAAAATATTTGTTCAGATATTGTTACTGCATGAATACTAAACAATAAACTGTATAAATATTAAAGACTATTTTCTGTGTTTCATTTATTTTATAGATTTCATATAATATGATGTATATTCGTTAATGCACTGTCACAGCAAACCTTCAAAAAAGTGTACATGTTAGCTTTATAGATAGATAGATAGATAGAAATATATAGATAGATAGAAATAGATAGATAGATAGATAGAAATAGATAGATATATAGAAAGATAGATATTTTACATGGAAGCCAATCAAAATTCCATTTATATATTGTGCTAGCAGAATTGCTTGCAAATGTATAAATTGAGAGAAAAGCCAATGTAAAAGAATTAGCCCTACCCATTTGCCAGTCAACTCTTTGGCATAGTGAAGGAATAGATACAACTGCACAAAATGAAAATATATTCATGTATTATTACCCCATACCTTGTAATAATTTTCCCAAAACCCAAAGCTCCAGATAAAGAATGAACATTAATGCAAAAAAAAAAAAAAAGGAAATAAGTACAAAAAAGATAAAAATACAAACAAATCACAAGTCAGCAAACAGTGGCATTGGGGCAACTCACCGACCGCAAGTTAGATCATATAGCTTACGCATTTCAAACCACAGGGGGAGCAGTTACTTATGAGAGATTTGGACCTATTTAACAAAAATTTTGTTAAGGAGTTTTTGCAAATACAAAAAAAAGAGGCATAAGTGAAAACTATTCAAATGATATATATGATGTGTCACTCAAATGGCACCCAATATCAGCGCACCCCAAAACAACACCAAAAGGGTTTTCATTGGTAAAGGAAAGTGGAATCTTCTATTGATGTAGTGATTAAAACTAAACACTATCTTGGAAATTTGTATATTCTTTTTTTGAGGAAACCATCAACACAGCTGCTCTTATCACTCTCTAGGTTATCGTAGAACCTTATAAGACACCAAGTGCTTTATTGACCTGAGCCAGTCCACATGGCTCAGCATGTTGTGAGTGCATAAACTGTATATCACTTTTTACACATAGATTGTAAAACAGCTTTACACTATGTGATCTTTTTTTGGTCATTTAAATTCTACATTTCAATTTGAGTGCTATAAGTAATATAGTTTACTTATACCTTTTCACATTTATTTAGTTTTTGTTGCATTTTCACCTTTTATGTGTTGCGGTGTATATTGAGGGGTTTATAGCAATAGCCAATTATTTGGGAAATAATAGTCCTTGTTCACATTGACTAACACAAGGCCATTTTTTCTGGCCCCTGATTTTTTTATTTTCTTTCTTTTTTGTTTGTTTGTTTGTATGTATATTTCATTTTCTTTCTTGGTTTGTTGCCCATTACTTTATATCTGAATTTTGCCCTATTCTACCTTCCTATACCTAGGGAACTGCTTTTAGTATTATTTTTGGGTGCACTGGTAATGGGTGACATTTGAGTGATACGCCATACGTATCATTTGACTAGTTATTAGTGATGTCCCGAACTGTTCGCCGAACGGTTCGCCACGAACGGTTCGCCACTGACTCATCATTGAGTAACCTTTGACCCTGTACCTCACAGTCAGCAGACACATTCCAGCCAATCAGCAGCAGACCCTCCCTCCCAGACCCTCCCACCTCCTGGACAGCATCCATTTTACATTCATTGTGAAGCTGCATTCTTAGTGAGCTGTCCAAGAGGTGGGAGGGTCTGGGAGGAAGGGTCTGCTGCTGATTGGCTGGAATGTGTCTGCTGTGAGGTACAGGGTCAAAGTTTACTCAATGATGAGTCCGCGGCGAACCGTTCGTGGCGAACCGTTCGGCGAACAGTTCGGGACATCACTACTAGTTATTACTTATACTTTTTTTTTTTTAATTTATGCTTTATCTTGATTCAGTAATATTTGTGTGCATGCTCTTTGAGGGTATGAGGATGCTGATATTCATTTTTTTTTTTTTAAACATTTAAGGATTTTCTTGTATGGGGATAGAGAAACATTTTGTGGAATGAAGTTGGAATGAGATATCAGTTTCCACAATTAAATGGGGTGTAGCATGTGTCTTCTCCAGAAGGGGGAAATGCGAGGGCAATCCCAGCATATGTGCTTATTTGGTATTTTAGCAAACCAGAAGGCAGAAAAAAGGAATAAACATGAGTATTTAGTTGCAGTATTGTATACATGTTGCAACATTGTTATTGTAAATAACAAGTGACTGCATTCAGAATAAAATATGCTTAAAAACTATATTCGGCTGATGCCCCTAGCAAAATATGCTAAAATAAGAAATGACCCAAATCTTACCCCAAACAGGCAATTTAACATATTTGTGGACAGACGGATGACAAAAATGTGTTCTCCAGTCATGGGGGAAACATTCAGAGGTTTGTAATGTGTCTGTGCTTGTTCATCAGATGGACTGGAAAGACAATACAGCTGGTTATAGCATGTCTAGATGCACAATCACAGAGGCAAGCAATCTGTGCAGTTGCTGTTAACGATATTGTATTGTACAATAAATAATATACTTATTAGGTGTTTTTCTGATATGTTTATGTTCATTTAATGTAGGATTCTGAGGCCATACAGTAAGGGAAGAAAAGTATTTTATCCCCTGCTGATTTTGAACATTTGCCTACTGCAAAGAAATGATCAGTCTATAATTTTAATGGTGGGTGTATTTTAACAGTGAGAGAAAGAATAATAAAAAAAATCCAGAAAAACACACATCAAAAAAGCTATACATTGATTTGCGTGTCAATGAGTCAAATAAGTATTTGACCCCTTCGAATTAGTACTTGGTGGCAAAACCCTTGTTGGCAATCACAGAGGTCAGACGTTTCTTGTAGTTGGCCACCAGGTTTGCACACATCTCAGGAGGAATTTTGTCCCACTCCTCTTTGCAGATCCTCTCCAAGTCCTTAAGGTTTCGAGGCTGACGTTTGGCAACTTGAACCTTTAGCTCCCTCCACAGATTTTCTATGCGATTAAGGTCTAGAGACTGGCTACGCAACTCCAGAACCTAAATGTGCTTCTTCTTGAGCCACTTCTTGCTTGCCTTGGCTGTGTGTTTTGGGTCATTGTCATGCTGGAACACCAATCCACGATCCATTTTCCATGCCCTGGCTGAGGGAAGGAGGTTCTCACTCAAAATGTGATGGTACATGGCCTCGTCCATCGACCCTTTGATGCAGTGCAGTTGTCCTGTCCCCTTAGCAGAAAAATACCCCCAAAGCATAATGTTTGCACCCCTATGTTTGACCAAGAGGTGAGATCTTGTATAAATCTTGTATAGAGCACCAGACAGAGGGAGACTGACAGTTATTTTGTGTTTCTTCCATTTGCGAATAATCGCACCAACTGTTGTCAACTCCTCACCAAGGTGCTTGGTGATGGTCTTGTAGCTCATTCTAGCCTTGTGTAGGTCCCTGACATCCTTGGACAGCTCTTTGATCTTGGCCATGGTGGAGAGTTTGAAACCTGATTCATTGATTACTTCTGTGGACAGGTGTCTTTTAAACAGGTAATGAAGTGAGATTAGGAGCACTCCCTTTAAGAGAGTACTCCTAATCTCAGCTCATTACCTGTATAAAAGACACCTGGGAGCCAGAAATCTTGCTGATTGATAGGGGATAAAATACTTATTTTACTCATTGACCTGCAAATCAATTTATAACTTTTTTGACATGCATTTTTCTGGATTTTTGTTTTTCTGTCTCTCACTGTTAGAATACACCTACCATTAGAATTATAGACTGATCATTTCTTTGTCAGTGGACAAACATTCAATATCAGCAGGGGATCAAACACTTTTTCCCCTCACTATATACACTTCCATACTGCTAATGTAATTCAAGCACATGGTAACTGTGATAAAGTGACTTAAGGCTTATACCATTTAAGATAAAGTTATGTTTTGGTCAAAGTGGGACTTTATCTTCAGCCTTTCTCAGATCTGGGTACGACAAGATTTTAAAACCTCAGGTTTGTTACTGTGGAGTGAAATGGCCATGATACAGGTCTAAGGAAAAAGGAGAGAAATCCACCAATGTCAAAACTGTTAAAGGACCACTATAGTGCCAGCAAAACATACCCATTTTCCTGGCACTATAGTGCCCTGAGGGTGCCCCCACCCTCAGGGTCTCCCTCCCGCCCGGCTCTGGAAAGGGGAAAGGGGTAAAAATTTACCTTTTTCCAGCGCTGGGCGGGTAGCTCTCCTCCTTCGATCCTCCTTCTCTCCTCCCATGCGGCTGAATGCGCACGTGCGGCAAGAGCTGCGCGCGCATTCAGCCGGTCACATAGGAAAGCATTCATAATGCTTTCCTATGGACGCTGGCGTGCTCTCACTGTGAAAATCACAGTGAGAAACACGCAAGCGCCTCTAGTGGCTGTCAATGAGACAGCCACTAGAGGAAATAGGGGAAGGCTTAACCCATTCATAAACATAGCAGTTTCTCTGAAACTGCTATGTTTATGAAAAAATGGGTTAACCCTAGCTGGACCTGTGTGAGGAACTGACTCTGCTGGGTTTCGAACCCTGGTTTACATGGTGCTAAACCTTTTCCTTACCAGTACACCAGCCTGCCTTTTGCAAATTTACCTGAGATCTGATACTATTGTTTGTAGAGTCAAGGTTATCAGTGACAACTCACTTCAGCTGTGTCTGGTCAGGTGTCTGGTCAGGTGTCTGGTCCTTGGCCTATAAAAGCCACTTCCTGTCTCTGTACCTTTGCCAGATTATTGTGGTTCCTGTACTCTCTAATCCAGCGTGTTCCTGTTTCTCCTTCCTGTTGCTGAATTTGGACTGTTTTGACTTTGCTGCTTCTCCTTCCCACTGACCTCGGCTTGCCTGACTACGATTATCATCTTTCTGTTCCAGTCTCCCATCTCTGCTTAAGACCAGAAGGCCACTCAAGGCTCAGGGGCTCAACCACCTGGGTAACGAGTGGCTACCTCTGGCAGAAAACATTGCTGATCTGGCTACTGGACTCCAAAACTTTGTAACATCAATATCATTACAGAATAATCTGGCCCATTCATGGAGACCGTCGGATCAGATTCTGCATTGGCCCAGCAGGTTGCTTTTAATGCAAGAACTATGCAGACCCAGGCACAGACCATTCAAGTGCTGCAGGATCAGGTAGCTGAACTGCAAAATGAAGTTCGATCAATGCATAGTGAGCTTACCAGCTACAGGGCACATGATGTTGCGGCTGCTGCTACTACTACTGTTACACCTGCACAAGATGCCCGCTTGCCTCTACCAGAAAAATTTGGAGGAGACCGCAAAAAATTCAGGGGTTTCCTAAATCAATGCCGTTTGCATTTCATGATGTTACCTAACCGTTTTCCATCTGAAAGAGAGAAGGTGGGATTTATTTTTTCCCTCTTCAAAGATGAAGCCCTGGCCTGGGGCTCCCCTTTTCTGGAACAGGACAGTCCAATCTTGGGAAATTTAAAAGACTTTCTTGAGGCCATGTGCCTAGTTTTTGATGATCCCAATCGCTGTGCTACAGCAGAAGCCACTCTCCTTCATTTACATCAAGGGAGGCGCTCTGTGGCTGAATATGCTGCTGAATTCAGACAGTGGGTTACTGATACTACTTGGAACCAATCAGCCCAGAGGTTCCACTTCAGAAGGGGTCTCTCAGAAGCTATAAAAGATGAGCTAGCTCGTGTTGATCTTCCTGTTGAGTTTGATGCATTTGTGCGGTTGGCTATCCGTATTGATCGGAGACTTTCAGAAAGAAGATTGGAAAGACAGGGCTCTTTTAAACCAAGTGCTACTCCTACTTTCTATTCAAGAATTTCTACTCCGACCCCACAAACACCTACAGACTCTGAACCTGAGGCTATGCAGGTAGATCTAATAAGAGGGCCATTATCCAATGAAGAAAAACAGTGGCGACGCACTCACAACTTATGCCTGTATTGTGGTAGTACAGGGCATTATGCCATCAATTGCCCTAACAAGTCTAAAAGAACAATAGCTATGACTGCTGAGGGTGCACAGATTCAACACCAATCCCAGATTTCAGACCAACTGGATTCTGTCACACAACCCTTGTTTTCTCTGGCTCAGGGTGAAGAAGGTATGATGACTCAACATCCTCATTTGGTGGTGCCTATCACTTTGCAATATGGTAATAATAAAATTTCAACTACAGCTATGATAGATTCCGGAGCAGGCGGAAACTTTATGGACATTAAATTTGCAGCAGGAAATAAAATTCAGTCTATCCCTAAATCTTCACCTGTGTTAATGGAAACAGTAGACGGTTCTCCACTTACGTCAGGCCCGGTTACACATGAGACTGTGCCCTTAAAATTGATTCTGGAAGTGAATCACCATGAGTCTATATCTTTCCACCTAATTTCCTCAACACAGTTTCCAGTGATTTTGGGTATACCCTGGCTTGCTCTGCATAACCCACAGATTGATTGGAAGACTAGAACTTTGTCCTTTCCTTCAGAACACTGCTTAATGAATTGTCAACCCTCTAAGGCGACACCTGTTACCACAACAATTAATGAAATGGTTGCTACAAACTTAACCAAGCTTCCGCTACAATATCGGGATTTTGCAGATGTCTGTGATAAGAAGAATGCTGATCAGCTTCCACCTCATAGGCCTTATGATTGCCCCATAGAGCTGCTACCTGGAGCTGCTATCCCATTTGGCCGTATATACTCCCTTTCTGAGCCTGAATTGAAAGCACTTCGTGAATACATACAAGAAAATCTTGCCAAAGGCTTTATTCGACCATCCACTTCTCCAGCAGGAGCTCCTATATTCTTTGTAGAAAAGAAAGATGGCAGTCTACGGCCATGTGTCGATTACAGGGACATTAATAAAATCACTGTTAAAAACCGTTATCCCTTGCCTCTCATTCCTGAACTTCTGGAGAGACTTCGTTCAGCTAAAATATTTACGAAGCTTGATCTACGGGGGGCATATAATCTGGTTCGCATAAGACCAAATGATGAATGGAAAACAGCTTTCAGAACCAGGTACGGACATTACGAATATCTAGTAATGCCATTTGGGCTTTGTAATGCCCCTGCAACTTTTCAGCATCTAATCAATGATGTACTACGGGATCTCCTGGATCAGTTTGTTGTGGCATATTTGGATGATATCCTGATATTTTCTGATAATCTTGAAAATCACAGAAAACAGGTCTGCATTGTTCTTGAGCGCCTTCGTACCCACCACCTATACATTAAACTGGAAAAATGTGAGTTTGAACAAACAGAAATTCAGTTCCTGGGGTATGTAATAACTCCTAAAGGTTTAAGTATGGACGCAAGTAAAATTAAAGCTGTGCTGGACTGGCCCATCCCCAAGAATGAAAAAGATATACAGAGATTTGTGGGGTTTGCCAATTTTTACAGGCGTTTCATTAAGAATTTCTCTGCCGTTATTACACCGATCACTGAACTTACACGTAAAGGGACTCCTTTTCAGTGGTCCAATAAGGCTGACACTGCATTTTCCAGATTAAAGACTCTGTTTACATCTGCTCCTATCTTGGTACATCCTCAGCCAGAATTGCCATTTACTGTAGAGGTAGATGCTTCTGATTCAGCTGTTGGGGCTATACTATCTCAAAGGACTGGACCTAAGATGTTGTTACATCCATGTGCCTTCTATTCCCGCCAGATGTTACCAGCAGAAAGAAATTATGACATAGGGAATAAAGAACTTTTGGCTATAAAAGCTGCCTTCACCGAATGGAGACATCTCTTGGAGGGAGCCACCCATCCAATTACTGTCCTCACAGATCACAAAAATCTGGAATGTATCCAATCCGCTAAGAGACTGTCAGCCAGACAAGCACGCTGGTCCCTATTTTTCTCAAGGTTTAATTTTTTTATTTCATACCGCCCTGGTTCCAGAAATGGCAAGGCGGATGCCTTGTCTAGGATAGCTGACCCCCTCCATACTACAGTAACCAAGGCCACCATCTTGCCGGAGAGCAGATTTTTAGGAGTTACCTTTCCTTCTGATCTAATGTCTCGCATTAAAAAGGGCTACTCTAAAGATCCAGTTTTTCGTGATCCTCCTCGTGATCTTCATATGACCATGCTTAATGGGTTTTGGATTTTTCAACAACGTCTGTTTGTTCCAGAATCAGTGCGACTGGACGTTTTACGCCTCTACCATGACTCTAAACCAGCAGGTCATCCAGGAATCCGAAAGACACAAGAACTACTTACCCGATCCTTTTGGTGGCCTAAATATTATGAGGATGTTAAGAAGTATGTGTCCTCTTGTGATGTATGTGCCAGACATAAGACTCCTCGCTCATCCCCTGTTGGCTTGCTTCAGCCTCTTCCGATTCCTCATCGTCCCTGGGGATCTATATCCATGGACTTTATTGTGGAACTACCTCCCTCTAAGGAACACACTACTATTCTTGTTGTTGTGGACCGGTTAACCAAGATGAGTCATTTCATACCAGCTCGTGGTCTCCCTTCAGCTAAACAGACTGCTGACCTTGTTATTCGGGAAATATTTCGCTTGCATGGAGTGCCTGATGAAGTAATTTCTGACAGGGGAGTGCAGTTTACATCTCATTTTTGGAAATATTTTTGTTCTATTCTAGGTATTAATGTAAATCTGTCTTCAGCTTTTCATCCACAAAGTAATGGACAGACTGAGCGAACCAACCAGACTTTAGAACAATATTTGCGGTGCTATATTAGTTACCTGCAGGATGACTGGCTGGATTTTCTACCCACGGCGGAGTTTGCCTATAACAATGCCCAACACTGCTCCACTTCTCTGAGCCCATTTTTTGCCAATTATGGTTACCATCCAACCTTTCTAGTGAGTCTCCCAATTACTACTCCCATTCCTGCAGTCACTGACCGGCTAACCGCCTTACGAGATTCCCAAGAACTGTTGAAGGAGACTCTTTCGGAGGCTCAGGAATGTTACAAAAGAGCTGCTGATAGGCACAGAAAGGAGGCCCCAGTTTATCATGTTGGTGACAAGGTTTGGCTGTCAACAAAGAATCTTAAGCTTAGGATTCCTTCTCATAAATTGGGTCAAAAGTTCATGGGACCTTTTAAGATAATCGCTCAGATCAATGCAGTCACCTTCCGTCTGCAACTTCCGGATTCCATGAAAATACATCCGGTGTTTCACGTGGCACTGCTTAAACCTTTTCATGAAAATACTTTCCCTGGTCGAGCCTTGCCTGCCCCACCACCAGTCCTCGTGGATGGTGAAGATGAATACGAGGTGGAAAAAATTCTTGACTCCAGGATCTTCCGCAACAAGCTTCAATACTTGGTTCATTGGAAAGGCTATGGTGAGGAGGATAGATCGTGGGAACCAGTGGACAATATTCATGCTCCTGATCTTCTTCAGTCTTTCCATGCACAGTACCCTGCTAAACCAGGAAATAGGGCATCCAGAGGCTGCGCCTGTAGAGGTGGAGGTAATGTGAGGAACTGACTCTGCTGGGTTTCGAACCCTGGTTTACATGGTGCTAAACCTTTTCCTTACCAGTACACCAGCCTGCCTTTTGCAAATTTACCTGAGATCTGATACTATTGTTTGTAGAGTCAAGGTTATCAGTGACAACTCACTTCAGCTGTGTCTGGTCAGGTGTCTGGTCCTTGGCCTATAAAAGCCACTTCCTGTCTCTGTACCTTTGCCAGATTATTGTGGTTCCTGTACTCTCTAATCCAGCGTGTTCCTGTTTCTCCTTCCTGTTGCTGAATTTGGACTGTTTTGACTTTGCTGCTTCTCCTTCCCACTGACCTCGGCTTGCCTCACTACGATTATCATCTTTCTGTTCCAGTCTCCCATCTCTGCTTAAGACCAGAAGGCCACTCAAGGCTCAGGGGCTCAACCACCTGGGTAACGAGTGGCTACCTCTGGCAGAAAACATTGCTGATCTGGCTACTGGACTCCAAAACTTTGTAACATCAATATCATTACAACCTGGCACCCAGACCACTTCATTAAGCTGAAGTGGTCTGGGTGCCTAGAGTGGTCCTTTAAATAGATGTAAAATGGAATGCCCTAGGCAGAGAAATCTACCCGTAACGAGAAGAAGCAAACTAACCTTTGTAAAATGGCAATCCAATTTGTGTTATGTTAAATGTTATGCATAAATGACATTTACTGGTGTCAGAATCTAATCAGTTACAGTGGCATAGGAAACACTCAGAGCAACCTGACAAGCCCCCATAGAGAAACACAGATAGACTAAACAACAAATGCATGAAATTTGTACATATTAACATCAGAAATCCTGTCCTACCTATGACGTAACCGCTACCTAACATCTGCCAATTTGACAGTTTGCAACAAGGAGTTAAAGGCGCCCACTACTAAAAAGGCAGTCACTGACAACTCCCATTATTTTCTATGGGAAGACCTTAGCAGTTGATTCCAATCATGTCGCTACTTTTATTGGTTCCCGCTAAACCTCCAAAATGACTGAGCGATAAACCATGTGTAATCTTTCTGATGGTAGAGGAGTGAGGGCAGATTGTCTGTCTCCCATCAGTGAACCAAAGGCTGGTCTGGAGTATCTTATATCGATGTTACTTTAAAGGCTTTAAACCAGGAATTAATTACGCTTGAGCTGTGCATTTACACTGCTTTCCAATACCGCATGTCAGTGTCAATTTTAAAAGAAACACAAGCATAAATCTTTTTCTTTCTTTCATAGTTTTTTACGTTCACTAATCGAATTATATATATATAAAGTGAAGGTAATTTCAAAGGAAGACAGGGTATACAAGAAATATAAGTAGGCCAAGTCAAATGTTAGCTATTTAGCAAGAACTGGGTAATTCTAGGAATTAATGTGGGAAGCTGTGAAACTTGCAAAGAAGAGAACATGAAAACCATTTAATTTCTACTCCCCAACCTTCTTACTAAATGAAAGCTTTTACATTAGGTCATAACTGAGTGAAAACGTATTAGTCAGATTGCAGAACACCAATACATGCATTGTATGCTATATGGAGGAGCAAAGATTATTTATTAGAATATTTAAAAGGTCTTGAGAACATTGGTTATACTTGTAGGCTCGTTAGGAATCTAATACTAATGGATATCCATAAAGACACACACATACACAAAGCAGATCATGTTTTCAATTTCCATACTGTATGGTGGGTGCTGTCATCCATGTATCCATGTATTATTTTCTGTAATGCATGGCTTGGATGACAGAGTACATACATGTCTTGGTCAGCCTGAGATTAGTTGTAGCTTACTCCCAAGCAGCTGCGGCCTTTCTAAGCCCATCTCTACCACTAACAATAATCATAAATTAACATTTCAGGAGTGCCCTAGTGCCTGCCACAATGTAAGTAGCCAAATCTTTTAGAAACTGTTTGACTTTTTACCTGGGTTCTGCTCACATCCTCCTCTGAACCTTCAGGTGAGCCCAAAGCTCCTACCAAGAACTTCTGTTAGCTCCCTAGAGCAGGGGCGGATCCAGAACCAAATCTCAGGATGGGCACAGGTGGTGGGCTGTATTGGGGTGTAAAGGGCTGCAGCGGAGGGATAGAGGGCTCTAGTGTAGGGGATAAGAGGCTGTACACATATGCGGCCACACACAGCGACATAGAAACACAATAACACACAGATACACACATGCACCAACACTGACACATACTCACAGATACACACCGACACACAGATACACACACATACTTACAGATACACACACACATACACACTGACACACACAGATGCATACTTAGATACACACACTCAGATACACACTGACACACACAGATGCACACACATACTCAGGTAAACACTGGCACACACAGATACACACACATACTAACAGATGCACAATGACACACACAGATCCACACATACTCAGAGAAACACTGACACACACAGATACACACACATACTCAAGGATACACAATGACAGATAGATACACACATACTCACAGATACACAGAAATATATATACACACACATACTCACAGATACACACACACAAACGCACTTACACACACAGATGCACACACATACTCACAGATACACACTGACACACACATATACTCACAGATACATACTGACAAACACAGATACACACAAACTCACAGATACACACTGACACACACATATACTCACAGATACATACTGACAAACACAGATACACACTTACACACACATATGCACACATACTCACAGATATACACTGACATACACAGATACACATTGACACACACACATATTCACATATACACAATGACACACACAGATACACACATACTCAGAGAAACACTGACACACACAGATACACACACATACTCAAGGATACACAATGACAGATAGATACACACATACTCACAGATACACAGAAATATATATACACACACATACTCACAGATACACACACACAAACGCACTTACACACACAGATGCACACACATACTCACAGATACACACTGAAACACACATATACTCACAGATACATACTGACAAACACAGATACACACAAACTCACAGATACACACTGACACATACAGATACACACACATACTCACAGATACACACTTACACACACATATGCACACATACTCACAGATATACACTGACATACACAGATACACATTGACACACACATATTCACATATACACACTGACATACACATATATTCACAGATACACACACAAACACACTAACACACACTGAGGCACACACATACTTACAGATACACACACATACTCACATATACACACTGACACATACCAAACATACACACTGGCACACACACAAATTGCAGTTTACATATGTTAACCCCCGATTCCATACCTTTTGAATGAAATGACTGTTGCTGATGGGAGTCTGAGCTGATTGCCTGCAGAGCTCTCCCTCCTCCTCTCTAAATTGCTTCTTCCTCATTCCTCCCAGCCCGTGAGCAGCACTATTTTCTGCTCCAGAGTTAATCCTTGCCATGCAGATTCAGCTCATTGGTGGATAGCATCAGTTGATCATTCTCAGCCAATGAGTTAACTCTTGCACTGGGTAACAGGAGGACTGCCCTGTAGTGGTTATAGTGATTGGAGTGTTCCATTAATTCTAAAAATTAATGTAAGCTAACAGATACATGATGTGTGTATCAGGGTAAAATAATGTCATCTCTAGGATTACTGTGATGTCTCCAGAACTTCAAGGCTTTATTTTCCCATTATATATACAGTTCACCATAATCAGTTCATTATGGTCATATGTGGCTGTGTGGGGTTTTACATATGTATTTGATGCACTCATTGTTCTATGCTGAGGTGCAAATTAAAAAGCTCTCAATACATAATATATAGAATGAATAATTTAATTAATAAATCTTGTAAATACAGTGGTAATTTGGTTTATTACTTATTTCACTATTCCTTTTTTAGCTAACCAAAAAAAAAAAAAAAAAAAAAAACCCCATAAAGGTCTAAAACATCTTCTGACCATGTCAAATGAATTGTTATTTTGTATATATATTTATCATCTCCACTGTTGTACTTATGCGGGTCCCAGGGATCACATAGATGTCTGACAAATGTTTATTTATTTATTTTTATTTATGCTTCATTTATAAGATTGCCCAGGGCCTTAGACAGGATGCCAGATTGGGGCCCTGTCCAGAGCCTTAGATGCTGTTCTTTATAGGAAAGCATCTGAGTGTTTTATGTTGTGTGACTGAGTGTTGCATGGATGTACGAGCTGGCTGAGTGGTTTGTGTGTGGGAGTGTTGTCTGTGTTTGTGTGTGCGCAAGAGCCAGGCCTTAGATAGGCTGCCTAATGTGTAATCCAACTCTACCTTTGATGTAAGAAGAAGTAATGACAATTTAATAGTCTCAAAAGGAAATGCAATTTGGATGCTAAAGCCATTGTGCTTTTGTGTCCATGTTACGTCAGAATCAGCTTGTCTTGGAAATAATCGTATTTCCTCTATAAAAAAAAAAAAATACTGTAATGACTTCTGGATAAATTGCCGTAATCAGTGACTTTAAGGCGACTCTTAGAATCAACCTTCGTTCTGAAACATTAATAGACCTGCAACGTAATGATATGTTATATTTACTGCCATTTGTATTAATTAGATTAGCTGTTGCATTGCCAACATTATATTTGTCCACATTAATACCATAAAGTATTGGACTTGTTGCTAATGTCTAACCTTTGCTTGTTGCCCTTCATCTTGCAAACAGAAGGATATTATTTCAATGCAGTCCACAAACATTGTAGATAATTTGATGAGTGGGCACAAATATAGCCTTGGTTATTAATCTTTTATGCACTAGAGAATCCTGTTACAAATGAGTCATTCCATGAGCTGTAATTATATTTCGCTAATATAAAGAAATTGTAATTTTAGCTCATGCACGACCATGTTAACCTCATTTAAAAAGCGTAACCATGAAGGTGCCTACATCAAATTCAATGTGGCCATCATGTAAAAAATATTGGCCGTCATAAATTAACAGGGTTATTCGCTAAAGTGAGAATTCAAGGTGAATTCAAAGTGAATGTCAAATTTAGGGACAGAGCAGACAAAATAAAAGCATAGCTGACATTTTCCAATTTTGACCTTAAATTTGAAATTCACTTTAAATTCTCACTTTAGTGGATAACTCTGTAAACACTGCCATTTTTTTCCACATATCGACTGAACAAAAATTCGCCCATAGAAACTTTGGGACTATATTGGGTGCTTAGAATGCATGTGAAAATGTTACTTCACCTATCCTGTTCTTTCCTGTTCATTTTTGTACAATCCTTGTGTGCACTCTCAATGCACTCATTAAAATTTATGGATGATGTCATGTCACACATGAGCCTTGTGAGAGGTTCACGTGATAGATTTGTACATTGATGCATTGCAGTTGGCTGTTAGAACAGCCAATCATATCAGAGAACTAGACAACCCAGAAATAAATACCCCTGTCCCTTTGGATTAAACTTTCCTTTATATATTATATTAAAACCTTTCACAACAAGTGTCCTGGAAAGTAATATTTACACCCAAGTATTTTGAGTCTCCTGATAAATAATGTTTACATTATTTATTTATTTTTGTTTCAGTGTGCATAGGTAGCAAATTATTTAATTAATCAAAAATGAATATTGGACCTTAGTGCTTTAAAAAAAACAAAAAACAATTTAGCAAATAATTTGTTTTTTAATAATCAGCACAATAATCCCCCCACATATTTCAGAACCCTCTCACAAAGACATTCTTCTATATGTACATTATATATTTATATATCTTGTTCCAAGTGTATATTTTGCCACTTTACTATGATATTGTCCATATCATATCATATTGCCCTCACATTGCAGCCATATTGTCTCTTTAGACACACAAACACACACCAATACACACAAACACATAAATGCACACACTGATACACAAAAAATACACACTGATACTTGCATAAATACATACATACACAATCATATATACACACACTGATACATGAATGCACATACACACACAAATGCAATGATGTATAGTGACACAAAGATATACACATACTGATAGATATATACAGTCACAGTGTGTGTCTGACAGTGTGTATTTGTGCATGCCTCTTAGAGTGTGCACCTGGCAGTGAGTATCCTTGTTTGTGTATGTCAATGTAAATCTGTGTGTAGCTGTAACCATGATTGTGTATGGAATGTGTGTCTGTGAATGTGCATCTCTTTGTCTGTAATCATGTGTATCTCTTTGTCTTGGTGGGGTGGGGGCTGCTTGCAGTGTGTTGCATGCACATGAAGGCTGCTTGTGGTCTTGTTGTGTAAATTGTGTTTATGGTGAAGCTGTGTGTTGTGTGTGATTGTGTGTGTGTGGGGTGATTGTGTGTGTATGAGGGTAAAATTAAGTGTTTTTATGAGTCTACATTATGCTTCAGTGCCATCATGGTCAGCCATAGAGAATCCTTGAATGCAATGAAAGCCTCCAGGATAATGGAAACCCGATGAGGAGGTCACTGCAGCTGGAGAAAGGGTAAGTAATTTGTTCAATATTTCTTTTTTTTTCAAATTTTTTTGGCACCTGAATTGTAGAGTTAGGAATACAGATATGTATTAATAACACTACAGTGTTCCTGTCAGGAGGGGGCTGTGGCCCAACACACAGAATTAAGTCAACTAGAAAAACGAATTACCGGTCCTTAGAATGGGGCACAGACAGGAGCAAAAATGAGAAGACAAAGCCAAAGGGTCAGAATAAGCCAAGATCAAAAACCAGGAATCAATAAACGCACTCTCGGATAACCAAAGAAGTGAAAACCATGACAGGACAAGGAAGAAAAAAAAAAATGGGCTTATATAGCTGTTCCCATACATTAATTGGTGGGCAGGGGTCACCTGATTCCAGAACCTGCGTGTGCGTTCTTTGTGTGGCCACACATGCACGTCTGCGTGACCTCTAACCCTGCTGGAGGCAGGGCTATATCTTGTGCTGCTTTACAGATTCACCACAACTTAGGTAAGTCTATTTTATTTTTTAAGTGACCGCACTGATCGGGTGCGGTCACGTGGTGTCGTGGACCGGGAGCCGTGACAGTTCCTTCGAATAGTTCCATTAAACTTAGATTATACAAAATAGACTGATGAAAAGTTGTAATATGTATATGAAAGATAGGAAACATGAAAGCCTTTGCTTCTCTTGTAAGTATATTCAAATAAACAGATGTGGTCAGCTATCAGTCTAATTGCGACTGTGCTTTTTCTGGTTTGATACCTTGATTTAAATGATATTTATCAGTGTAAATGCAGAAAAGACAAGCTTATAATATTGCAGAGCTTTCATTCAAAACGTATGAAAATACTTTTTTTCTGTCTCTCTCTGCAACACCCAATACTGCCATCATCCACGTGTTTTCCTGGCAATGATCCATGATTGCGCAGCTGCTGAAAGATTTTAACTACCGTAGAAAATTCTGCGGCATGCTATCACCACCTCTTTTTGACCTTTGTATGTTTCCCATGACCCTGATTGATTAGCCACTAGATCAACCTCCAAGCTGCATATGTAATAACATTTCTGTCTATTGTGAAAGTAAGTGTCTCTTGTTTGACACTCATTTTCCATTACCCCATCACCACTTTATCAGTGATCTGTGATGTAACTAGACTAAAGGACTGCTTAAAAAAAAAATTATGAGTGTGATGGACCCAACCTATCCCTTTGTATACACACAGATATCTGTGAGAAATTAGCACATCTTGGTGTTACTCTTCATTTGGAATAAGCAGCGTCTATTGCCTCAAAAGGGCTCTGGGTACCTTTATTGCAGTTTTTTGGAGAGTGGCACTTTTGATATAGGCTTTAACTGTAACTAGACAGCTAAAATAGATCAGCTCAGATGTAGTTAATGTGAAACTATCTGTCAGTACTTGTTAGATCTAATAATCTATGAGCGGTTTGAACACAGTGGTGTTAAAGTGATGGGGTGGCATCTTGTCCAGGTGTCTTTGGTTCCTGGTGGTAGTTTATCAGATTTTGAAGCTTGAATTTCATGAAAACGACCTTACGTACACCCCGTGCAAGGATTTTAATCAACTGAACTCACAGAAAGGTTTAATACCATGAAGAAGAAAAAAGAAAAGAAAATTGTGTTTTATAATTTCAATAAAATACTTTGAAATGTTCTAAAATGGAATACGCAAACTGCATAGCTCCCTCATTAAATCTAGTAGAAAATACATAATAAGAAGATATATAGATGGAAGAACTCATTTTCAACCTCTAGTGTTAATGAAGTGACATATATAAGAATAAGAAAAAGGATAACAATATAAATGTGATATAGAGGAAAATGTGTCAGGAGATAAATTGTACTGTTACATTTCTCATTTGAAGATTTTTATAATGGATTTGAATGAAATACATAAATCCAATTGGTGCATCTGAAAATAAATCAACTTTAAACTTTAGCTGTAACAAGCGAAATGAAATACATACAGATCAGTGTCACAGAAATGAAAAGTGACCCCGAGAAGAGCCAACTGCTATTCAGGAGGCTAGGACCTAATGGTGGTTGTCATAACAGAGAATGGTGGTACGGGCATGAGGACCAGAATAAAAGTATATAACAGGTCCCAAAGCAAATATATATCTCATTTATCATTATGATACCTAACCTATTACCTTATAACCATGTCCCGAAAGCAACCAAGAGTTTGTGAAAGCCCTTTTAACTAAAATGACCATAGAGAATAGGGCAATATTTTATAGTTAAAATCTCTATATTGGCTGGGTTTACAGTGGTATGACATGATATTCATACAATATGTTTAGAAATAACTTGGAAATCAAGGTGGAAATAAAATAGTATAAAACATATAAAAAATATTTTATTGACACAATTTTGTATTTTTTGTATAAGTTTTTTCAGTTAAGTTTTTTTGAAGGAATGATTACAATTACATATTAACAGTCAATTCCAAGGGAAGATTTATATTTTCCCAATTATAAACTAAAAATGATGACCCTGTAAATTAGTACCAAATCCAATTTTCTATATTGTGCTAATAGTGCTGCCTATCAGTACAGCTTGTTCGTTATTTATTGTTAAACTATTAAACTATTTTTCAATGTTTTTATCTGTGGTCCCAAGCCACCAGCTCTTATGGAATGGCTAAGTCCGAGTTAAGCTCCACCTTATGTGCTACCAAACCATACACAGCGATATCAAGAAAGGATAGGCAAAAAGTGCTCAGCTGATGTTCTCAGCCTCAGCCTGCAGATTCACTTAGCCTGACCATATTTGGCTTTTAATAAATATGGGAATTGCCATTGCAGTCGGAATTTGGTCATTTTCACCGGATTTTGTCCATCCAGATAAAATACAGTGTTCAGTGAACAACTGTGTTTGAATTCCCAGCAATTCAGACTTTAGTGAATAACCCTGCATGTGTCTCTTGCAGATACAGGAGATACAGTAAATTGGCTTGGGGACCAATTTTGGGTCATGATCCAGAAGATAAAAAATAATGCTCTATTGAAAAATTAAATGAGGTTGGAATGAAACAAACTATGGAAGTTGATAGAATCTAAAGGCTAGACACTTTTCAAGTTTAGTTCTGTTCTATTAAATTCCCAATGCAAAGCTTTAGCGATGCAGACATTAATCATTCTTGTATTTTTTCACAGCTGAAACATAGGTTTTATTAAGAATCCAAATAATGAGTGTGATGCAGGGGCACAGGCATGACTCAGGCATACTTACACATAATTCCATTAACTGCTTGAGAGCCAGTGGAGAAAGGAGGCAGAATGTTAAAGGGACACTCTACTGCTCAAATACATTTTTTTTTACTAGAAATACTAACAGTTAAAACATGCACCTAATTGTGTATACGTGACAAAGGCACGTTTTAACCCTTTTTAAGAGGGGGCAAGCCACCTAAATCATTGGTTTTAACAATATAGAGTCAGGAACAGTTTGTGATGCAGACCCCATAGTGTTCTTTTAACCTGCCTCACACCATAAGCATAATATATATGTATCTACACCCCCTCATTTATCCAGCTCGAAAGAAAGCCTGAGCCATACTCTCATTGTTGCACAGGTGGCAACTGTGTAAAATACCACACAACTCAGGCTGTAAGCAGGCTGACAGACTGGTATCACTGCTATAAATTTATAGACCAGTTCTACTAATCCCATGTGATGTGGCTAGAGATTAAGGCCTTGATTTAATATTGTTGGATACCCTTTTTTTTAAATAATGTATAATACATTTTTAAAATGATTTAATATAACGTAAAATATTTCAGTTATATAATGCTTTCCATTTTTTTTATATATGATATATTTTTCTGAAAAAATAAATATTTTAAAGGTTTAACCAGCAAATATAACATCATTTGTAAGGTTTATTCAACAATATTAAATTGAGGCCTAAATAAGGTATTCCATAATCCTCTGCTGAATGACAAAAACTATGGGCCATAATACCTAGAGCCTCTTCTTGGTCAGTGAAGGGTTTTGCCTGCTGCAGCCTGCTGAGTACAAAACTCACAGAGTTGAGAAATTTGGAGCTACACTACACCTACAAGTCAGTATTATTACTGCTGTGTTGGCAGCATATTAGTTAAGACAAAGAGGATTCAATTGAATAGCATTGCATCTACAGTTGTAATCAAAATTATTCAAACACAATTAAAAATCATTTTTATTGTCAAAATTTACATTTTGGATAAATGGCCCTTCCTAAATCATTCATATATCTCTAGTTTTGTGTCCATGAGAGTGTAACCATCATTTCTCAAATCTCCTGTCAGTACTAATTTATATGATTGCTTGTGATTCTTCTTGCAAAGAGATCATTTGTACATTCTTAAACGTCTAATCCAGGAGCTCTGGTATTTAGTGACTATATATACGTGAACCTTGGTACACACCTGTGGTCCTATCTCCCAGATATATATCAAGATGATGAAATCTATGTGATATAAGAGATCAGGGCAGACGTCTAGGTGATGAAAAGGGATGCACATTATACTTTTATCTGTTTGTTCAGACACATATGAGAGGGTTATTTGAGAAGTGAAACTCAATGATCCCAAAGGGGTAGGATGAGAAAAACAATAAAAGCCTATCCATTGGATGAACAATGTTCGTAATCAATACAATGTGAACAGGAAACTAGCAAGAATCAAATCAATTCATTCAGGCACAAGTATTCGATTTAGCAGAGTATAATGGAGACTAGATGAAAAATAGATCATTTACAAGTTTGATCAGTGACATGTCATTTCCCTAAAACACAGAATTCTTAAAAATATATGTCACTTTTTTTCTCATTTGTTTTTCAAAGTACTAACATAATATTTATTAAGATGCATATTATACCCATCCTAACAGTCGCTGAATGTAGGCACTCACTTTATTTCTCTATATGAACTAATTCACGAAGGTTAAAATAAATTCACAGAGACTAGAAAAAAAAACCTTTGGTTTCTCTAATATCAGGAAAAAAAGTCACGAAGCAGAACATAGTAAATCGTCTATTAATAGAGCTTCTGCGTGCTATAGATTTTATTCCCAGCAAAACAAGGTTATATAGGACAATGGGTCTGCAAACACTCTTTATTGCCATTACCGAGATTTCTTTATAAATATTCATCTTCAGAAGCAATTAAAACAACATGCAGAACTATAACTGAAATATTAACTTATTTCTGCAGAATTTGAATGGTGTAGATGTTATCCACATACTTAAGGACAAGCAGTGATCCATTCTATCGAGGGACATCCTTCAATTATGCCCAGTTTGCAATATCAACAAAGACCATCTTGAAACTTAAGAACAAACAGACAAATGAGGAGGACTTCCATTGCCAAGAAGTAACCATATGGAAGAGAACAAACACGTAGTTCAGCTGTAGGTGTGAATTATTTGGACAGATAATGGAATTAAGGATATTAATTTAGGCATTCTCAGAAGCTGATTGGTAAAGGTTTTTTTTACTACTAAAAGATAGGCTGTAAGTTAAGGTTTAAATCAGTGATAGAAATATTTGACCAGCACATATCTGAAACTAGCAAATATCTGGACAATTATAACATTTCATTTAGGTTATTCGATAAATGGTCAGAAGAGAAAATAAATTATACATTTTTGTTTTGAGCCTTTAGAGTTTGGAAAACAGCAAATATACACAGGGAGCATAGGAACTAGGATGCAGTGAAAAAATGTTTGCTAACAATACTACACTGATAGGCAAACAATAGGTAGGACAATGAGGAAGGAAGCATTCACTTCTTGGCTCTCTGTAATAACAGAACACAAATACCTTAGTCCGTATTGGATGTAGAATGTGACCTTTATTTAGCCCATATGACTGAATCAACAGTGTTTCATTCCTAAATGGGCCCTTGTCAAGCCAGACATGACAAAGGCCAGTTTAGGGTTGAAATGTGATCGAGTCAAGCACGTGGGTTTATTGAAGGCCATGCTCTATATCAAATATACGCTAAGCTATTTTGTGTTATAAGAGAAATGTTGGAGCAGAATAATGATCCTCCATATCCATTAAATTCCTTTCTATATATATTTGTCATGTCCCTGTGCTAAAGTCACCATGCATCAACCCCCCCCCACAGGGTATCCTATGCAAACTGCCTGGCTGAATGCAGTGGTACATTCAGGACTTCTTCTCAGTCTTCATTAATACAGATTAAGGAACAGTGTACGCACACAAAGAAAATAAAATACACATATAGTGATTCAGTTACACCATACAGCCATATCTTGTTACGCCAACCTGCGTCACAGTACTCCAGTATCAGTGGGTTCGACACTGATTTTAACATGGGAGACAAACATGCTAACTGCAATGCTTAAACTGCTTCCAGACATTCTCCTCAAATGTATGATTTCATGTGGTAACCTTCTAAGGGGCATCTATAGGGGAGGGTACTGTGACATAGTGGTGGACTTAGCACAATATGGCCATATTGTGTAACTGAATTTTTATATTTGTTTGCTACAATAGGTGATTTTAAGTAGCATTGTAAAATTTAAAACAATTTTTTTGTGTGCTCTGTTCTTTAATCTGTATTTTATATAAATTCTGGTCTTAATGGCAGCACTATTGCTGAGAAATGTATTTTTCTGGTGTGCCCCCATTTTCCTTCCCACCCCCCTTATTTTTAAAGTCTTCACATCTAAATCAGTCTGCCTGTCTATGTTATTTTCTCCTTTGTGTACGTGCAAAGCAAGTTTCAAATATATGCTATGCTATCATTTTGAAAAAAACAAACGAAACCAGTACATTTCAAAATGTAGGGAAAAAAACATATTTAGAAATATTAAATAATGAACGCTAAATAATTGTCAATTAGTCCAAATCTAGCGAATGCAGCCCTTGATATTTCTGTCTGAGGAACCGCAGATTAATGGGGAGGGGGTGAGGCTCTAAAGATCTAAAAACAATTCTCCAGGTTTCCATATGGTTCTCACCTCTACTGCTTAACTCAAATGAGTTTTGCTGTAATTGTAACTTAGCCCACACATATTGGTTTCCTTTATCTCATTTGTTTATTACATTTTTGAGGGCAGACATCCTGGCATATTGCCTAGTGAGTTATTATTTTATTTTTAGGAACATGATTTCACATTAGCACGTTACAGTCTATTAATTCAGCTCCCAAGTACAGAGGTGTTAAACTTATTTGACACTGGAAGCTAGATGGTGAATCATTGATAGATAACTAGAATCACAGTTTGTTTGAGTGTATCCCAGAGCTTCATGTCAATAAAACTCACTGTAGTATGGGTATATATGTAAAAGAATCACAAATAAAAAGTTATTTACTAAAGCAGGGGTAGGGAACCTTTTAACTCAGTGCCAAAACAAGGCTTTAAAGGTCATTGGATTGCTGGTCCTATTAAAAAAAAAATAAAAAAAAATCTTTCTGAGTTGCTGTATTCTGCTTGTGCTGTGTGTGGATGCTGCAGGGTTGTATTTGTGTGTGTGTGGACAATGTTATATTATGTGTATGCATGGACAGTTTGTGGCATTGAGTGTGTTATGTATGTATGTGGGCTATGTATCATGTTACTTGTGTGAATGTGGGCTGTATATGGGATGGGGGGCTACTTGTGGGATTGTGTGTGTGGTGTTATATGTATATGTGTGGGAGGCTGCTTGTACTATTGCGTGTAGGAGGCAGCTTGTTGAGTGTGTTTATGTATGTAGGTCAGTGGTAATGTTTTTGTGGGGACCTTGTGTCTGCTTGTCGGCTGTTTGAAGCATTTGGTTTTAGGGTAAGCTTCTTCTGTATCTGTGTGTCTATGCCTGTCTGTGTGGGTGGTTTTCCTGGTGGCCAGTGGGATCCAAACTGACACAGTAAAAGTTATTGGCAGAGGCTGCTATGGGCTGCTCTCCTCCAGTGCAGAATCCCCTCCCGAATGCGAGATCACTTCCTCCGAGCATTGCATGAGTGGAATGAGGACTGTCCCTCACTACCAACTCAAATCATGGCTAGTACTGAACTTTCAGTTGAAGTAGTCCCACTAGGGACTGTTAGGTCAGTTGTTAGGTCAGTTAGGAAGATCCTCTGCTCTCTCCAGTCTGTTTACCCTGGTAGTCGTGAATGCCATGCCAAGGCACCTTACGCATAGATAGCTGACCCCGGCACTAAAGTGAGACTTCAAAGGAAATTCAACAAAACTTTTAAATTAAGGTCAGAGTAGCTGACTTAGATAATTATTTGGTTTGAGCTATTTTGACTTGTAATTTGAAGTTCAATTGGATTATATTATTTTCATTACTAGCCTAGTGCCCTTTCATGGTTTAATTAATTCCTAAGTGCATTCCTGACTGATCCTGATTCCAGTATACCTGACCTGGCTACTTTTGACTCTTAGATATTTTGTTGGGCTACCTGACCTGGGAGAACCTAACAAACTTTTTTTGTTTATTACTGTCTTACGGTCAGACCCGGCTTTGCCTTTGACTGTATCCTGTGTACTAGTTTACCTATTCCTGATTCTGACTTATTGGGACATTTGATCCCCTTTGCTTAACAAGCCTATATAGTTAAGGCACAGTTGCAATTAGAATTATTCAGCCCCCATTAAAAATCAGGTTTATTGTCAAAGTGTACAACTTTCAGCTGTTTGCAATGAACAAATCAAACCAAAGCAAATGAAATAGCTCAACACAACAAATATTTCAAGTCTGGTCCCCAAAATTAACTGAAAATTTAACTTATAATGACTTCTCCCATCTAAATATAATTCAACCCCCTAAATAGAATCTCTCACAACAAAACACATATGCAAAACAGGTGTTGTCTCAGGCACACATGATGCAATTAATCAAGGGCTTCATTAGGTCCACCAGGTGCTCTTAAATTGGAACACTTGAAATATCTGAAGTGGCTAGGGGTTTATTGAGTGTCACGTTTGTCCGCATGTTAGATATATGGCATTTGACTTAGAAATAAGTCACAAGAATGGTCCATAAAGAGAAGAGATCACTGCCCTTCACAAACGAGGCATTGAATGTTCCTAGAGAGACCATTAGAAGCATAGTTTACAAGTTTAAAGCTGAAGGAACAGTGGTTACAATATCTGGACGAGGCAGAAAAAGGAAGCTATCAACAGCTGCAAATAGATTTTTGAGAAGGTAGGTTGTGAAAAACCCTTCAGTGACTGCAAATGACCTGCAGCAAGAGGCACTGAGGCTTCATTGAGTACAGTAAGGTACATACTAAATGCAGAAGGTTTTCATGCCAGAACTCAGTCATACACCACTACAGACTCAAAAGCACAAGAAAGGACAGCTCCAATATGCTCAAGATCATATAAATAAGCCACAGACATTTTGGGATTCTGTTCTGTGGAGTGTTGAAACAAAACTGGAACTTTTCAGCCCAATGGATGAGCGGTATGTCTGGAGGGAGAAGAATGAAGCATACACTGCAAAGAGCACTCTGCCTACAGTTAGGCATGGTGGTGGATCAGTAATGCTCTGGGCTGTTTTACATCCATTGGCACTGTATATCTGCAGCATGTGGAAGGCAAGATGGATTAATTGAAGAGAAAATGTCATGCTCTCTGTGAGGAAGTTGAAGCTGTGTCATTGGACCTTCAAACAAGACAATGATCTCATTTATACCTTAAATTCTACCAAGGTTTGGTTGCAAAAGAACCTGTCCTGAAAATGTTTACAGGGGCCATCACAGTTGCAAAAGAAGTCCTGAAACCTTTTACATTGACCATCACCGTCACCTGACTTAAATCCCATAGAAAATCTCTGGTGGGATTGGAAGAAGGCAGTTGCAGCATGTAAACCCATCAATATAGCTGAACTGGAGACCATTGCTCATGAGCAAAGGGCTAAGATTCCTCAGGGACACTGCCTGAAGCTTGTGTCTGGCTATGTATATTGCTTGCAGCAGATCATAATAGCATAAGGGTGCTCTACTTAGTACTAAAGATGCTTACCATGAAGGAGTTGGAATAATTTTGAGACTGGAGAATTCATTATAAGTTGCATTTTCAGGCGAATTTGGGGAAACCAATTGAAGCATTCATTGTGTTGAGCTATTTAAACTGCTTTTGTTTGCTTTGTTCATTGCAAACAGCTGAAAGTCTGTAAATGTTTACAATAGGCCTGATTTCTATTGGGGGTTAAATAATTTTGGTTGCGACTGTAGTTTTATGTCCTGTTTCCATCTAATCTTAAAGGGACACTATAGCAATCAAACATCTTCAGCTTAATGAAGCAATTTGGTGTATAGATCATGTCCATGTTTTCTAACTGCTCAATTCTCTGCCATTTAGTAGTTAAATCACTTTCTTTATGCAGCCCTAGTCACACCTCCCAGCATGTAAAATGCACATCCTTTATAAACAATTCCTGTAAAGTGAAATCTAATGTTTACACTTTGTCCATTGCAAATTCTGTTTAATTCAGAATGTCTTATTTCCTGCCCTGTAATAGCTTGCTAGACCTTACGGGAGTCTCCTGTATGTAACTAAAGTTCCGTTTACAGGGCAGGAGATGTAAACTTCCAATGTATTTTAATTTAGGATTGATGTAGGATTTTCTTCATGCAGACTGTGTCAATCACAGGCAGAGGACCTGTGGCTCGGGCTGCAGGAACAGAAACAAAGTAATGTAACTCCTAAATTGCATACAATTTAGCAGTGAGACTTTGGAGGCATGATCTATACACAAAAAACTGCTTCATTAAAGGACCACTATAGGCACCCAGACCACTTCAGCTTAATGAAGTGGTCTGGGTGCCAGGTCCATCTAGGATTAACCCTGTCTGCTGTAAACATAGCAGTTTCAGAGAAACTGCTATGTTTACTTTAGGGTTAATGCAGCCTCTAGTGGCTGTCTCATTGACAGCCGCTAGAGGCGCTTCTGCGCTTCTCACTGTGATTTTCACGCCAGAATGAGAATGCTTTCCTATGGACTGGCTGAATACGCGCGTGGCTTATGCCGCGCATGCGCATTCAGCCGATGACGGGGAAAGGAGCAGGAGATTCCCCAGTGCCGAGGGAGCCCGGTGCTGGAAAAAAGGTAAGGGATTAACCCCTTCCTCACCCTAGAGCCCGGCAGGAGGGGGGCCCCGAGGGTGAGGGGGGCCCAAGTACCCTATAGAGCCAGGAAAACAAGTATGTTTTCCTGGCACTATAGTGGTAATTTAAGCTGAAGTTGTTTTGTTGACCCTTCAAACCTGGCCACTCTAAGGTCCAATAATACATCTATCTATTGTTCCTTTGTTAGGTTCCTGCCTTATATCTTACTGAGGATCCTTAGCACTCCTGACAGGTTCCAAACAAACCTACATATATTATCCATGAATAACAAGCATTCATATATTTACCACTGAGTGATTGGACAGGAGATACAGCCCACATCATTGTGTTTATGGGTGTTTATATATTTTAATTGTCTATTAATGTTTCTTTGCTTTAATATTATATCGTGTTTTGTTTCAAACACAAATCACCACCAATATGCAGTATTACCTTGTAACATATAAACATTCATAAAGAACACCATACTACTATCGTACATCAACCAACAAAACAGTCTCCTAAACTCACAAAGATACCACCAAAGCGTGGGCGATTTCAGTGTTGAATGTTGGGTTTGTTCTCATGTGCTCGTTAATGAAAGTGTCCTTCTAAAATGGAGGGCACCATATACAGAAAATATTTCTTGATGGGATGTTCTTCTGCTGCTCATAGGCTGGAGTCCCTGTCAACCCAAAAAATCCCATTCTGGGCATGCTAGATAACTTACACAAAAATATATATAAGTGGAGCTCTAATACACCCAAGTAATATAGTTTTCAAATAAATACGGTTGATACTGTATGAACAAATCTGTAAAAAATGCAAAACATTACAATAGTGCAGATGGTATGAACTATAATAGAAAGTTTCCTGCCTTTCCCTACTGATGACCATCTGTATTACCAGGATATGGAAGAGGGCTGTGGATCTCCCTAAAGGATCCAAAAGTGCTACACACTAGAGCCAGGTGACTTATTGGCTCTTTCCTTGTGAGTTGAATATTTATCATCCACACTTTCTATTATAGTTCATACCATCTGCACTATTGTACTGTTTTTTGTTGTTTTATTTTTACAGATTTTTACATACTACCTATCTACTGTACTTATTTGAAAACTATATTACTTATATCTTTTTTGTTTATTTGATTGTATTGTGGGGTTTTTTTGTTTATTTGATTGTAAGTGTTTGAGCCACTTCTTATCCATTGTATTTTTGTATTTTTATTTTTTGTATTTGGATGCTAGATAACTTCCCTGGCACCAGAGGCTTGTATAGTTGATCCCCTGATGATGATGACACAATCACCTCTCATAAATGAAATATTTAGTCATTCCCCAAGATATTAAGTAACTGCTTGCAGATGATATGGGGACACTCAAAACTGGGCCACTGTCATAATTCTTGAGGCCTCTGACCCTCAATACACTCTGCCAGACACACGTGCATGCACACACACATGCACACACTCAAATATGAATTTCCAAACTCATTCACACGTACAGATGCACACTGCCAGGAACACACAGAGATGCTCAAATCAGAGATTGAAATGCTTGGAGACCATATGAAAGATGTTGATGAAGATGAGTGTGACATTCACTTTCAGGAGGCCCAGTCATTCTCCAATATTACTCAATTTTCTAGTTTTTTTTTCAAATATGTTAATATTATTTTTTTATTGTTTTTTAAAAGTGTTTGCTTTTCTCTGGTACATTCTGCCATGTTTTGCAGAAATATCTCTTTTAGAAGAGACAACAACATTTTGACTGGTGTAATAGAGAGAAGTGAAGAAGAGCACTTTTCAGATAGAAAAAATGACTGAAAGATTAATCCTTATCATTGCTGATAAAATTTGGTATTTTTCAAATGAATGCTTAGGATGCAAAAGCAACAGATGTAAAAAGATAGATTTAATAAACGGTTCTATAACTTAAAAAGCACCAAAATATTACAATGTACAAAACTGATAAATCTCCCCCCTTGCATGTGCAAGATATTTAATTGCAATTACTGTCGTGTATCCCCATATTAAGCTGCAGACTCACACGAGGACATTTGTTTTGTAGACTGCCAATGTTGGGCATTGTTTGTGTTGTTTCATTAAAAGGACTCCACTTTTCAAACACAAAAATAAATTTAAAAAAGAATCAGTGTTTTGTAGGTATCCCTCCAATGAAAACCATAATGAAAGCACTGCAGAAAAATACCACTAGGTGTCTCCCATTCCCTACATCTAACAGAAAAACACCACTAGATGTCTCTCAATCCCTGTATCGGAGTGAGCGGCACAGAGCATTTCTGGAACAATACAGGTAATTTTCCATATAGAAGAAAAATTCTGGTATTTTTCTATAGTAGATGTGAGGTTTACGTAGTATTAGAGAGTAGAGAAGGAACATTTGTCTATGTATAATAAATACTTTTGTAATATCTTTCACCCTATCTGGCTAATTAAACCTGTGCACTAAGTAAAGCTATGCGTCTTACAATCAGTTCTCCTTTAAATATGAAATGTTGTGGGTGTTCACTGTTTCCTAACTGTTACTTGAACTATTCTAGAAACAGTAGTTTTAAAGGCAGACCCCCTATGGCTCTTGAGCTTAGTGCTTTATGTGAAAAGAGTGTGTCCTCTTTTTGCATTTTACAAAAAGTGCAGATTGCAACATAAATTGGTAATTTTATAAATAAACCTTCTTACACCCCTGGCTGCCAATCAGACAATCGGTCGGGTTACTTCCTGGTTTGGTTAGCTCAGTGGAGCTAAAGTTAAGAGTCACAAACTTGTCCAGAGCACCTGCCTTGCAAATATTTCTCATTGAGCTGAATTGGGAAGTCTGTGATTGGACAGGGAAAAAAGTCTGGGGTGGGGAAGAAGAGAGGGTCTTAAAAAGCTTGAAACAAGAGAACTTGTTTTCATTTAAGGGATATATACTAAACAAGGATTTTTCTTTGTCTCTCTTTTTTTAATTTAAATAATATTTGGCTATTCATTTGCCAGTGGAAAAAATCAAACTAGTACACACCATTTTTAGACTGGCCATAAAATATCACATGAAAAATCATCCATTGGAAATAACAGGGACTTGTGATAAAGTTTACATCTAGTAGAGAAACTAAATAAAGTGTAAGTAAATAATTTGCAAGTTTAGTAGCCTGGACACAGATGCTATATTAAATGATCAAATTAAAATAACTTCTGCTTATAGTAACACTTTCAATAAATACAGTACGAGTAGCAAATTAAACGCACATGCTATTTACATGCAAGACTCCATGACCCATTTTAGGCAAATTTCACCAAACCACCAATACAGAATTCTCAGTTGATGCAGCTCTATATATAGTGATTAAACAGCATCTGATGGACTAGACATGTTTACCATGTGCCTAAGCTTTTATTCATGCAAAAGACATCAGTCACATGAGTTTCCATTATGTTGATTACTGTTTTCACATGTAGTGCTGTTCCCTTTGGAACTGATAGGATCAGTGTATAATGGATGGAGATTTTCTGTCAAAAGTTTACAAATAATTGACCTTAAATAGCCCAGCCAATTAGATGAATGGAGATTGTTATTGACCTAAAGTAGCTGATGCTATTACGAAAGCATCTCTTTCTATATGTGGAATCTATAAACGGCGTATCTTGGGAGGTTACCTTTGAAGGGATCCAAAATCTATTGCGAAGTATATACTTAAAAATTTTCCAACACTGGGTTACATACACTGATCAGCCACAACACAAAAACCAATGAATGGTGAAGTAAATAAAAATGATTATATCTTATAAACAGAGGTCCACACACATCACAGTGTAGTGCACAGAAATGAAAACGTTCATTAAACTATAAGGACCAAGAAAAAATTGATACGTTTTATCTTAAATCCATTCTTTCTTTGTCTTTATGGTTTAATAAATCTAAAGGACTGAGGTCAGTTTCAACGAAAACCTTTCCTTTTTTGACTCTTTAACAACCACCATTCTCTATAATCACTTTGTTATCACTATGTACAGACAATCTCTCCATCCTGTTTTGTAAAAATCACCACTACTTTTTTTCACCAAGCTTAAATATTATTATAATAAAGTTTATATAATAAAGAAAATAGAGTGGAACATAGTATTCAATGTTGTTTCTAGTGACAAAATGTACATCCAAAATGTGGACAATTAAGAATTGATTTCAAATTGTATCTCTGGCTTCTTTTTATCGAGAAAAGAGCTTCCCATAGGTAGGTCTGTTTTCGTACATTTATCTTCAACGAAGAATTGTTATTTGACGGACAAGTAATGACTATTTGTCAAAGAGAAAATACATTTGTAATTGACAGAGAGAAGCTTCACCATCAGAGGCAGAAGAGTTAGAAGAACTTTTGTGTGAGTGTTGAAGACACTTAACTGTTTTGGTGATTGGATTTCTGTACATCATTACTTAACAAAGGTTTGTCTTACAAATGGAATTAATGTTGAAAGACTGCAGACAATGTTCTGCCTCATGAAATGCTGAGTGCTGTAAAAATGTGCAGCTATAGTGAATTATTCTACTCTCCTATATAAGTTGAAACCTCTCCAGAGCTATCTGGTTACATCTAAAGGCTAACATGGATCATTTAGGAAGACAGGTTTGAAAAGGGCATTCAAATTATATAACGTGATTCTGTTTTGTTTTTTTTCAATTGTCTTGCAACCAGTAATAAAAAAGATGTGCACAGAATGTTGTGTTATATATTTATAGATATAGTTTAAAGAGCCACTCCTTGCACAGAATATGGTGCAAAAAGCTCCCTTAGTCCTGTCCCTTCATTCTGCCTGTTTAGCTGCAGTGATCTGCAAAGATCAGCTATCCATTCAATATTACATGAAATATGTTCTTAAAGGGACACTGTAGGCACCCAGACCACTGCAGCTCATTGAAGTGGTCTGGGTGCTGTGTACCTCTTGTAAAACATTGCAGCACTAAGTCTGCCCTCAGTGGCTGTCTACCAGCCAGCCACTAGAGGGCTTCCGGAATCCAAACAGTCCGTTTTGGTCCATTATCTGACACTGAACGTCCTCACGCTCTGAATGAGGACCTACAGCGTCAGATTTTCCCCATAGAAAAGCATTAATTCAATGCTTACCTATGTGGGCTCTAATGCGCAAGCGGCATTTGCTGCGCATTAGACCACGCTCATAGCGGGACGGAGAAGGGGGCGGAGCTTTGACCCAGCACCAAGGGACATCTTCGCTGGGATAAGGTAAGTAAATAAAGGGATTTTAATCCTTTATTTACCAGGGAGGAGGGACGCGAAGGAGGGGGGAAGCAGAAGGATTGGTAGTGCCAGGAATACAGGTTTGTATTCCTGGCACTACTGTATTCCTTTAAGCCATATTGGTTCTCTCATAGCATTCTATGACAGGTCCTGTGCAGACATTGTGCACAATCATGCTTAATTCATGAGAATACCTGAATGAAACAATGGGACAACCTTACAAAGTAGTTAGATATTTTTCATTTGTTAACTAAAGACTTCTTGTTTTGTTTTTGCATAATGTGCACAAGAGTGCATATGCTTTTGTAGTTTACAGCTATGTCTCTAGCACATAATCGTGTTTCCAGGTTATTTTCATGAATTAAACTACTTACTTAATGGAACACTATAGTGTCAGGGATAAAACCCATATTTTTAATGCTTTATTGCCCCCATCCAGTTTGCAGTAAAAAATTTTTAAAAATCCAAGTCTTGCCTTTAACCAGCGCTGAGGTTCCATCAGGGCTGCTTATCTTTCCAACTCACACAACGTCATAAAAGATGCATGATCTCCTCTGCAAGGGTCCAATCCAATCCAAGTATTGGTGACCTAATGCAGCACACACATTCCATCTTCCCCATAGGAAAGCATTTAATCAATGCTCTCCTATGGGGGCTTCTTCATCATGTGAATCATGATAGGCACTTAAAGGACCACTCTAGGCACCCAGACCACTTCAGCTTAATGAAGTGGTCTGGGTGCCAGGTCCTTCTAGGGTTAACCCATTTTTTAATAAACATAGCAGTTTCAGAGAAACTGCCATGTTTATTAATGGGTTAAGCCTTCCCCCTAATCCTCTAGTGGCTGTCTCATTGACAGCCACTAGAGGCGCTTGCGTGCTTCTCACTGTGATTTTCACAGTGAGAGCACGCCAGGGTCCATAGGAAAGCATTGTAAATGCTTTCCTATGCGACCGGCTGAATGCGCGCGCAGCTCTTGCCGTGCGTGCGCATTCAGCCGACGGGATGGAACGGAGGAGGAGAGCTCTCCGCCCAGCGCTGGAAAAAGGTAAGTTTAAACCCCTTTCCAGAGCCGGGCGGGAGGGGATCCCTGAGGGTGGGGGCACCCTCAGGGCACTATAGTGTCAGGAAAACGAGTATGTTTTCCTGGCACTATAGTGGTCCTTTAACCATACAATATAAACATTGCTGTTCCTAAAAAATGCACCGTTTTACATTGCAGGGTTAAAATCACAAGGTCGCTGCACCCAGACCACTTAATTGAGATGAAGTCGTCTGGGTGACTAAAGTGTCCTTTTAACCACACAACCTTGCTATGAAGAGGTTTATGGGTATGCACAGTGCTCCCATTGAGAATATAATGTACACCAAGTGTTGATAAATTTTAAAGCATGAATTAGTCAAAGCCTCTAAGCTGCAGTCATGTGTGCATTTGCAGTTACCCAAGATGATAAAGTATGAAGTCCAAATTTATTCACCAAAAATAAAATGCAAACAGTACAATCCAAAAATATTTTAAAGGGTTACTCCAACCAAAAAAATGTGTTTTCATAAAACACTGGTTTTGGTTAGAGTAATCCTGTCTGAGATGGTCTGAACCATAAAGTTTAACCCCTTAAGGACCAAACTTCTGGAATAAAAGGGAATCATGACATGTCACACATGTCATGTGTCCTTAAGGGGTTAAAAAGAAAGAAATAAACAAACAAAACATCAGTGAAGTGGGCATGGTGCTTGGAGTAAACCAATGATAAACGCCTCCAGAACTGTTGAGAAAGCCAAGATATTCAGCCTTTTTGATTGCGCTAGATTTAGAACTGGTCCGTTTAAACTTTCCACCAATATCTGCATTTTAAAAAAAAAATTCTTTATTTCTGAGACAGTCACATCATTATTTATATACCAAGTTATTGGCAAGTGTTTCTGAGTATTTGTTTCATGTTTTAAAGTTAGCTTCCAAAAACATAGTATTATAATACAACATTTTAAAAACATTAGAAGCTATTTGATGATCAAACACTTACATTTACAAATGAGAACCATAAGATGAAAAGGGTAGAGGGGAGGTTGAAGAAAAAATAGAAAAATAAGGGGGCGATACCACTGCGATGAGACCAACCTTAAGTTATTGGCAACTTCCTGTGACGTTATATAAATATTATTATGACACTCCCATCCATGATTCTGCCACGGCCCTTGCTGCTAAGGTTACTTTATTAAATAGTTTCTGCACCTTATTTGTAAACCCTTCTAGTGACCTAGATAACAGGAATGACCAGCGGTCTAGCAACCAGCTCCTTGCTAAAAACTTTATAATAAGAGCAACCAAAGCCATCTGGGACAGGATCCTTGTTTCCCTTCAATGCCGATAGGGCTGCGAGAACCTCCTCTTGCATTATATCTGCTAGTAAAGTGTCTTTGTCCACAGATTGTATGGGCTGGAGTGACAGGGATTCATATAGCAATTGGTAAAAGTACCTAAAAACTCAGTCTATGACCTATAGAAAGCACCCTAAACTTCCCTGGGTGTCCATAATTGCTGCAGTTTACTTGGGGCGAACAAAAAGGTACAGCAGCGTGTCCTTTTTATTTGCCATCTTATAGAAAAAGCGACAAGACCACATAATTTGATTGGCTACATCCTCTAGAAAGAATATTTTGAGTTACTTCTAGTAGCCCTTAATTCCTCAAGTGATCTGGGTTTGGGGTCTGCTTTGTGTCTGCAGTCCGCCTTTCTGAGCGCCTTTTGAAAATCAATAATGGCCTGGGGTATTTTCTTATTTGGGTCATTGCCTCATGCACAGGCCATACCGAGGATGGGGAAACCTTAATAAAGGCATTAGATACATTCTTGTATAATAAGGGTCACTCTATCTATTACTCCTTGATCTTTCAGTAATGCTGCATTCAGCCTTCAAGACCAATGGTCTCAGGGGACAGATCACTAATATATATGTCTATATCTACATGATCAGAGTCCTCTGATCCCAAAACCATTGTCATAACTTGGCTAGAAAGCAAGTCCAGTGTACCAGATGCTGGGCTATCCAGATGTCAATCAAACTATCAAAATCTATAAATCTCCTCAACAACCCATCCTGTCCACCAGCTCCATGCAATCTAAGAGTTTCCAGGATGGAACTCATGTCAGACATGGTACTGCGTTGCAGTCTCTTCCCATAATGAGAAGATCACCTATTAGTGGACCCATGAGCTTTCACAAACTGTCCCAAAATGGTCTATTTTAGGTGCTTATACGTTTAATAAGTGAAGCGTCAAAAATACCCATGAAGCACACATATCTTCCCTCAGAGGTGGTTTGAACCTTTGTGACATGAAACTTGTAATTCTTTTGTAGAATTATATCAACCCCATTGTGTTTTTGAGATTACCTGGAGATGTACACTATGTTGTAGCTGGAGAGATTGGAGAAGTTTTAGGTAGATGTGATTCTTGAATAAAGGCAATTTAGGCTTTCAGCCTTTTGTGTTCTCTAAACAGTAAATGCCGCTTCTTTAGGAATTAAGACATTTGACATTAGCTGAGACAATGCCATCTTGCATTTGGGACCAACAAAGGGAGAGACAAATCCTCCAGAGCATTTACCATTAGGGTGGTTGAGGGTGTTAAATGGGGAAAACAACTAAAAGAAAGTATTTAAAATCAAAACAGCCTGCTCTCACTTGCCACCAGGTCCTAAGGGGCATGACTGATTCCCTGTGGCACATTCGAGTCGCCAAACAGAGGCATTTAGTGCAATAAGCTTAGTGCAATATTAAGTAAAAAACATAACCATCTCTGTTATTTCAAGTACATTCAAGCTTTTACAACATGGTACATGACAATGAGATTTCTAAACTTAACAAATGAGCCTTATCTTGTTGAGAGGATGAGTTTGTTACTAAGACATCCTTTCCGTTAGCAGGCTGCAAATATGGATGTGGTGATTTGTGGGCTTAGTAACCTAGGAGCCTGCACAGTTGGGCTGCCAACATTGCCTTTTTGCCAAAATGATGACATAAACATTTAAAAATTTTTGTATAATCTTTAGCATTTATATATATATATATTGCGCACACAGGAATCTGACTAAGATGTTGTGTGTGTTCTAACCTCTTTTACAATTTTACATGGACCCTTAGATTCCCCCCCCCTCACCAGTTCATGGTGTTGAAAGCCTTTACCAATTATAACACTGGGGCATTGACTAGAAAGGTGTGAACCCCTGCTGTATTCAAGACTCACAGTAGGTGGGTAAAGGCCGGTTTAGGTACCAATGAGGGGGTCATATCCTTCAGAGCTTTAATGCCCAGGGCTTGGAGAACCTTTGCCCTGCAGGTTGGAACACCATTGTCATCTCTTCTTTAAAGCCATAGAACTTAAATGAGTGCCCACAGGCAACAGGTACATTATTCACCCTAAGGAGATCCAACATTAGCTTCTACTGCCCCCTTCCTTGAGGTTAATCGAAGACAAGTCCTGCAACACATTTTAGGTGCACAGATATGATGCCTTGTTCCCCCTGCCTTTTTTAATGATGGCTTCTGCAGTTGAGCTGTAGTGGAATCAGACAACAATGTCCCTGGGCACATTGCCTGCAGCCCTTCAGAGTTCAGACCCTCAGTGACCTGTGCGCCCTGTCCACAGTCCATCCAGGGTCTTTGATCTCCAGCAGCAGGGGTTGGAATATATCTAGTATGAGTTATCAGAGAGAGTCCTTTCTGACAGCAACCTGATCTACACATCTGGCACCTGTTGGGTAAGTCCTCCAGCAGACTCTCCACTACATATAAGAGGATGTAGATCATTAGTGCAGTCTACCATATTGTTGTGCACTGAGACTATTGTATCTGATTCTAGCTCTGCAGTGTGGGTCCCCAGAGTCTCTGACTTCACCTCCCCTGTGCTCCTTTCAATGTGTTTGGCTAAATAGACCCTGGTCAGACTGCATTTACTACAGAATCCTGGCTATGTCCTCAGAACAGAGTAGGAAGGTATTAGAGACTGCATCCACTTGCTCTTCTACCGAGCTGTGTGGCCCCCCTTGGACGACATATAAAGCTACATGCAGTGCAAAAAGTGGTGCAACCATTGGGTACTGCTTCTGCTGCCTTTTTTTGGGAAGACTTCCTGGTTTGCGGAGTGTGAATGTGTAATAAAGGGGTCAAGATTATGCCCTAAAGTGTCTGGAAAGATCGATTTAACATACATTATGACCGGAGCACAGGACTTTGTCCATCGTCCATGTAGCACGACATCCAAGCCACGCACCATTGCATCTTTTTTAACTTTGTGAGAACCATTTCATTGGGCCAGCACTACAGTATATTTTGAAACACTAAAATACTCTTCACCCACAGAAGTAGCAATATAGCAAGATAAAACTTCAGTTTCTAAAAACTGAGATGGATCTTAGTCATTTCAATAGCTCAATGTCATAAAAATTTAAATTCTCCCAACCAATATGATCCCGAGGAGTGATGGATTTCATTTTCTAAAGTATGTTGTTGTTTTCTTTGTTTTGTAACTATGGTTATATATGTCAAATTCAGTCAGGTAATTTAATCTGCTAGCTATTCAGAGGTGATGGTACATTGTTGAAAAAAGAGCCAGATGAAGGTCAGGTTACTGACATTTTGTTTTTCTTTTGCAGGTTGTATGCAGAGTAGGCATGTAGTCTGCATGTTAAATTTGTTTGGCAGCAGTGTTTGCCAACTGTGACTGGCACATTGAGTGTTATGTATAAAATGTGATGACATCGTGTAAAAGAATGGAATCTGCTCTTTCCACTGGTTTCCATAATGATTTTAGTGCTTTATATCACTTTTTAGAACATATATAATGTCATCCTGAATGTGCCAATAGCTTTTTTACTTTTATGTCATATTTATTTGAGAGGTGTTCTTAAACTCAGCATTGTCAAACTTAGTGAACTAGTTCCAAGTGTAGCTTTAAAACCCCAGATCCCATGTACTAGCTTTACTTAGTGTTGGAGCAAGAACATTGCATTAACACCAGGATTACAGCAAACTTGAGCAGAAGAATTTGTTTCTGACATTCCTCACTAGATCATTTTCTCTATTCCACACAAATCTAATTACAGATAAAACTATACCCGGGGGTAAATACCCAATGTAGAACATTCTCTATGCCAGCCTATGCAGTGTGTCTCCTCACTGTGCTGAATTTAGGAGTTTGCTCTAGTATTGGTCTTTAATGAATGAGTACGTTTGCACCCCCATGGGTTTATTGATTTGATTAAATTATGAAAAGGAATAGAAAGTAAAGACATACTATTTTAAAAAACAACAATTTTATGCAAACATCACATACCTGCAGCACTAATAGAATTCATAGCTGAATACTTCAAAAAGTCTTGCTTAGAGGTATCATTACACAGGGATTTGTGGTATTTCCCTTTAGGTCCTTACCTAGTCTTTCTCCCGTCAGGAAGACAATGTGGAATGTGACCGGCATTGTTTTAGGTGGAAGTGATGACTGCGCTGGGCATATTTTAAAAAACCTTTGTACCAAATCACTTCAAACAGGAACAAGACTTTGTCGAATTTTCTAAATAAATCATGTTAGTGTTTTCCTTTGGACTTGTCACTACAAATGAGTTTGCAGCCAGTGCGGAGTGCTTGTTGAGTCATATGGAGAGGGATCCACTCATGCACAGGGCAATACCATCATAATAAAATGTGTCATTCATCCACAACTAACACAAAGGGCACCTCTGCATTTGAACATTGAAAAAACATTGAAAAAGCCCCAAGACAATTGCTTTGTCTTTTGTTTTTTTAAATATATTTACTAAACAAGGGACATATTAGATGCAAAATAAAAGAAATAACATTTGTAATGTTTTTGATTAAAATGGCCATAAGACATTGTTATTGTTTTATCTTTTTTTCTAAATCTAAGGCGCAAAAATAAAATATAGATGTTAACAAATAATAACTACATTTAAGTGTTTAGCACCACTGGCTATTTATTAATATCCAACAGAATACTACTTGGAAACCTAATATAGATATAGATCGCAAAAGTAAAAGTATTTTTTTAAAAGTATTTTAGTCTGTTGGCTGATCTCACAGAATATGTGAGAATATGTTATTACTATTTTTTTTATGGCAGTGCATTTATAATCACTCACAGTTAAGTGCAAAAAAAAAAATAAAAAAATTTTGTGACTTTTTTAACATGTGGTTACTTTTTATTATTAAGGTATTTTTTTACATGTCTTCCTATGTTTGGTACAAAAATGGTAATTTCTTTTTCTTTTGTTTATTGTATAATTTCTCCAAATGTTTGTCCTCTAAAGCTACTCACTAATTTAGGACAGTATGTGGTAGTTAAGGGTTTATTTACTAAATTGCTTTTGTTATTTTAACTGTCTGCATTCGGCTTCTTCCCCGGCATTTGATTATTAAAATGCCTGTATGATTCACTGTTCCTTTAAAAATAGCTAAATCTAATTTCAGTTGTATAGTAACTGAATTTCCCTACTTGAAAACAAAGATGCCACTCATTTAAAAGTCAAGTTTGTGGAGGGGGAAGAGGGTTTGGCGGTGACATTATGATTATTAAGGATTAGAGGACATAGGGTTTTAGGTGCAATTCCTCTGTATCACAGTAATTGGGACAAATAAATGAAATCAAGTTGGTTGCAGTTTGGCTGTTTGTGAGTAGCCGTATCAGCCATGTTATACCTTCTATTTACTTTTTTAAGGTAGCCATATTTCACAAAGCTAATCTAAACATAATACAAGCTCCAACTTCCATCTACCTAATCTTTCTGACATTAATTTATTAATAATATAAATTAAATATGAAACAATATTTTACTATGGTACATTAAAAATGCCAAGACAGGCACTCCAAGTTGCCATGTGATTGCAGGCTGATTTGCTCACTGTCAAACTTAGCCCTGGGTAGTAGAGCTTTCATTTTATACCTACTGGGGCTCTAAGGAGTCAGTTCTGAGCAATGGAATCTCAGATTTCACTACACTTTACATTGGAGTTAGGAAATGCACTATTCATAGTGATTACTCTTGTACATTCATGGCAGTTTGTTGTATATATGCTCAAAATGTAGCTTGTGCTATACTAAATGTTTTACAATGACGTCTGTTAGTTTGAGATGCACATAAGATCCATCAGTCTAGGTGAGGGATAGGCAACCTTGGGCACCCCAGATGCTGTGGACTACATCCCCCATAATGCTCTTACACTCATAATGCTGGCAAATGATCATGGGAGGTGTAGTCCAAAACATCTGGAGTGCCGAAGGTTGCCTATGCCTGGTCTAGGTCATGGGTGGCAACCTTCTCCAATCCATATGTCGTGGACTACATCTCCCATAATGCTTTTTCAGACATAATTTATTTATTTATAAAATATTTTACCAAAAAGGATACGTTGAGATTTCTCTCGTTTTCAAGTATGTCCTGTTTCCACAAAGCATTGCATTGATACAATAGGGTACAATAAAATACAAAAACAATATTAATACACAATATATAAAAAATTTAACATAGAACAGGTAGGAAATATATAATCAACCATGACACGTGCATTCTGTTTTGAGGTATGTAGAGAGGGATCTCTTAAAGGACTCTAGGCTTGGGGAAGATTTTAAAGTGTGTGGGAGGTCGTGCCATAATTGAGGTGCTTTGTAGGAAATGGAGGATAAGGCTGCTTTCTTTTTGTATTGAGGTAGACTAAATAAAGTGCTTGTACTGGATCGGAGGTTATAGGAGGTGGGAACAGCCGAGGAGAGCATTCTGCTCAGGTAGGGTGGGAGCTTCCCAGAAAAGCTCTTAAACACAAGGCTGGAAAGATGAAGAGTGTGTCTGGATTCCAGCGACAGCCAGTTTAGTTCTTTTAGCATGTCACAATTGGTGGGTCACGTAATTACATTGTAGCACAAAGCCGCAGAACGAGTTATACAATGTTTTAAGTTTATTAAGGTGGGTTTGCAGTGCAGGTGCATATACTACATCCCCATAATCAATGATTGGCATCAACATTTGCTGTACAATCTAATAATATCATGAAGTAATACTTTACTGAGAGGGTAGTGGATGCATGGAATAGCCTTCCAGCTGAAGTGGTAGAGGTTAACACAGTAAAGGAGTTTAAACATGCGTGGGATAGGCATAAGGCTATCCTAACTATAAGATAAGGCCAGGGACTAATGAAAGTATTTAGAAAATTGGGCAGACTAGATGGGCCGAATGGTTCTTATCTGCTGACACATTATACGTTTATATTTTTTCCTTTACCTTAGTGCTTAGTATTTGTATCTGTACAGGGCACCTAGTTTTGGATAAAGTTTAGATGCAAGTTTTTCTATGTGGAGGCCAAAAGATAGATTGGGGTCTAACATCATACCCAAGTATTTGAAAGAGTGGATTGCGGTCAGTGTGCTATTTGAATTTGTTTTGATGGATAGGTGGGAATTGTGTAATCTGTGTAATTTAGGTACTGTTCCAAAGATCATTGTAACAGTTTTGTCAGTGCTTAGGAAAGGTTTGTTTTTTGTGATCCACTTTTCTACCTCTGTAAACTGGCCTTTGAGCACAGCCTCAAACTGCTGTAGATTGGATTTGCTTGCATAGATTACTGTGTCGTCTGCATACATGTGTACATTTGAAGATTTGCAGACATTATGCAGATCATTTATAAATAATGTCAATAGTAGGGGGTCGAGAATGGAACCTTGGGGAACACCACACATGACTGAGAGGGAGGGAGTCGCTGCCAGAAATGGACACATATTGTGAGCGATCCCATACATATGATCAAAACCAGGTTAGCAGTCAATCACCAATACCTGAGTTTTTCGTTTGTGCAGTAGAATGTTGTGGTCTACTGTGTCAAAGGCCTTGGCAAAATCAAGGAAAATAGCTCCATTTAGGTCTCCTTGTTCCATGCCAGTTTGGATGTCATTGCAAACTTTTAAGAGGGCAGTTGTAGTGGAGTGATTCGGGCAAAAACCTGATTGATCAGGGGTCAGATAGTTAGATTGTTGGTAATACTCACATAGTTGTGTATGGACACATGTTAAGATTTTTGACAATACTGGGAGCAATGATATTGGGCGAAAGTTAGAAACCAAAGTAGTATCACCACTTTTATGGATAGACACTACTCTTGCAGTCTTCCAAAGTTTGGGTATGTATCCAGACATCAAGGATTCATTAATTAGGGTTGTGACAGGTTTAGCAATTGCTGGCGTGCTGAGCTTTAACAGCATTGCTGGGATTTGATCAAGTCCAGACTGATTTTTAATTTTTAGATTATTAAGGTGTTTCTTAATGACACAGGTCTAAAATTGAACTTCTGTATATTGGGTCTTTACAAATTTAGTGTGGCCGGACCCACATTTGTAGTTTCAGGATGCATGTCATTTATTAGCTTGGCAATCAGGGTGGTGAAGCATCCGATAAAATAATTGTTAAAGGCATTGCTACATTAAAGGGAAGTTGCAGGATTTGGTTATCCACTTTGACAGTGGAGGGTTGGGAGTGGATTGGGGAGTTTGTAATGTATTTATGACTTTCCAAAAGTTTCTAGGGTTTTATATGTTATTGTTCAGATTTTCACAGAAATATTGGGCCTTGGCCAATTTTGTTTGTTTTGTGCATATATTTCGCCATTGTCAATATGCACAGTGATCGTTCACAGAGCCAGTATGCTTGAACTTTGACCACAATGAATCCCGAAACTGGTACATTTGGATGATGTCAGCTGTGATCCAATTCATATTACTCTCACCTTACACAGCGAGGCTTACAAATTTCAAACTTCATACTGAAGAATTCAACTGCACAGTCTAGATCTGGGATAAAGTGCAATCTGTGCCATGGGATGTTCTTGATGTCATTTAGAAAGGGTTTAAGATTAAATTTTTTTGAAGGACCTGGTGATTTTAACCTTGGGAGATGATTTAGTAGCCTTTATTTTGCGCATGTAGTACACTAAGCAGTGGTCACTGAAAGTGTTTGGGAGAACACCTGCCTCCTGGATTCTATCAGGAGAAGTGG
>OW240917.1:76617834-76636322 GCA_933207985.1 Pelobates cultripes
CCCACTATCTGCCGGTGGTACACCCAGGGACGTTTTAGCCGTGAGGCAAACAAGGCATTTGCCTTGGGCGGCATTTTTCAGGGGGAGGCAAAAAAAAACACCCCCAAATGCCCAGGGCAAATGTCTTGTTAGCCTTGCGGCTAACTGACATGCCAGATGGGCTGCTGGGCGGGCGGCTGGCGAGGGAGCAATTCCCCTGAGCTGTCTGCTCAGCTCCCTCGTGCGCCACAGAGTGAGGCTGGGAGCCGGAATATGACGTCATATTCCGGTTCCCAGTCTTACTCTGCGGCGCGGGAGGGAGCTGAGCAGACAGCTCGGAGGAAGTGCTCCCTCGCCAGCCGCCCGCCAGCGCCACCTGCACAGCAGCCACTGGACCCCCAGGGAGAGAGGGAGAGAGGGAACCCCCCCCCAAGGTAAGGAGGCTGTGGGGGGTTAAATAAAAAAAAAAGTGTTAATGTGAGTGAGTGAGTGTGTGTGTGTATGTTTGTTAGTGTGGGTGTGTCTGTTAGTGTGTGTGTCTGTTAGTGTGTGTCTGTTAGTGTGTGTCTGTTAGTGTGTGGGTCTGTTAGTGTGTGTGTGTATGTTAGTGTCTGTTAGTGTGTGTCTGTTAGTGTGTGTGTGTCTGTTAGTGAGTGTGTGTGTGTCTGTTAGTGAGTGTGTGTGTGTCTGTTAGTGAGTGAGTGTGTGTCTGTTAGTGAGTGTGTCTGTTAGTGTGTGTCTGTTAGTGTGTCAGTTAGTGTGTGTGTGTGTGTGTCTGTTAGTGTGTGTGTGTGTCTGTTTGTGTGTGTGTGTCTGTTAGTGTGAGTGTGTTTGCTTGTGTGTGCGTGTGTCTGTTAGTGAGTGTGTGTGTGTCTGCTAGTGAGTGAGTGTGTGTCTGTTAGTGTGTGTCTGTGTTTGAGTGTGTGTGTTTCTGTTAGCTAGTGTATGCGTATCTGTCAGTGAATGTGTGTGTGTGTATTTAGAAGGCGGGGCGGGGGGAAGGGTTGGGTGGGATTGGCGCGGGGAGGGGGGTGCCTGAATTTTGTCCTGCCTAGGGCAGCACAAAACCAGGATACACCACTGGGTACACCCCATGGAGGGGTTTGTCTTGCCAAGGAACCTCCTCTTTTTATGCATCCTCTATCTGTTGAAGTCTTAGGCATTTCCTTAGCAGCCATTTTCGTGATGTACTTGTGGATGCAATGTGTTTCATCCAGGACTGTGGCCTTGACATTAATCAGGCCACGGCCTCCTTCCTTCTGGCTGGTGTACAGTCTCTGGGTGCTGGATTTCAGGTGGAATCCTCCATTCATAGTGAGTATTTTCCTGGTCTTGACATCCATGGTGACCAGTTCTTCTCTTGGCCAGGTTATTATTCCAGCTGGGTACCTGATGACCGGTAGGGCATATGTGTTGATGGCTTGGATTTTGTTCTTGCCATTGAGCTGGGACTTCAGGACCTGTGTGACTGTTTGGAGGTACTTGGATGTTACTATCCTCCTCTCCTCTTTCTAATGGTTGCCATGTGTTTATGGTACCCCCTGGTACTTGTAGCTGTTCTCTACATCTTCTATTTGGCCTTCTGGAACTCCTTCTGTCCTGATCATCTTCCCTTTTTTGCTATCATCTGCTCGCACTTCTCTAGTCTGAACGACATTCCGATGTCCTTGCTATATATCCTAGTTAGGTGGATTAGTGAGTCAATGTCCCACTCATTCTTGGCAAAAGCTCAATGTCGTCCGTGGAGAGTAGGTGGCTGATGGTAGCTCCATACATAAATATACACACACAATTGTGAATGCAGTTACAGAAAGAATATGCTACGCTTACTATCTTTTAGAGTTTAGGCTATGGCAGGGATGAGTAACCTTTAGCACCCTAGATGATGTGGATTATATCTCATGTAATGCTTTGCCAGCATTATGGCTGCAAAAGCTTTATGTGACATGTAGTAAAAAACATCTTAAGTTACCAATGTTGCCTATCCTTTTGAAAGGAAATATGGTTGTTAGGGTTAGAGATTTTAGGCTAAGGTTATGGAAGTGCTGGTCTGAATTAAGTCTTAGATTAAGGGTTATTGAAATAGAGATTTGAAGCTATTGTTAGGCTAGAGTTATGAGAGATTGGGTTAAATGTTAGTCTAGCAGTTTTAAGAGGCTGGCTGAGAAAGTTGCAATTATCATTGTCTGGAGAGTGCTTAGGAGTTCATGATGAACAACCAGTGGACTATAATACGCATTTCCAGCCTCACTTACAGAAAATAATTGGAACTGACGAGTCATTGTTTTTGAACAACCCAAATATTTTTAACTAACGTTTCCTCTCAAATTATTGTTTTATGGCAGCATTTAAAACAAGTAACAAATAAGGTTATGCCATAACCTGTTAGAGACTAGTTCTTACTTTTATTAACGGTCATAATTTAAATAGTGTGTTTGAGAAGCAAAACAAAAACAAATATCCAAGGAAATGTTCTCCTTGATAGTACATGCTAATTCTCCGAGTTACAGTCAACATTTACTGGTTTAGACAATGAGTAAAAAGCTGAAAGGATTAAAGGACCATCTGTGCCATAAATGTGATAAGTAAAAATATCTCTAATATGCTTTAATAATCAAACTAAAAAACACTTGCACACTTCCCACAGTCGCCAGCTACGTGGTTATACCATGGCAGTGTACAGGTAAAGGACTAAATAAACTAAATGAGGGTAATATACAATGGAAAGGGGAGTGAACAAAAGAAATATAAACACGAACAAAAAAGCTGAGTAGGAGACACAACTCTGGAGTTCAGTAATGCACCCCAGGAAAATTGGCTGTTCAGTGCCCTAAATGCAAGCTAAGGTAATTGGTACACAATACAAGATATAACATGGACACAGTATCTGGCTAACTAATAATACAATATGTGTATCTTGAAACTGAGACACATGCGTCGATCTAAAGTAGCAGAGTTTAGTTCATAGATACTCGCTTCTGGCTGGTGTACTACTTGCATAGACCAGATCACGGCATGGTGCCGATGTTATCCATTTACCATTCCGAGTATCTATGAACTAAACTCTGCTACTCTAGATCGACACATGTATCAGTTTCAAGATACACACATTTTGTGTTGCTTCCCAGTCCAATAAACATTAACAGACTGGGATATGCAGTTCATTGCTCAATCCAGTATACCTTAAAAATACTCTCTTCCTTTAGAACCACTTCATATGAAGTTGCTTTGAGAAATAAAGTCTTTCCTTAAAGCAACACTCCAGACACATAAAACTCGCTGAAATGCATTGTGTGTCTTAAGACATCTATTATATTTGTGACAGTTTATAAAAGTGGCAATTAGAATTTGTCACTTTTATAAATGGGGCAGAAACAATTGTCTGATGAGAATAGGCATCATCTTGCATGATGTGCAAATGATGCCAGCAGTAACTTATTGTGCATGCATGAAATTACCTACCTATGGTCTTGTGTTCATGTTTTGCACTATTGTGTATGTGTGAGAGTAAACAACATGTCACCTTTTGGTGTCTTTGTAAAAACTGCAAAGACCCCACAAGTGGCAGTGCCACTTTAAGTGTCTGTTTCACTACTCTACTTCTGATTACTTTTCTTCTTTTATTTGCTAAATGTGAAACTCAGAGTTTCCAGAGCACATCAAAGTGCATGGAACAGATTTTGCTAAAATAACATTATTTGTTTTACAATTTCCAAACTCTGTTCCAGTGAGAGCAATGAGAATATACTTTGCAATTGCTGTTAAATTTCCTGGCGTTCTGCAGATTCATATATAATGGATTTGTACCTTCTAACAGAGACGTACTATCTGCATAAGTAATGAGTGATAGGAAGTGCTAGCAAAAAGGAAATAAAAAAATTCCATTTACTTGTACAAGCTATGCTCAGAGATCGTAAACTGTATCGGAAAGAAACGCTAAGGATAATGCTCACGGTTTAGCTCCCCATTATGCAGCATACTTAAAGGGCATTTAGGCCAAAGATGACCACATTTATTCATATAAGTCTTTTTTTAATGAAGCTTAATGTTTTACAATGTGAAATAGAAAGACCACACATCTAAAAGAACATATTTATAAAACATCAACCTTTCCCCAGCTTGTCATTTTTCTCTTTTTTTTAATTTTTTTTTTATTTGATGTCATTCCATATTCATGTTTGCTAATTTAATTTATAGGATTTTTAAACAAAGATCCAAGAGTCGGAGAGAAAATAGAGTGTATGTAGTGATTCTTAAGCATTAAACTCCTTCACCTCTTTATTGTTGCAAATAAACAAACTTTGCAACTCACTAATCCACCCGCAAAGTGTATTAGGACAATTATTAAGTTCTAGAGAAGCATTGGCGTAGTAACCAAAAGAAACTCAGGGCGAGGGAGGCAGGCTTTCATAATAATCTCAGTCCCACTTAGGGAGCATTCATTAAACTGTACAGTTTTCTACAATAAAAATGATATATTATTATCTTTTATTAAATGTGAACTATATAATTGTAATCAAGCTTTCTTGAGGGGGTAAAGTGGTAGAGTGTGTGTGTGTGTGTGTGGGGGGGGGGGCAGGGGGGTGTTGGAAAGCAACAAAAGTTACTTACAGGCTCCCAGTTGGTCCTTCGAACTCAAGAAGAATAATGGGATGTTTGTAGAACTTGTAATATATAGGCAAGCCTGGTTTACACAGAAACAATCAGTGTCTAAGAAATAAACACGAGGTAAAGTTTTCTAGAGAAATCAAACATCCAGGCTTGTAACCAATAAATCACAGAATGCTACTCCAAGATAAATCTATTTTGAGAAATGTTATTTCCACTGGAATTGCATTTTTAGTCTGGCATCTACAACAAACCTAATTTATGTTTATTTATTACAAAATATAGTTATACATTCCTTTGTCTACCAGCATGTGAGACTTGAATATATGGGTGTAGACCAGTACGCACCCATCAGCATCTTATTTGTTTTCATCCTTTATAGATTTAATTTAAAGCATATGCTTTGTTAAAAGAAAAATGGGAAAGGAAGGGGAAAAAAAGAACCAAACATCTGACAGACAGCTGTTTTGATTTTGCTGGATTCATCAGATCTGGCTACTGAAGTGTGAGACTGCAATAAATTCCATGTTCACTTGGAATGCTTAGAACACAAAGAAGGTCTTTTTATTTTGCTACACATCATGTACATATGGATTTTATACCACTTTCTTTGCCCACTATGACTTATTTATATACATAAAAAACTAGATGTTTTTCCCACGTCTAGTCAATATGTTAAGTTTGCTACAGAACTTATTATATTATATGTAGGGTTTCAACACCTCTCAGCAAAGTTATCTTGTGAAAGAGAGGGAAATGCCAAAGGCATAGCATCTTCGATGAATTACATGGTGGGCCGTGTTCAGGGACTTTCCAAAAGCTTTGTTGACTGAGGTCATATGTCGAATATAAAGTCCAGAATTAATTTAGAGGCATTAATAAGAAGACTGCATGAGGCTGACAACTTTTTCCTTCTAATTACAAATGGTAAAGGAGAATTAGAAATACGTCATTGCTCCTATGCATCTTCCATGATGCCAAGAGGTGACTGGAGTGATCTTAACATGTATAGCTTGGAGGAAAGACGAGGCAGGGGGAATATGATAGAAACATTTAAATACATAAAGGGAATCAACACAGTAAAGGAGGAGACTATATTTAAAAGAAGAAAAACTACCACAACAAGAGGACAGAGTCTTAAATTAGAGGGACAAAGGTTTAAAAATAATATCAGGAAGTATTACTTTACTGAGAGGGTAGTGGATGCATGGAATAGCCTTCCAGATGAAGTGGTAGAGGTTAACACAGTAAAGGAGTTTAAGCATGATAGGCATAAGGTTATCCTAACTATAAGATAAGGCTAGGGACTAATGAAAGTATTTAGAAAATTGGGCAGACTAGATGGACCGAATGGTTCTTATCTGCCGTCACATTCTATGTTTCTATGTTTCTATGAGTGGACCTGGCCATGTGTGTGGTAGCCCTAAAATAACAAGATACAGTTTATTTAGAAATATTTTGCTGAGTTTGATTAATACAAGAAAGCTCTGGAAAACTGGTTTATGCTCAATTGTCCATCAGTCTCATGTATTCAGCAATCTGCACAAATGATGAGCCTGCAACTGTATGTCATGCATATGCCCTGCACAAATCCAGATGAGTATACCAGTGTGGCACAGCGGAACCAGGCACGCACAAGCAATTGTAGGCAGTAAGAGATGAGGAGGATGGTATGCGATAGGTAAATTCTTATAATTTACCTCTGCAAAATCTCAATGCAATTGAAGCTTTTATGGAAAAAGTTGTTATTTGAATGAGTGATATTTTCTTTGCAATGCTCTATCGTAATACAAAAAGTCCATGTTAAGCACTAAATTAAATAAGATAAATTTACACAACAGATAACAAGTATCCATATTCACTAAAAGTTAAATGGATATAAAGGTTGGGGGATATGTGCATGAAAATACTCCTATAAATGCACATACACCTGCAAGCAGAAAATCAGGATCTGAAGCAAATTATGTTGTTGGACATCACATAATTGTCTAATCAGAAGACAGTACTGTACTGGTTTTTGTAAACACATAATTTTGACCTACATGATGTAGATTTACTTTCACATTCCAATTAGCCAAATTCCAGATAAAATGTGGGTATTGGGGCAGCTTTTAGAAACAAACTATATATATATTAAACCATAGATGGCCACACAGCAGACCTTCTAAAACAATGTATCTATCTAAAAAAGATCTTAAACTCTGCAAATAGTAAATTTAAATCCTCTGCTGCCGAGTGTTATCTCCATCTCCAGGAGGGTCATTGGGGTCAATGTCAATTCATCTGGGTAAAATTTGATGGGCATAAACTAATTGATTGAATGAATTCAGTCAGCTGACGCTCACAACCAATGAATGAGTGACAAGATGCCATCCAGCTGGATGTAGTAAACCCTCCTTCAGTGGAGACCTAGTCCCTGGCAGGACCTGGTAAGAAGTCAAACCACTGTAAAACAGTTTGCCCTTTACTGGGGAATAGTGACAGGGTACTCCTACCATTATACTACAGCGGGCTCTACTGGTTGTGATGGTTAAAGTAACCCTTCAATATATGATGCAGACATAACTAGTAAACAGCTGTAAGGGATCAAACTCTACTGAAACCAAAATACACGGACCAAAATTTTGCATGACCTTGACTTAACTATGTGAATTATGATTCATAAACATTAAATGGTTATTTTGATAAAGTGATAGAGCATAATATTTTGGCAAAGACCAATATATGAAAAGGTATTTGCAATGCACTTGAGATAATTAACATTTTCCTGATCTGACTAAAGTGAAATGTGAAGAGATATCCCAAGAGAGGAGAGGGTTTGTATTACCAAGGTGCTTGCCAGCTTGCGTAATATGGTATAATGTGGTATCTTGTTGAGAGCAAGAACAAAGCAGGTATGTTGAACTGGAGACTAATTCCTGCTGTGGATGATGTAACCTTAGAACCAGAGAAGGTTCTATATGAAACATATTATACAGTTCAAATATGTGCTCCCTTTGTAAATGGCTTTGTCTTTGATCTTGAGATGAATAAAGTAAGCTACGAAATATCATTGTCATCTGTACATGATATGCTCTAAGGTGTCTACTTAAAATGTTGTGTATGATCCAACAACAAAAATAAAAGTTTTATATCAATATCTTATTTTTCTTATTTCTCTTGTAATAACTCCAACTGCCAGAGCTAAAATATGTTTTGTAAAACAACAAATCTATTAAATTTGATACATCAAAGCTTGAAGAAGAAAGCAACTAGGAAAGTAGGGAAGCAGGGAAACTTATTTTTGGCAAATTCTTTAAAATGCCAAGTTTTTAACCCAATTAAAAGGTTAAGACATTCTGTATTACTATGAACCTTTTTTGATGATGTAGCAACTCAGTGCCTTGTAGAAATGCTGCCATATCAGGACACACCAGGATCAATAGGCACAGGAAGTGTGCAATAGGCACAGGAAGTGTTAGTTTTGCAGAAGCAGAGGAAAACCATGAGCAGTAACTGATGAAAGTAGCAGCGTAGTGAAAATACAATAGAAAAATCATATAAAATAATAGCATTAAATTATATCATAAAAAAAAGCAAAATACTTTTCACTAGGAATTTTTTGTTTGTTTGAATGAATTTGGAGGAAATTAAATGTCTTTGTCAAATGTTGTCAGTTAGTTGATCTGTCCAATATTTTTGGTTTGGGATGTCCATTCAGATGAATGGAACACTGTGATTGCCAGCAAATGTTTCAGTAGCTTTGATAAGTAGATACATCTCTAGTTTAATATCCTTATGTGAGATTGCCACTGTGTTAAATATATAGCTCCCTATTTTGGTATCCTTATATATGGTAATCCCACATAAGGATACGAAATGAGGGCACTATCTACTAAGCAGCTGAAAGACTGAAATTTAGAAAAAGGTTTTTCTTAAATTTGATCTTTCAGCTGTTTACTAGATCACTCTATAAATAACTTCAGTACCCGTATGTGGGATTACCATATTTAAACCAGCTATATACGCAACACAAGAGCTTCCTAATTTGGGGGTGAGTGGACATGCCATTGTTCACCTCAAAGTTAGTGGTATGATGAAACCAACTACCGCATAAAGTGGGTAGGGGTTCCAAATCAACTAGTGACCATTAATAAATTAGCCCTACCTAGTCCACTAATCCTAATAATAGTGACAACAAAAAACAGATCCACGGGAGGCACTCGAGGGCTCAGCGCAGAATGAGGATTGAAAGCAGGAAACGCCTTTATAAAGCTGCCTCCCCCCTATTATTTTACAGGCCCCATCTCTAGTTTTAAAAATGTAGGATATATGTCCCTACCTGTCTTGTGGAGGTTTCAAACTTCCATTATAGTAATAAGCGTGTCTTATTGACCTCCATGTGGTTTTTATTTATTTATTTTAAAGCTTTTTTAATGTGGCAGTATTTGGCAAGTGATGGCCAGCTGCCACATACTTCACCCTTGCGCTGCTGAGGGTTATTTAGCTATATGCTCGCTGGCTGCTGTACTGAAAAGTACTCAAAAAGCAGCTGAAGAATATTTGTGAATTTGTGATTTCTTCCATCAAGACAAAATCCGGTATTTAGTTTATAACTCTGTGATACTCCAAAAAAAAAAAAGTTGATGGCTTTTAACTTTGAGAACTGCCTCACCCTATTTTACCTGCACTGCTCATTTACTGCCTTTATGGGAAAAGTCTCTGTATGTATCATATTTGAAAGTTCACTAATAACCATGATTACCTTGTGGTAAAAAAAAGCAAAAAAAACACAGATTCACATGCGATACATACATTTTCAGAAATAAAAAACAGATGATAAATACTAATGTAAGTAAATTTGAGCTCATTTATAAATATGCAATCTCTCATCTTATAATATTCAAATACATAAAGAAGCAGATCACGGGACAGCAGAAAAGACTACAGGACCAAAGATTAGCCGTTATCTGTTTATTTTCTTTTACACTATTTTTCAGAGTAGTTTTTAAATTCTTATATTCATTTTATTTGCTCACCCATGTTGTACTGTAAAGGTTAATCAAATTTTTATATGTAATGCCAGCAATTTATATGGTTCCAGAAATCCTAAATTTGAGAAATTATGTTTTCAAAAGTAAAGGTAAACTGCAACAAAATACTGAAATAACATGAAAACAAAGATGTAGTATTTCATGTAAAACTTTCCATTGGGTGTTTACACAGTCCGCCCAGTGAAGGTATGAAATGTATGCAATTCACAACTGAAAAGGCAAATAACATACTCCGAACAAGTACACAGTCTTTATATATGTGTTCTATATATACACTCACAATAAACAAAGATAGATAGAGACAGACAGACAGATAGATAGAGTGGACGGCTGAAGCCCCGGTTATAATGCGCTTTTTAGCTAAAGATCTCTACAGTAGGTGGAAAGTGCAGGAGGATAGTTAGATATAGAGAAAGATACCCACCACACACCTCTATTCAAAATGTGTCTGCAAACGCTGCCCTGGGGTGTTAATAAAAAAATAATAATATATGGCTACTTGCCAAAATATTGAAGCCAAGAAAACCCCATGAATTTTGTAAATGTAAAATATATCAGCCAGAGTAGCATTTTGTTCGCAAGGACTTATGACATATTGCATTTTTTTTTTTTTTTATAGTGAAATGAAATTTTCATCTCTGTTTTATGTTTAAATAATTGTTACTACAGAGAACAAACATTAGAAAGGTACACACAGCTAGAACATTCTTCAAGGTTGGAATTTACAGCATAATATCAATTATTGAATAAGGAAATTGAGTTGCCATTTCATTGTTGTTAAAATGTGTCTTTGCTTTCTGGTTCTGCTTTCTCTTAATAGGGGTTGTATGCGTCAGACAAGCAGAATACAAATACCTGAGCACCACCCCCATCCCTCCCCCGGCCCCCAAAGAAACAAAAAGTAAAAGGAAAGGTCTTATGTCACATCAGTACATCACACTGTAGTGGTGATGGTGCCAGGAGGGTCCTGGTGTCCCTACATTGTTAGTAGTCAAACAGTTTTAGAAAGGTTTCACTTCCTACCTCAGGTGTTCCAGGCACTGCACCCCCAACTAACTCAGCCAGGGAACCAAAATGTCTGCTTAGGAACTTCCCTTAGCTCTCCTGAGCTAAGCCCTCCTGTGCAAGGCTAGCTCATTGGCTGAACACATCCAATGCAGGCTTTAGCTCAAACAGAGAGCTTCTGAGCAGATCCCAGCTAAGTGGTCGTTCCAATCTTAAAACAGTTTAACTGCTTACTATGGGGAGGCACCAGACCTTTACCGGCAAAATACCCACTAGAATCCTCTGCAGTAATTATGGTGCTTGGAGTGTTCCTTTAACTTTGAAAATCTGAAAAGCTGCATTGAGCCCTACTAAAGCTGATTATAATTTGTCCTTGTCCATTATTATTATTTTTTTTTTTATCAACGAGGTAATAAAATATATAAAATAATAAAAATTCACAAATATCCTAGGGGTTTGTTAGACTGACAGAGTTTGGCTAGTAGCTTTGTATAGTTGACTTTACTGCAAAGGGCAGTGCTTGAAGAAAGTTTTTTTGATTTTGAGGAAGTGATTTGGGGGCATTTATGGTATCCATGCAGCCTCGCAAGCAAAAACAGTACAGTTTCTCAGAAATAGCACTGCTTATATTTTGCCATTTCCATGCCCTATTGACTGACGGATTCAGTTATTGAAGCTATTTGACATCTGGAGTCAGCATGCAAAGAATGCTGTCGCTGAATGTACATCGGATGCTTCTCTATCAGGGTTATTTACTATAGTGACAATTAAAAGTGAATCTCAAATTTAAGGCCAGAGTAGCCAAACTGAAAGCCTAGCTGACTTATTTTGACCTTAAATTTGAAATTCACTTGGAATTCATTTTGAATTCTCACTTCAGTAAATAACCCTGTATATGAAGAATTGGATTCAGTGCCCCTCATAACATTGGATTGGTGAATTAACTGGAATGCCGGGCCTTTTTTGTGTGCTTTTCTATAAGAAGCATATGTTTGGACAAAAATCATTAGGATTGGTTGATGATTTCACAGTAGGCTGATTTGGTTTTCCCAGAACTGTTTCTTTAAATGGCTGCCATTCAAATGTTTATGTTGTTCAAAGTAAATTTCTCTAGATTACTCAGAACTATGTTTTGGTGAAAATGTAACAAAATATTTCTTAGACCATTTAGTAATACAACATTTTTCTGTGGTTGAATCAGGGCTGGGCTGGAGTGCAAGGGGGCAATTGTCCCCTAGGGCACCAAAAATTCTAGCCATACCAGTGCCACATTAGGAATATACCGGCAACATGGCCTGTATATTTCACGGATGACCTGTGGGGAAGGCAGCGTGGCGCCTGTGCACTGAGTATGTGCACCAATAAATTGTCTGTCTGCCTCTCGTGCTCCCCTTGTGTCTTGGGGAGTAATGCGGAGAGCGCGAGAAGAACAATAATTAGGTAAGCGCGCAGGCTCGGTGTTATGTTCACAGCTTATGCCAGGACTCACAGGTCTGGCGATGCCTGATTATGCGTTTGATTTTGGGATATTGTGGACCCTTTAGCTTGCGCACTCTGGCCAGTGTTGTTCTCGGTTGTTAGTAGGTGCTCCAGTGCCGCAAAGTTACCCAGTTAGGTAATGTTACTGGATAAAGCAGTTAATCAGAGGTCCCTAGTGTAGGTTACTTTTTTATGGGGGCGGGGGGGTGAGTGGGCAGGGCTTAGAGACCTCTAATCAGTGAGGGGGGATAATTTTTATGGGAGGACAATAGGTCAACCCCCCTATTTGTTTAGGATCCCCACCCACCACGAATGGGTCCATCCCTGTTGTTATTTAGGACCCTCGCCCACCACGAATGGTGTCTGAATGTGTTCGGACAAAACAAAAATTTTGCTGGCACCAAAGGCTACTCCCTATGACAGGTGCATGCAACTTCACACTTTTATATCTTACTATCCTGAAAAAATATGTATAAACCACCCCTATTTTATCAGGGATGTCCTGAAGTCCATCTGCGTGTGGGCTTTTTATTATTTTTTATTATTTTTTTTTATAGATGTAGCCATATTAAACAGAGATAGAAAAACACCAGAAAATGGAACCAGAAGGAATACTACAATATGCCTGTTCTCTATGGGAGAGATTTATCAAAGTTTATTTATCATAAAAAGTGCTGCAAAAATGTAAAATGGAGCAGTGACCAAAGGAATGTGTCTGCTGTTTGCATTGATATCCACTGTGGTTGCCATACTTTTAGTACTTAAAACAAGGTTCTAGAACAGAACACGTTCATATACCTTCACTAATATGTTAGAGAATCTCCAATATTCCTAGTGAAAATCAAACATAAAATCACACTCAATGCAGAAAAAAATAAATGTACTGTTTACGCATACACTTGTGCTATCATTACATATATATATATATATATATATATATATATACACACATTTATGTGTGTGCTATTCCTGAATCCACACACATATCTATTTATTTTATTGCTTTAGTGAAACATTATAATAAAACTGTTGTCAGAATGAGTTTGTGATAATATATAAAGAAAATATGTGTTCTTTTTTTTAAAGGACAACTTAAATATCCTTCTGGTGGTGTTTAATGTTTCCTGTGTTTTTTCATGAACCTGTGAAATGTTTACAAGCCCTAGAAACATCTGTAGCATATTAGGGATGTGCGCTGATGTCATACTTAAGACATTTGAGGCTGTTGGAATGCATTATACTTTCATATGTAAGCCAATAAACATACATTGAAAGTGTCCCTAATGGTGGTACTAGGTGAAATCATGCATTAAATACAATATATAGCATTATGGGTGAACATAATAAATCATCTTTAGTAAAGAGGGCAGGATAAGTAAATAATGTATGATAGTAAAAAGCAGAGAATAAATGTATAGCCTCGAGCCTTAAGACACAAAAAAAACTGAATGCATTTTTATTTTTTTTTAACATTTTTTTTTAATAGGAGGATATGCTTCATCATCTTGTCAGCTCCCTTAGGGGAGAGTGATCCTCTAAACCAGGGGTGCCCAAAAGGTAAAAGCCTAGATATTTTAAAACTACAACTTCCATGATGCTTTGTCATTCTAAAGGCATGCAAAATATCAAGGGAGTTGTAGTTCTACAACATCTGGGGATCTACATTTTGGGCAACCCTGCTCAAACCAGAAAACTGCTTGTAGGTAAGGAGTCACCCAGACTCACCAATTGATTTAACTCCTCAACCACAGCATGTGAAAATCATGTACTGTGGTTAAGGAGTGGTTAAGGAGTATCCTTAACCACTGAACAAGTCAACATTTGTTATAAGGAATAGCTGAGCCAAATACTTTTATTGTGTGACTTCCATTCTAAAATCAAGCGAAAGGTAGAATTACGGTGTAAGAAAAATAGATTAATCATGGTAAAGTAGATGTCATAAACACATTGTTCTACCATTATATATAGCTGAGAGGTTTAAGGATCATTTAGCAGATCCACTCTTGTTGATATAGTAATAAATGACACAGAATGCTCTGTGGACCAGCCTTTGGAGTAACTCACAAGCACTATAACCACTACAGCATCCTTGATATGTATGCTGATGAGTTTCTTTAATGTTGGCTTTCCTATCTGTAGGTTCAAGGGCCGTCCACCTCAAAATTTTGCACTATTCCACCTACTGTGAGGTTGCAAAGACCTATGTATACTTTGACATTAATTTCTCTGTGTATGAAATAAAGTAGTGGTCCAGGCACTCAAGGTGATAGCCAAAAAGGCACTTTTATTGGAGCAAACAAACAGCAATGGTTTCTACCCGGCCGGCATGACAAAGACAATAAAACGGCTTTTTTGGCCTGGACCACTACTTTATTTCATATACCTAATATGGGGTTTGGCCTTCCCCGAATCCAGTGCACCTTAGCAGCCTGGTGAGTGTGGTTTCCTCCATTTTACTAGTATTGAATTCCCTGAACTAGTATTGAATTCCTTCACAAGAGCCTGTTACCTGTACTTGAGAACACCTGCCTACTTTGAATATGTTAACTGGAGCAATAAAGCTGTCTGCTGTCTGTTCTAAGTAATAGATATAAAGGGAATTGTGGGCACACCCAGAACATGCATTTAGCAGGAATGGTGCTGCCGTAGAGACCAGAATTTGTACATAATACAGATTCAGGAATAGCACACACATAAATACACATTTTTACATTTTATAAGACTGCTTAAAATCACCTATCTCTAACAAATATGGGGATTCCCTTTTACCATATTGCAATATTGTGTCAAACCCACCACCAATATTGGGGTATTGTGAAGTAGTGGTCATATTAATGATAATAAAAAAAACAATAATAGTAAATTAAACTCCAACTAAATATACCTATGAGTCAGTATATATGGTACCCTCCAAAATTAATGGTGTTGAATAGGTTTTGACCTATATTCTCTGGCTAAATCAACCCATAACATAATGGGCACGTTCTGGGTGTAGGATAGGGCATTGGATTCTTATTCTTATAATTTGGGGCTAGGCAGCAGAGGTTAACACATATCACTCTTTCATATAAAATTATAAATGTTGTTTTACTTACTGAATCCTGTTATATGATAAAGAATAAATAAGGACAACATTATGCTAAGCACTCAAAATACCAATTATTTTAGAAAATAAGTTGGAAATGATAAAGAGTTATGAGAAAGGTGAAGGAATTGCATGTATCAATAAAACATTAGGCCAAAACCTTATTTTCGCTGTGGCGATGTATCAATACGTCCTATTAGTCAACCCCTAGCTTTTGGGAGATTTCTTTAAAGGGTAACTCCAAACCTTTTTGATAATATATCTCACTCAGTACTTGAAGGGTAACTTGTGTGTCGAATATGAAATTGCACAAAAGAATCTATAACATGAGGACATGGGAAATACACGTGGCATAGAATGTATATTTGAATTTGAAGTATTACTAAATAGGCAAGTTATATCCTGTTCTTAATTGGTAGGCTTTGCCCTCTGAGCCGAAATATCCCTTGCAAGATTCTCTTTTCTTCTTCCTTAAAAAGTTATATGGTGAGCTTGGTATCATTACAAATACATATTTTTGGATATATCAGAAACTAAAAATTATGATCTAGAAACACTACCCTGATTTCAATACAGATAGTGTGTAGAAGGTAGTTTTAATTCTTTTCAGATGGCTCCCTCTAGTGGAGTTTTATGCTGTTGTTTTTTCGAATGATCAATTCTTCAGTACATTGTGTATTAGGTTTTTTAAACTTGGTACTGGAGGTTTATTGTTAATTTCAAGCGTACATAGACTTTTGCTTTCTATTTTAGACTGTGTATTGTCCTTTTTGATTAAGACAATCCATTGTATAGCTCATACACTTGCAGTGTTTGTTAAATGTTTTACGAAACAGAATTACCAACCAGTTTGCTTTTCACATAGTATTTTAAAAAGTATTTATTTTCCAAACTTCAAATCCTCAGCTTTCATGTTGTCAATAATGGATAGAAAAAATAAAAATAAAAATTATTTGATCCTTTGATTGACACCTGTCCACCTATAAGTTTTGTTCCCAGTTACACTGTGTTATGTCGCCAGGTGCAGAAAGTGAGCACTCCAAGAAAACAAACCCAAGCTTGGTGAACTGCACGCCAAAACAAGCTTTCTCCTGGTAATAAAAAAATGTTTACTAGCACATAATGAAAAAACACAGTACACAGCAACAAAGTCATAAGAAGGTTCACCAAGCCTAGGTATGTTTTTTTTGAATGTACCATTGCCTGCTGGGTAAAGCTGTTATATGACTATTGCTGGCTGCCGCAGCAATGAGTCTATCCAGTAAATAGTCACTGATTGACTGTTGCTAATGACCCTGGGAATTTATCACATAAATCACTTGCTTTAGCATTTAGAGATGGCTTTAAGTGTGATCAGCTAGCCTGGGTACCAGACTAGCAGAAAGATCAGTATTAGTACCAGGAACTGAGAAGGGACAGGTGAGGATTGGGGAACAGAACTTTGCTGAACACCCCTCTATTACTTAGGCAATATATTTGAAAAAAAAAAAGAAAATATAAAATTGGTAAAGAAATGTCAGACTCAAAATGGTCAATACCAAATAGCTCAAGTTGTCTTCTTTTACAAATAGCATGTAATTACGTGGTAAAGTATCGTTGGAGGCCATTATATGGTTTTGGAAACACATGCACACTGGTGAGGGTTACATGCTGCAATCTGCACATCCAAGTAGTAAGTCTTTTTGTATTCTTCTTGCATACATATAGTACCTGCAAGCCCTATCTGTCTTTTACATAACAATATATAGTATAAAAGCCCAACGTGTGCTTTACAATGCTTTGTATGGGAGGACTTAAAGAGGCAGCATTAAGTTACAGTGGAATAAACACAAAGCCCAATGAGAAAAAATGCCTCAATCATGAATACACCTAATTTATAGTCATGTTCAGTTTCAAACGGGTTAAAGAGAACATATAGCCAGTTCTCTATATGTTGTCAATGTCCAGTTGACATGCAGACATGGTAGTAGTTTATACGTAGAGTGAATGTTCAGTCTGATAAAACATATCAAGATTTTATTTTTCTAAATTCCATTTTGTGTATTAGGATGTCTGTAGATCCCACAACATACTTCAGATGTAATCGCACTAGAAAGCACCACTTTGGATTTTTTTTCAAATCTATTTTGTCCACTAGAATTTGGATATGCAACTGTTGTAGTTTGCTTAGTTCCAATATTGCTAATTAATTTTAACTGCATAAGCATATAAATAGTAGATGTAACTGTTTTCAGACATGGAACAGCGAGGTTATGGGAAAAATGAATACGTGCAAATCAGGCTGTTGTCACCTCTAGTTCCCAATTCCCTTTTCTGACCATTGCACAGCACTGTGAAATATGTTGGCACTTATTACATGTAAATATAATTAATAATTAGCCCCTGACAAACTCTGAGCTAGTTGCTAAGAGATGGTAAAAGTCAGATACCACAGGTACCTTCAGATGATTTATTTAGAATGCATTTATCTAAATTGTGTCTATTGCAGCCGGTACATGTTGTTATTGGCCTTAAAAGATAAATTGAAACAGCTCAGAGCACTGGTTGCCAATTTAATGTCATAAAATAAGTAATGGGTATTTGCACAGAGCTCTCATGCCACCTAGCAAAAATCAGACAAACATCAGTTTGGCTTACAGTAATTTAGGCAGAGAAATTTTGGATTAAGATGCATGGGAAAATATTAAGAACTGCACGATGATTAACAAAATGATGTTACAGTAATCACATGATGTATCAACATCTGCCAAACAGAACAGAGATGTTTAATTAGACATAACATGAGTATTGCAATGAGACCGAGAGAGAAAAAAAAAAGAATTTCTGGACAAAATAAGACCTAGAAAGAATAGAATATTACTTAAATCTCTTTTTAAGTAAATGATTTATATTCAAAATTCTAAGAGAAGAAAAAATGTCAAAGAACAATTGAATGAAACATGTAACATAGCAAGCATAGCCTATCACAGTATTGCAATATGCTATATATCAAACACTGACATGGGTAAAATGCACCTAGAGAATATATGAATCATAGGTAATGACAAAACAAAAATGTGTTAACGTTAATACAAATTCATAGTGTATTACACGATCATGAGACTTCTGGTTATTGGTCAAAATAAAACAAGCTAATATAGTGGTTTTACCCCTATGTGATTTTTGTATATTGGTCAGCATAAGATTGCTACAGACTGCATATGCTTAGTGGTGTACTAAAGGGGGAAGTGGCTCACCCCAGGTGACAGGCGGCAGCGGGTGCACATCACTCACACTGATCAGCCACAACATTGAAACCA
>OW240917.1:76636422-76868548 GCA_933207985.1 Pelobates cultripes
CTCCCTGGTGGTCCGGTGGTCCAGTGGCTGCAGGTCGGGCGGGCGGCCGGCGAGGGAGCACTTCCTGTGAGCTGACTGCTCAGCTCCCTCGCGCGTCGGCTGCAGAGTGAGGCTGGGAGCCGGAAGATGACGTCATCTTCCGGCTCCCATCCTCACTCTGCGGCGCGCGAGGGAGCTGAGCAGTCAGCTCAGGGGAAGAGCTCCCTCGCCGGCCGCCCGCCCGCTCGGGATGTCAGCCGCGAGGCTAACCAGGCATTTGCCCTGGGCATTTGGGGGGCGGCGTTTTTTGCCGCCCCCTGAAAAATGCCACCCAAGGCAAATGCCTTGTTTGCCTCGCGGCTAATACGCCCCTGGTTTCACTAAGGAGATGGGCTATGTCAGAAAGGAAATGCACTGGGGAGCTAGGTGGGCAGTAGATTTCTGCAACAATGATTGATTTACTGCACGGGATCTCAATTGTGCCAAAAAGGAAATCAAAGGTGGCAGGAGAGCTAACGTTTTGTAAGGGGGTGAACTTTATGGAATTGTCAACATAAATTACAATGCCACCTCCCAGGACCGGACTGGGAATAAAAAGCAGCCCAGGAAAAATGTTATACCAGCCTTATCATTAATTGTGCCAGCTGTGACAGATATATAGTTAGAAAAAAACAAAAGATTAAAAATTATTTAACCAATAGGAAGGAGCACACTCATTATTTAACCAACAAGAAGGTGTGCACTCACAGGACTTAAAATAAACAAAAGAGATGTTTTATTCTACTCAGATGTGCAACATCTTACTTCAATATTTCATCCTTCTAACTTTGAAAGGTCCAGTAATGGGAATGAAACATTGGCTGAATGCTGCTGCAAATCTTATTTAAATAAATGTTATTTTCTTTAGTCCTGCACTCCTCTTGGTTGTAGTTTGATACCAGGGAATGAAAGACTGGGAGAAGGGCAGGGTTATCATCTAAACTAATCATTTTTGTGAATTAAAATGTAAATTGCAAAATTTTGGCTACAATAGTCAAGCTGCTGTTATAGCTAAGTAGAAAATTTTTCAAATCCACTATTTTGGATTGAATTATGCAATTTAGATTTTCACTTCCTAAAATGAAAATAAAATAGTGAAAACCCTTTGGCAAGTGTGAAACCCTTCTTACATTTTATATATGTGTGTGCAAGTGTATTATGCACGAAAATATTATATATTATAAACATAATAATTTATAAAATTAATGTTGTGATGTATATATATATATACATACACACATATATATAGTGATATAATACACATAAATGAATATACATTTGTGCATATGTATGTATGCATAATACTTCCACAAATCACACAGATAAAGCAAAGATATATATTTATATATATATATATTTTTTTTTTATTCAACGTCATTTAAAAAAACAACAAAAAAACATATATAGACATACACACAGATTTTTGATTAATGGATACTCACTGGCACTCACTGATGCCCACACATATATGCACCAGCGCACCATGATCCACACTGACACACACACAATGATGCATACTGAGACACAAACAGTAACACATACGGACATACAGATTGACACATACTGACACACAAACACACAAACTAATCCATACTGACACATACATGGATCCAGACTGATACATACACACGTACACACACATAGGCGTGCGCACAGTTTGAGGCTCCGTGCTGCACTACAATGCCGGTGCAAAAATACGAATCCCCCCTACAGCCCCTGTGTCAACCCCCTCTACAGCCCCTGTGTGTGTGTCCCCTCTACAGCCCCTGGGTGTGTCCCCCATCTACAGCCCCTGTGTGTGTACCCCTCTACAGCCCTTGTGTGTCCCCATCTACAGCTCATGTGTGTAGTATAGTTAATTATAGCATTATTATTATTATTATATTATTTATATAGCGCCAACAAATTCCGTAGCGCTGTACAATGGGTGGACTAACAGACACGTAATTGTAACCAGACAAATGGATGCACAGAAACAGAGGGGTTGAGGGCCCTGCTCAATGATCTTACATGCTAGTGACATATCTGCTACTGAAGGAGCTACTGAATTGGTAACAATAGTAATAAAGTAACTGATAAAACATAGTTACATAGTTACATAGCTGAAAAGAGACTTGTGTCCATCAAGTTCAGCCTACCTCATATTTGTTTTATGCTGTTGATCCAAAAGAAGGCAAAAAAAAAAAACAGTTTGAAGCACAATTTTGCAACAAGCTAGGAAAAAAATTCCTTCTTGACCCCAGAATGGCAGTCAGATTTATCCTTGGATCAAGCAGTTATTACCCTACATTGAAAGATTATATCCTTGAATATTCTGTTCTTGCAAGTATGCATCTAGTAGCCATTTGAATATCTGTATGGACTCTGATAAAACCACTTCTTCAGGCAGAGAATTCCACATCCTGATTGTTCTTACAGTAAAAAAACCTTTCCTTTGCCTTAGACGAAATCTTCTTTCTTCCAGTCTAAACGCATGGCCTCGTGTCCTATGTAAAGTCCGGTTTGTGAATAGATTTCCACACAATGGTTTGTATTGGCCCCTAATATATTTGTATAATGTTATCATATCCCCTCTCAGGCGACGTTTTTCTAAACTAAATAGGTTTAAATTTGTTAACCTTTCTTCATAGCCGATATGTTCCATTCCTTTTATTAATTTTGTAGCCCGCCTCTGCACTTTTTCTAGTGCCATAATATCCTTCTTTAGAACAGGTTCCCAAAATTGCACAGCATATTCAATATGGGTCTTACCAGTGATTTATAAAGAGGCAAAATTATATTCTTGTCCCGAGAATGAATGCCCTTTTTCATGCATGACAATACCTTACTGGCCTTGGCCACTGCTGATTGACATTGCACATTGTTGCATAGTTTGTGGTCTATAAAAATTCCCAAGTCCTTCGTGTGTTGTTATCCCTAATTCGCTTCCATTAAGGGTATATGTTGCATGTGTATTCTTTACGCCGAAGTGCATAACTTTGCATTTTTCAACATTAAATTTCATCTGCCATTTGAGTGCCCAGTCCCCCAGTCTACCTAAATCCCTCTGCAGCAAAGTAATATCTTGCTCACATTGTATTGTTTTACAAAGTTTTGTGTCATCTGCGAACACTGAAACATGACTTTCAATGCGGTCTTCAAGATCATTTATAAACATGTTAAATAGAAGGGGTCCCAGAACAGACCCCTGAGGGACACCACTTGCCACCTCTGTCCAGCTTGAAAATTTACCATTAATGGCAACTCTTTGTACTCTGTTTTTAAGCCAATGTCCTACCCAAGAACAAGCATTTTCATCTAGACCGATTTCCTTGAGTTTGAACACTAATCTATTGTGTGGAACTGTATCAAATGCCTTGGCAAAATCCAAATAGATCACATCCACGGCAACACCCTGATCTATACTTCTACTTACTTCTTCGTAGAACACAATCAAGTTAGTTTGACATGTCCTGTGCTTCATAAAACCGTGCTGATTTTTGCTGATAACCATGTTCTTCTCAAGGAATTCTTGAATATTATCCCTTAATAACCTTTCAAATATTTTACCAGCCACAGAAGTTAAGCTCACAGGTCTATAATTTCCAGGCAAGGATTTTGAACCCTTTTTGAATATAGGAACCACATCTGCAAACAATATACCTGTGTCCATCTAGTTCAACCTTACTCGCATGTATTCTGCTTGCTTCTGTCAAACTAAAAGACAGTATATCACCCTCAAGTTGCAATATCCAGTAGAGCCCTTAAAAAAGAAGAAATATTTCTAGATTCCAAAAAGGAGAAAAGGCTCAGATCAATAAAATATTACTAACAATTATAGTTTGTTTGAATACCCTGCTTTGCTAAAAAAAAAAAAAAAAATCAACACTTTTTAATTCTTCTCATTTTGACAAAACTCCCGTTCTGGGAAGTAAAATACTTATCTTTCTTGTTATCTGTTCTAGCACAAAATAGCCTTGAAATATTACTCAGAAAAAAACAAATTGTACTTTTACATATGGAAAGCATCCTGGTAAGAAATGTAATGTGAATCCATAAAAATGTTATGTTAATAAATAAATAGTGGTTGTTATTTATTCCCATGGACGATCGGTACAGAGGGCAAGCAACCAAAATCTGAATGAGTGTCTTGTAAACCACAAAGTGAAAGATAGAAATAACCTGACTCCAATCATTCATTTTTATTTACTTTTAACAATCTACTGTAAATGGTTTGCAAAGAGATCCTAATAAATGCAGCTGAGTTTCTATACATTTGTCACCCATGTGAGCTGAGTATAATTAAGACTCATTGGAGATATAGCAGGGTGTCACTAGTATTTGTTACATCATGTTGTGCTCTATTCACACTTACATTTTAAATGTTGAAGAGGAAGGTCCTCGGTTTTCACCACTTTTAGCCAGATGAGGGTCATCAGATTAGCTAAGGAGTCACCTTGTCAAACAATCTGCCCTGCAGCAGTAAAACCAGAGGAAGTGCAATTCACATAAAAGAGACAAAAGAAAAAAAAAACAAGATGTTACTGTTTTCGAAATGGGCTGTTTACCAAACTTGTGAACTACTGCCCTTTCAATGATCTGAGCCTTATTTGGAAGTGTGTGAGTGTGACATCAAGTCACCTTTTTTGTGAAGAAATAGAACAAAAAAAAATGTGAGACTACTAGAATACATGCATGGCACTGAAAGTAAACAAATACATGTAAGAATGTACCTTCAAATGGATTACGTAGCATACCTACCCAAGGGATAGCTTAACACATCCCTCTTATGTCATTTAAAGTGGAACTGACAAACTGTCACATTGTAGTTTTTAATAAAGATTTATGTGTTTGTGTTGAAACAAAAATCAATTCTTCTTAGCTTAATAGCTATACTCAAGGCAAAGTACAAACTACTTTGTGTCAGCATTGCTTATAAAAGGTGAAGAGAGGCACAATCAGCATTATCTCTGGTAAGCCAATCTAAATGATGTCAGCTGTCAGTCATGGCAGTTAACATCATAGCAGTCCACTTGTGCAGCGGCCCTATTGGTTCTTTAATTTTGGCCTCACCTTTACCCTTCATATCCAGTCTGTCACCAAATCTTGCCAGCTGAGCCTTAAAAACAATGCCAGCCAAAAGTCAAGCAACCAAACCTGGATAAACAGGTCCGATGAATGTGCAATTATAAGCCTTTTTTAATGATTAACTTTGCAAGTCATTAAAATAAAATATAGCCTCATTGGGTCAACGTGACCACCATATTAAACCAAAAATCCAGGGTAAACCTGGCACAGGTCTGTCCATTGCTCCCACCGATGAGCATTGGGTAAGGGCTTAAAATTATATGATGGGGGATGGTCAGGTCACTGTCCACCCCCTGCACTACCCGTAGCCATACAAGTCTCGAGAGAAGTAAGACTTGCCTGTCAGAACGCCCTAATGAATTTTTATTTGAGTTTTGAAGGGCTATAAAAAAATAGATATGTGATGGTAAATATATATTTTGCAGGATTTGGGATTTATTGCCCCCCATCAATATTATTAGAGGATAAAACGCAGAATTTGTTTCATTGGAGTGTGGCTAGGGGATTCCTAGCCACCAAAAAGGTTACTTGACCACAATTACTTTTATTAAATATTTTTAATTTTAGGATACAGAGGTACAAGTTGCAATAAACAGTAACAAATTAAAACACAAGAATACAAATAAATAAAAAAAAAAAATATAATTATCAATAAAAATCAATATAAGTAAAGTACAGAGACATTGCATGTTACCAATTATAAGAGAAATAGTCTTAACTGAATAGATAAACATAAGAAAAAATATATTGTTTTAGTAGCATTCACCCACCGCATTTATTATACTGATAGCCTCACCAGCCACCTATTCGTGGGGGAGACTCAAGCTAGCCCCCAATTAATTATATTATTAGCACCAACCCACTACCTGGGGGTGGGGGCTGGGGAGGTAACACCACTTTTTTTTTATTCAATAGAGCCCCCACCAACTGCCTAGATGCAAGTGTGCAATAACAGCGATCAGCCCCATACACATTTTTTTTTAACTACTTGCTTTTTAGTTGCTAATGCTGCCACCGGCAAATAGTAAAAAAAAAACAAAAAACATTTATCAACAACTTTTTTATTGTCGAATCGATGAAGCCATTTATCAGGCATTAAGGGCATGATACATGGAATTAGATCACTTTATCTAATATTTTCAATATAAAGGCTAGGTATCAGATTTGATATTTAAACAAATATATATCGACTTCCAATAATTTAATCTATAATCTGAAATTAATAAATGGTTTATCAAGAACCAATAAATTGCAAATAAGCATAATTTAAAAAGCAAAGAGAACCGCCCTGCATTTTGGATCTGTTATGCCCTTTTGGGTGGGTTCAGTCCGATGTGCAAATTGCCTGATTCTTTTTGTAATGGCACAAAATGTGCTAAAATCAGTTGGAGATCTGAGCAGGGACACACCGAAGGGCAGGCTATTTGAGCTGTTGTCCATCCTCAGTACTCTTTTGCACTGTGTTTTTTTTGCTCTGCTTAAATAAACATTACTGTCTTTAACAGGGGCGGACTGACCGGTCGGGCACTTCGGACACGGTCCGAGGGCCCGGCCGGGAGGGGGGCCCGCCGCCAGGGCTGGGTTGGGGACTTCAGCAGAAGGTGCCACCGGGTGGCCGGTCCGGTGGCACACTGTGAGGGGGGCCGGCCGTTTCATGTTAGAGCCGCCGGACCGGGTAGCAGCCTCGCCGGTCCGGCGGCATTCCTCTGACTAACACTGAAGGAGAAGGAGGAGGAGGAGGAGCATGTGTCTGTCATGCTCCCTGCGGTTCCCACAATTCCCAGCACAGGATGTGGGAACCGCAAAGGAGCATGACAGAGAGACATGCTCCTCCTCCTCCTTCTTCTTCAGTGTTAGTGAGAGGAATGCCGCCGGACCAGCGAGGCTGCCACCCAGTCCGGCGGCTTAAGCATGAAATGCGGCCGGCCCCCTCTGACTTTAGTAAGAGGGGGGAACAGAGAGATGGGGAGGGGGGAGAAAGAGGGGGAATAGAGAGATGGGGAGGGGGGACATAGAGATGGGGAAGGGGGAGAAAGGGGGGGCAATAAAGAGATGGGGAGAAAGAGAGGGAAGAATGAGACACAGGGGGAGACAGAGAGGGAAGAATGAGACACAGGGAGAAAGAGGGGGAATAGAGAGTTGGGGGAGGGGGGAGAAAGAGAGGGAAGAATGCCCCCCCTCCCCTGTCCGCAGACACCGTGCGGGCAGGGGAGGAAGAGAGGACCTGGGAGCTCACCCTGCAGCTCCTCTGGGTCCTTCTTGCGCGAGCACAGAGCGTTGCCGTGGTTACCATGGCAACGTTACTGCTCTTGCGAGAGTCAACTCTAGCCCTGGAGCTACGGGCTAGAGTTTACTCTCAACACTGTAACCCCCATGGATTCCTGGTGGTCGCAGTGGTGAGAGTGAACTCTAGCCCCATAAACACACTGCCCACACACACACTATACACATTCACACACTGCCCCCATACACACCATACACATTTACACACATTGCCTCACACACACACATACACTGCCCACCCATATACACACAGACCCCCATGCACAGCCCCCCATACTAACATTGCCACACACATACACTGCCCACACACCCTACACATTCACACACTACACCCCCACACACACACTGAACCTTTCACACACATTGCACCACTGCTCCTATTCCCTACTACAGCCTCATATCCCAGCAGACCCCAGGTAAGTTGTCAAACTGTTCTTAAGCGGTTTGACTACTTACTCTGGAGCAGTAGTGGTTATTGTGCATGGATTATTTCTTTAAATAATCTACAAGTGCCCCAGTAGCCAGCCAGCCAACCCACAGGCTGGCCAGTAGCCAGCCAGTTAGCCAGCCCACAGGCCAGTAGCCAGCCCACAGGCCTACAGCAAGCCACAGGCTTACAGCCAGCAAGCCACAGGCTTACAGCCAGCAAGCCACAGCCTGCCAGCCGCAGCTTGCCAGCCGCAGTCAGCAAGCCCACAGCCTGCCGGCAGTAGCCAGCAAGCCCACAGCCTGCCAGCCACAGCCAGCAAGCCCACAGACTGCCAGCCAGCAACAGTAATTAAGGTAAGAGGAGCCAACTTGGCTTAGGTATCAGCGAGCTATGTTGTGTTGCTATATTGTGAATAGGAACCAGAGTGTTGGAGAGACCACCCTCCAGGCCCCATTAGACTCTAGCCTCTGCTAGAAATCCCCTCCATGGCCCATTAGCCCTCAATTGTAGTTTCTACTGGGGCCTGGAGGCGACTGTTTCCAGCAGGGGATATCTAATGGACGCTGAGATGGCCTCTGTTAGAAAGACCCCCTTCCAAGCCTTTTAGACTCCATTGTAGTCTCTAATGGGGCTTGGAGGGGATTCTTTCTAACACACTCTCTAAAGGACACTGAGATAGCCTCCGCTAGAAAGACCCCCCTCCATGGCCCATTAGCCCTCAATTGTAGTCTCTACTGGGGCCTCGAAGGGCTTATTGCCCTTTTGTTCCTTGTGTCTAAAGATTGTGTAGGGTGTGGCTGGAGGCGGTGCATGGAGGCGGGACAAGGGTGGCGCTTGCTGCAGAGTATGGGTGGGGCCTGTAAGGGGGCCCTTGATTTATTTTGCCCGGGGGCCCTGAGGGTTCTCAGTCCGCCCCTGGTCTTTAATTAAATTAATGCGCATGCCTCCTGGTCTTTGGTGTGTGTAACATCTTTGTGATATAGCTCCAAATTCTCTGCATTCTGCTTTCTCCTCAGATATCTTAATGTAAAATTAAAGTTAACTTAAAGTGAAGTTGCTACCAGGGCCGGATTTCCCACAAGGCAAGGTGCCTACAGGCGCCTGATCACCTGGTGGCGCTTGTTTTCAGCACAAACACAGCCCTGGCCAATCAGCATCTCCTCATAGAGATGCACTGAATCAATGCATCTCTATGAGTAACGTTCAATATCTCCATGCACAGGGTAAAGACATTGAATGCCACCGCACTGCCCCAGTAGTCATATTATTATTATTTTTATTATATTATTACCGGTATTATATTTATATAGCACCAACAAATTCCGTAGTGCTTTACAATGAGTGGACTAACAAACATGTAATTGTAACTAGACAAGTTGGATGCATAGGAACAGGTGGTTGAGGACCCTGCTCAATGAGCTTACATGCTAGAGGGAGTGGGGTATAGTGACACAAGAGGTAAGGGAAGTATTAGGAAAGTAGTTTGGTAGAATAGTATTCACTGAAGACCTAGTGTGTTTTTTTTTTATTTTTTTATGACAGTTGCAGGAGAGGAATCAGATTGAAGGAAGCATTGATATGCTTTTGTGAAAAGTGAGTTTTTAATGATTTTTTGAAGGAGTGGATACAGGGTGAGCATCTAACAGAAAATGGAAGGGAGTTCCACAGGAACGGTACAGCCCTAGAGAAGTCTTAAATGTGAGCATCAAAGGTGGGAGTACGGACAGAGGATAGACGCAGGTCTTCGGCAGAGCATAGGGGCCTAGACGGGACATACTTGTTTATTAGGGAGGATAGATAGGTGGGAGTAGCATTATGTAGATATTTGAAAGCAAGAACCAGAGTTTTATATTGAGCCCTACATCTTACGGGAAGCCAATGCAGGGACTGACAGAGGGGTGAGGAGTGGGTGGTGTGGGCGTACAGAAAGATGAGCCTCACCACCGCAATCATTATAGACTGCAATAGGGCATGTTGGGAGCACGTAAGGCCACTGAGAAGCAGATTGCAGTAGTCAAGGCACCTTGCTGCATCTGGTGTTAAGGAGAGGCAGATGCATGCAATGTTTTTGAGGTGGAAGCGACAGGATTTGGTGATAGACTGGACATGAGGGGTGAAGGAGAGGTCGGAGTCAAAGAGAACACCTAGGCAGCGAGCCTGCGTGGTGGAGCTGATGGTAGCACCATTAACATTGATGGAGACAGAACTGGGAGTAGCAACACTTGAGGGGGGAAAGACCAGAAGTTATGTTTTGGACATGTTGTGCTTAAGGAAGTGGGCATCCATCTAGTTAGAAATAGCAGAGAGGCAATCGGAGACACTAGTCAAAAGGGGCGGGGAGAGATCAGGGGAGGACATATAGATTTGCATGTCATCTGCACAGATGTGATATTGGAAGCTAAAGGAGCTGATAAGTTTAACAAGGGAAGCAATATAGATTGAGAACAATAGGGGATCAAGGACTGAACCTTGGGGAACACCAACAGAGAGGGGTTGGGGGAAGAGGCAGAGCCAGAAAAATAAACACTAAAAGAGCACTTGGAGAGGTAGGATTGCACATTACAGAGTCACCAGGAGTAGCACCAGGAGAGAGCAATATCTTGTAGACCAAGATTATGGAGGATGAGAAGAAGCTGTTGATGATCAACAGTGCCAAAAGCAGGGGAAAGGTCAAGGTCTATTCTAAGATAGAATAGTGACCACGAGATTTTGCAGCGAGTAGATTGATATGAGGAGTGGCCACTGGGGTTTTATACTAGGCTGTAATGTAAACACTGCCTTAAACATTGCCTTTTCTATTAAAATACAGTATTTACTGCAAAAAGCCTGCAGATACAGACTATACTTACCAGAACTACTGGCGGATCCAGGGGGGGCAACAGGGCAATTGGAGTTGGAGAGCACGGGGCAAATTAGAATTTCGTGCCTGCAAGCTGCCGGCACCTAAATCAGACCCTGGTCTTTATGCTTGTTATCACCATTTCCATCCAATAAATACTGTTTTAACTGCTTTCCTAGTGTCTGTTTAGAATTTATCGCTCCACATTTGCATGTACATATCTATTCCAATCATTCTTGACCATCTGCTTGTGGACTCCGTTGTGAAATAAGCAAAACCATAAGTACTAATAATTGCATCACTAAAACTGCATTGTAACTGGCAGGCTATTGGGGAACTAGAGGAAAGTCAAAAACCTGCAACATGTAAGCAAGTATCAATTAATGGAAGATAATTTATATCGTGGTTTTCTGTATGTCTATCTCTCTAACAGAATCCAGTTGGCTGCTGATAAACCAATGTTATAATTTTCCAACTTTCTGGTTCACTCTTTGTTGATCTTGGAAAGATAAGGGTCCGTGCAAGACACTGACGTTTGAAGATATACTGGAGTCAGACTATTTAGCAATTTAACACAATATACCTCACAAAATAATAAACTAGGAGCAAAATCAGTTACATTATGTGTTGATTGTTGGCTAGGGAAAATGGCAGATACATAGAATTTTTATCAGAATTTTTATTTTTCATATATTCTTTCATCATTTATAGAAATATTTTGGGAGGTGAACTATTACATAAGTACAGGTTTCATTGTCTTTCAAAGTTGCAAAAATCACTATGGAACCATTTTTTTAACACTGCAAGAATTAAAAAAAAGAAGTATGAATTAAAATAGTCAAATAACATGCATATGTGTTTGTGTAGGAATCTGCTGCTTTTTTTAAGGAGGTTCCCTAACACCACCAGAATGAAAATGCATGACTCTGTAATGTGCAATGCACAAGAGCCATTAACCGTTATTACAGTTAACTGATTAAAAATGTCTGTATTTGGGGGGCTGAGCTAGCTTCCGTCAACAGCTATACATTCCTCTAGCTCAGAGCTCTTGGTTGCAAAATCTGATAATTTAAGGGGTTTTACCCTGAATATGACTTACCCTGCAACAGGGATTCCTTCCTTTCAACTATGTTACCCACGAGGACCAAATCTATAAATTGGAGCAGACGGTTCAGGCTATACAAAAAGCTCAGACACAAATGAGCCTACAATTAACTGCTCTGGGGGAGATGGAAATTTTTTAAAAGTTCAGTGTCTCATGACGCAGAGATGGCTGAAATATTTAATCTTTTAGGAGATTAATTTTCACAACTGTTCTCAACTAAACAAGTGAAAGCTATGTTATCAGAAGAATGCTATTTGATCCCCAAACCATCAGTGTTGTCATTAGATTTCAGAATGGCCTGTATAAAAATATCATTATGAATGCTGTCTGAAACAAGTCACCCTACCAGTCTGAGGACGGGACTCTGCCTTTTTCCCCGATCTATCCAGGACTACAGGGGAAAGGCGCATGTGTGTAGGTAGCGGTTATCGTGTGGTGTGAACCATAACAATCCCCCAAATCGCTCAATTCCCCCCCAATCAAACTAGGAAACGTATATGTGGTATAAAAAGGCCACAGCTTTATTTATAAATTAACAAACAACTGTAAATAAACCAACCATAAATAATTTAGGTGTAAGTATGCTTATCTTCAAACTAGTCCTTGCCAACCGTACCACCAAAACTCTAGGGTACACCCCCCACCAAGGCATCGGCCCTCCCCCCTCGTCCAAGATACCTGGCCTTCACTTTGGCCTTCAAACTCCACATGCCAACCCCTGGCCACCTTTCCTGGCACGGAGGGCACGCCCAAATACCCAAAACATTTTCGAGGTCAGGGGAGGGACCCGACCCAGCATCTTTCTTTTTCTTTACTCCTCTTCCCAATAGGTTCGGCAAGGACCATACCCGCCGGCTGTGACAAGAAAAAATTGTTAATGACAAACAGACAAACAACGCAAACAAACAGGGGAGGGAGGGAGGGGACTAGTTACCTTGCCGTTAAATTTAAGATGGCTGAGGTAGCAGACAAAATGTCACCTATTTATATGACCCCACCCTACTCCTTAGCTAAATCACACACCCATACTTCCACCACACCCACCACACCCACACATGCCTCCTATCCGGCTAGCTTTCAGCCCGCCTCCTCTGGGCCTTGTGTGTAGGTAGCGGTTATCGTGTGGTGTGAACCATAACAATCCCCAAAATCGCTCAATTCCCCCCCAATCAAACTAGGAAACGTATATGTGGTATAAAAAGGCCACAGCTTTATTTATAAATTAACAAACAACTGTAAATAAACCAACCATAAATAATTTAGGTGTAAGTATGCTTATCTTCAAACTAGTCCTTGCCAACCGTACCACCAAAACTCTAGGGTACACCCCCCACCAAGGCATCGGCCCTCCCCCCTCGTCCAAGATACCTGGCCTTCACTTTGGCCTTCAAACTCCACATGCCAACCCCTGGCCACCTTTCCTGGCACGGAGGGCACGCCCAAATACCCAAAACATTTTCGAGGTCAGGGGAGGGACCCGACCCAGCATCTTTCTTTTTCTTTACTCCTCTTCCCAATAGGTTCGGCAAGGACCATACCCGCCACTAGCCCCAGCTGCATTTACGCCTAAATCAGCGGGCGCGACCCCCAAGCAACGCCATGGCCTGTTCCAACGCGTCCTGTAGCGCTAAATTAAATAAGTCCAAGCCTACGTCAGTTAGATGGACCCCGTCCGGGCGAAAATAGATTGCTGCCTCGCGCTCAAAAATACGGTGTCGCACTGTTAAGCCCCCGACGCCTAGGACAAATTTGGAAACCCGCTTATTAATCTTGACCCTGCAGCGCTCAATAGCACCCTGATCGCGTGCGCACTTCCAATAGTTCCTAGAAACGATATCTGACCATATTAAACAAAGTCGTGGAAAAAGCACACGCAAGCGCGCCAAATCTCGCCTGATGAGTTCCCCCAGCCCCCACGCAGGCAGGGACCCCAGATCGTTCCCCCCCAGATGCACCACCAAGATGTCCGGGGCTCCTAATAAAGTGGATAACTGCACGACCTCCGGTAATAGCTGACCCCATCTCATGCCCCGGAACCCGAACCACCGGACCTCCGCCAGCTCCCGAGGTATTCCGAGCCGTGTCCCACCCGGGCGTACCCCAGCCCGCAGGTGAGCCCAGTAGATGTACGAATGACCGATCAACCAGATCCGTCGGCCAGGCCCTGTGGAGAAAACACAAGGGGGACACCGATCAGACGTGTGGGCCGTACATAAGACCGAAACCTCCCCGATTCCCATCTGCCAATCCTCTGAATGGCCTGGTCCGAAAAACCTAAACGGGAGGCTTCAGTTGCGGCCCCAATTCGAAAAGAATGTCCCCCAAAGTCTGCACTCGAAATACCCAGTTGGTCGAGTGCCAACCGAAAGACCCGAAGAAATTGGAACCGAGAAAGGAAGGAACCGTCCCCATGAATTAGTAGAGGGCCCTCAACGTCCGGGCGACCAAGACAATAAGACTGAAAAGATGCGACAGGGCAGACAGCCGAACCCGGAATAGCGCGGAGGGTAACCCATGCCCCTTTGCCGAAGATGTCGGTTTTGGACCTTCGTACCAAAAAACGCACTGAATCCGACACCACAGACACATCGTTGAACAACAAGCCCCCGGGATCCGTTTGCTAGGGCTCACAAGCTCACCGATTCGAAGGGCGCCGAAAAAGGCGAAAGTAAAAGCCAACTGGAACAAACGTGCCTCCGAATCTGAAAAACAAACCCTGGGTAAGACCGACGCAATGCCTACTAGCAGAGCGCCAGAAACCGGCCTCCGAGAATCCCGCAGGTGTGGGCCCTTGCGCCAGCCGCGCATCGCAAGCCGAACCATGCAGTCCTTGGTAACGTCAGGCACCTTAGTCAAGTTGAACCAGAAACTAAGACCGGATAGCTTCCCTGAAACCGTAGCCGGAGAACACCCGCTAGCCTCCCAGAACCAGAGCAACCGTAAGATCCCCTGAACCCTTGCAGAGGTCGAATCAAACCCACCTAGGTCTTGTTCCAAAGCAACCCAGTCCCCCCATGCCTTACCGTACCGAACCCAAGTTGCCTCAGACACCGAAGACCGAATCCATTCCCTTATCCGCTCAGGCCAAGGGACCATAAGTCTGGGACAGGGGAGGCCTTCCGTGTCCGCTTCCGGCGCGGCCAAACGAAACACCTGCCAGTGGAAACGAGAAAGAGCATCAGCCGTGGTATTCTCCACACCAGGGATATGCACAGCGCGGCAAGTCACATTAAAAGACAGACATTGTAAAACCAAGCGCCGCAAGAGCCGAACTACAGGAGGGGAGGAGGCCGTTAGCCTATTAATGGCCTGGACAACGCCCAGGTTGTCACAGTGGAACACAACACGCCTGTTCTTGATCTCTGGCCCCCAAAGATGGATAGCCACCACAATGGGGAAGAGTTCCAAGAAAGCCATGTTCTTGGTCAGGCCAGAGGTGAACCACGATTCGGGCCAGGGCTCCGCACACCATTGCCTTCCCATGATAGCCCCAAAGCCCGAAGACCCCGCGGCATCCGTAAACAGGTGCAGCACTGAGTTCGTCACCTCGGGCTGCTGCCAGTAGGACCTGCCGTTGTACCCATCCAAAAAGACTGCCCATACTGCCAAGTCCTCCCTGAGCGCCTTGGTCAAGCGGACGAAGTGAGACGGCTTCAAAATCCCAGCCGTAGCGGCCGCCAGGCGCCGGTTGAACACCCTGCCCATCGGCATAATCCGACAGGCAAAGTTCAATTTGCCCAATAGGGATTGAAGTCGCTGCAACGTAATTTTTCGCAAAGTGGTCGCCACTCGCACCACCTCCCGAAGATCAGCCAATTTATCCAATGGAAGCCGACATTCACCAACAACGGAATCGATCTCGATCCCGAGAAAGCACAGGAACGTAGAAGGGCCAATTGTTTTTTCTGGTGCCAGCGGCACTCCGAACTCGCAAGCAACATCCGCTACTGCTTGCAGGAGGTGCGCGCATATCGGGGAGCGCGCAGGGCCAACACAGAAAAAGTCATCCAGGTAGTGAAGCAAGGAATCGTAACCGGATTCCACTCTAACTACCCATTCCATGAAGGAACTAAAACATTCGAAGTAAAAACAGGATATCGCACAACCCATCGGGAGGCACATGTCCACGTAATAATGACCTTCGAATATACAACCCAGGAGGTGGTGGCACTCCGGGTGAACCGGTAGGAGGCGAAAAGCCGACTCAATGTCCGTTTTTGCCATAAGTGCCCCGGGGCCAGCAGCCCTGACCATATCCACCGCCGCGTCAAAGGACGCGTAGGAAACGCGGCACAATTCAGCGGCAATGTCATCATTCACCGAGCCCCCTTGAGGATGCGATAAATGGTGAATCAGCCTAAACTTGCCTGGTTCCCTTTTGGGTACCACACCCAGTGGTGAAACCCTCAAATCGAGTAGTGGAGGCTCTCGAAAGGGGCCCGCCATGCGACCCAACGCTACCTCCTTAGCCAATTTTTCCCTTACCACCCCCGGGTGATCGGCAACTGATCTCAGGTTCCGGCAGAAGCCGGAGACCTGCCGGGCCCGGTGAGGGATCCAAAACCCTTGTCCAAAACCCTCCAATAACAAGGCAGCCGCCTTCTTATTGCTATAACGCTTTAGCCAAGGGCGCATCGCGTCTACGTCCACCGGCGTCCTCGCCCTTAGCGCCCATGGCATCTCCTTTGTCGCCGGTCCTACCTCGCTTGAAGCATTTCGATGCTGGGTGGGAACCGCCGCACCCGGAACATTCATGCTTGAAGCGGCAGGCGGAACCGAACTTACATTGGCCGTCGTTATATTGCCAACAGTACCCAGTCCTCCGCTGAGTGGCCGACGCTGAAGATGAGGACCCAGCGCCGGCCCCCCCAAGAAAGGACGAAAGGCCCCCTTGATGCGAAGCTGGGCGGGTCATGATGGCCAACCACAAGCCGATATCCATTTGATCCCAACTCGTGGAAGGGCAAACCGCCAAACGTTGGCGGAACTGTTCATCATACCGCCACCACCCTAGCCCGCCATAAACCCGACAGGCATTCCATATCATGTCCTGGTAGCAAAATAGGGAAGAGCATTTACTGGGAGTCTTTTCACCTATCACGCTAGCTAGGATAGAAAAGGCCCTAATCCAGTTACCAAAAGTTTTCGGAATCTTCCGATACCGAAACTTCTCTTTGTCTTTTTCAGACTCTTTTGCATCTGCATCCACCCGAGGAAGATCTTCCAAAGGGAGGAGGGAAAAAATTTCAACAAATTCTCCTTTTTCTATTTTAGCCCTCAAATCAGGCGTCAGATGGAGGCCCAGAGGGCCTGACCAGCACATGTACGCTGCCCCATGCGCAGCGGGTGCTACCCCTAAACCCGAGACAACCGCGGTGACCCCCGTAGGACTCGCTGAAGACTCAGATGCTACTAGCGGAGGCGCCGCAGCCAGAGGGATGGTGACCTGCGTAGAAGCGTCGGGTAACGCTGCCGCAACCCCCGCAACCTCACATCCTGCGGAACTAGCCCAGCCCGCCCGAAGCTGGCTATCCACGGCCGTTGGGGGGGGAGCCCCAGGGCGAGATCCCCGCTCAAGAGTTACAAGAGCATTCCTTATCGCTTGGAGCACCGAACCCCATTCTTGCGACTCGCGTGCGCCAGCGCCCCCTGATTCTGATCCGGCAAAAGCGGAATACTCACCGGCAGGAGCCGAATTGGAGGGTAGGAGCGGAACCGCGACTTGCGAGGGAACTGCGACCGCAGGAAGCACCGCACCAGACACAGCGTCAGGGACCCGGTTAGCGAGCTGACCTGGAAGAATCTGCGAAGACAGGACAGGTGAGAAAAAACCCGACCCACCCGTCCCAGGTGCTGGAAGATGCGCAGTAGGGGGGGGCAACCCTGGCAAATTAGTAGATAGGACAGGGGGACCAGAGAGTGGGACAGGGGAACCAGGGATTGGGATAGCCATGCCTGAGGTAGCCCCAGGGGGGTTAGCATGGGCCCTAGGTAAAGGTGGGAGGGAGGGGGGGGAATACAAGTGGGGAGGCTGGACGGATGAGGGTAGTGGGAGTGGCTGGACGGATGAGGGTAGTGGGAGTGCAGGAAAGGCAGGCCCAGGGGAGACAGAGGGGGGAGAAGGAGAAGGGGGGGGGCTGTGACAGTTGAAAGATGGGCCTGGCGCTGGGCCCCTACCCCCCGAACACCCCCAACCCCCTCCCGAAATCCCCGGTGGCCTGCGGCCCACTTACCGCCCTGGAAGGAGAGGTGGATGCAGGCCCAACCTGTGCGCGCCCTGCCCGAGATCCGGAGGGGGCAGAGCGCACATCAGGCACCCGGCGCGCCGGCCGGGCTGGATTAGCCGACCGGGAGCTCGCGGCCGCCCTTCTGAGGGCCCGCGAGCCGATGGTAAGAAGTCCTGGGCGGCTGTCACCTCCCCGAGCAGCGGCCGCCAGACGGGCACTGCGCGACCGCCTCGGGGAGGAGGAGAGAGGCTGCAGAGATGTGCCGGCCGCGGCGGCGTGGGAACCGGCCCGCGGACCGGCAGCCTGACTCCTGCCTCCAGCCCCTACCCGGCCTGCTCGCGAGGGGCTCGGGGAGGAGACAGGAGGATGGCTGATGGCAGCTCCAGCCGCGGCGGAACCGGCCCGCGGACCGGCAGCCTGACTCCTGCCTCCAGCCCCTACCCGGCCTGCTCGCGAGGGGCTCGGGGAGGAGACAGGAGGATGGCTGATGGCAGCTCCGGCCGCGGCCGCGTGGGAACCGGCCCGCGGACCGGCAGCTGTGCTCCTGCCTCCAGCCCCCACCCAGCCTTCCTGTGAGGGGCTCGGGGAGGAGGCAGGAGAATGCCTGGTGTCAGCGCCGGCCGCGGCCGCGTGGAGCTCCATGGCTGCCGGGAGGGGGAGCAGCTACCACAGAGGCACCCTGCAGCCTTGCCAGCTGGGCCTGCAGGTGCCTGCCACCGTCCTGGAGGGCCTCAGCCCTAAGGGCAGCAAGGATGCCTTCAATATCCATGCTCCTGGCCGTGAGGTAAGCAAAGTAACTACGGGCTAGCACAGGGGACTAGTTACCTTGCCGTTAAATTTAAGATGGCTGAGGTAGCAGACAAAATGTCACCTATTTATATGACCCCACCCTACTCCTTAGCTAAATCACACACCCATACTTCCACCACACCCACCACACCCACACATGCCTCCTATCCGGCTAGCTTTCAGCCCGCCTCCTCTGGGCCTGGTCTCTTCACCCTCTCATCCAGAAGCTTTTAGCCCACAGTTTCTTTTTGTAAGCTTTTTACATTTTAAAAAGTGGGAAAACAGTAATTTAAGAATGATACACATTTTTTTTAAACTTAGTGTTACTTTAAACGCACACAAAACAAACACTGTTTAACTAGCAGCTATAATGCTACGAATTGACTAACAATGGAGAGCAGAAAAGACCTCCCACAGTAGGTCCTGCTACACTCCACACATAGAAAACACAGTTCATGTGCTGTGGTTGCTATGGTAACCCTCTATCATCCCAAGCAGGGTAAATAAAAGATGAGAACGTGAGGAGTGAAGGCCAAACTGTAGGTGGGTATTCTAGAAGTTTAACATCCACAAAACAGTGGAAATGTTGGCACTCGATGAATGACAAGGTGATTTTATATGAAAACTTTACACTGCGTACATCATGTATCTCTGTGATTTATGATGTATTCAATATATTTGTAGTCGATTTGCTGTAAGTGAAACAATGGACTTTAAGTATCTGTCGGATTTGTGGAGTACACTTCCCTAGGTGAGGACTATACTAGGAGCTTGCGAACATTTTCCACGATACACAGCTACGTGCAGTTTGATGCCAGAAAAAATTCCCAAAATCTCTAGAGTCAAGATTTCAGAGATTGCCTATTTTTGATTTTTTTTTCACCTTCTCATCCATCATATTTGTATATTTTTATATTTCATTAAACTATATACATGCTGCATGTATCTATGTTACTTAGACATATAGATGCAAAATTGCATTCCAAGTACCATTTAAAGATCTATGGGACTTACTTTCACCACATCAAGCAATGGTCTCCTTTCAACTTCACATGTTGGAATGATGTGGTCAAGACTGTAAGGCTAAAGATGTCTTAGGAAAGAACTGCGTCTCTGGGGATTATTGTCTATTGCCGGATACAGCTTGAAGTTGCAGAATATAATGGCATAATGTTTGCAAGCTGGTCCTGACTGAAATATTTTGTAAAACTCATATTTCATTTGGTCAAAGAGAAAAGTAATGCTTCTTGCTCAAACTTGTATAATTGCAGCATTTAGGCCACTAAGCCATGCATTACAGATGTACATTATAATAGTTTTCTTAGAAACCAGAACTGCTATTAAACGTTTGAGAGATATTTTTTTTTCTCACAGTAAGAATCTCTTCCATTCTCTGGTTACATTGTCAGCGGGAACAATGAGAGCTTTTTAAAGTGATCTTATATATTTAATATGCGTTTTATCAGCTTGTGTCACAACTACATTTATGGATGATGGATTTACTTTAATTCTCCTTCACAAACTCCATACAACTTGTAAAAAGAGGGTTTTATCTATATGAGGTGTGGATAACAGGGTCATATTTAGGTAGGCATTCAGATTTAATCTATATAAAGTTACCAGCAAAAACGAATGAAAGACAAATAAACCTGAAGATTACTTTTACCTCCTCCAAGATGGCTGCCGTAATGGAGGATAGTATGCCTGTGGCTGCCTGCAGATGTGTTCTAGGCATTGTGGGATTCCACACACTAAAATGGCCCCATTTGTATTATATTCAGAGGCGTTACTAGAAACAACCGGGCACTGGGTCCCTCCCATTGTCTCATCCCCCTGCCAGCCACACCATGTGTCTCATTCCCCCCCACCAGCCTCTCCACACGTCTCATCTCCCCGTACCAGCCCATCCACGTGTCCAGTGGGGGGGGGAGGGGCTGAGTCAGTGTTTGTGGGTCAGTCTGTGTGTGTGGGGCTCAGTCTGTGTGTGGTGTGGGGTGGGTCCAGTGGCGGATCCAGAGCCTGATTTCGGGAGGGGCACTTGTAGATTATTTAAATAAATAATCCACGCAGAATAACCACTACAGCTCAGTGTAGTAGTTATGGTGCCAGTAGTGCCAGGATCCCATCCCAGAGTAAGTAGTCAAACCGTTTAAGAACAGTTTGACAACTTACCTGGGGTCTGCTGGGATATAGGGCATAGGAGCAGTGGTATGTGTTAGGGGTGCAGTGTGTGTGTGAGCGGTGAAAAGTGTGTGCAACTGTGTGAGGGCGGCAGTGTATGTCAGGGTTGCAGTGTGTGTGTTAGGGGGCAGTGTATGTGTGGGACAGTGTGTCTGTGAGCAGTGCAGTGTGTGTGTGTGTGAGGCTTGCAGTGTATGTGTGTTTGGGGCAGTGTGTGTATGGGGGGCACTGTATGTGTGTTTGGAGGAGTGTGTGTATGGGGGGCAGTGTTTGTGGGGCAGTGTGTGTAGTGTGTGTATGGGGGCATTGTTTGTGGGGCAGAGTGTGTAGTGTGTGGGGGGGGCAGTGTTTGTGGGTGTAGTGTGTGTATGGGGCCAGGGCTGTCTTTAATATTGATTGGACCCTGGGCAAGCATCTGTTTGGGCCCCCTGGGCATGCAATCACTCCCTCCACCCCAACCTAGAGGTGAAACTAATGTAGAGAGTGCCTTGGTGCAACAAAAAAAAAATTCAGGCCTGCCCTGTAGCACAAGAGTAAAGAAAAGATAGATCCCCATCTGTCATACAACTCCTGCGATGCTATGCCAGCTGGGGATCTACCATCCTTGCAGGGTTGTATTTTTGAGCAGTGTTTGTGCAAATGAATGTCAGCATGTTATTGTATAGAGTGTATGTGTGCATGTAGGAGTGTATTTGTATGTACTGTTACCATTGGAATGCAGTGGTGTACTTGTGTGTAGTGTTTGCATTTTAATGCAGGGATGTGTGATTGTTTGTAGTGTTGGCTTTTAAATGCAGGTGTACTTTTGTGTGTAGATTTGGTGTTTGTATATAATTTTAGCGTTTTAATACAGGAATGTGTTTGCATGTAATGTTTGTATTTGCATGCAGGGGGTGTTTGGATGTAGTGTTGTCTTTTAAATACATGTGTACATTTGTGTGTAGTATTAGTGTTTCAGCAAACTGGTGTGTTTGTAATGTTTGTGTTTGCAGGGGTCTGTTTGCATGTTGTGTGATTTCTATAACACATATACACATACACATTAACACGCAGATACACACATGCTCACACTGACACATGCTCACACCTTGACACATACTGGCACATACACATACACACACACTCAGATACACACCCTTTGACACACAGATACAAGCACTTTGATATACACACACTGGCACATACACACACACACTGACACAGGTATATACACACACACTCAGATACACACATACATAAAGGTATAAATGCAGGGGTGTATATGTGTACAGTGCTAGAGATGGAATGTAGGAGTGTATTTGTGTTGGCATTAAAATGCTGGGATGTATGCATTACCACACACTCAGATGCACACTTACACACACACCGAAACACACACAGGTGCACATACAGGTGTATGAGGTATACATACACACAGAAACACTGACACACAGACAAACACAGCCAGATACACACAAGGACATAAACATAGCCAGATACACACATATATATGTGTACATTTACATATTTTAATCTCTGCCTTCTAGCAGCTCTTGGACAGCAACTCCCAGCAACCTTGGCCAATATAATGTCTCAACTCTGTTCTTACATACCCTGGTCCAGAATTTGGCAAAAGTGACATTTGAAAATGGTGTACAGCCTTTGATAACACTTGATGCAATATGTTAAAATAAATACTTTTTAAATTTATATTTAATAGGGAACTGTCAGGTTCTTCTAGGATTTTTAACATGTACTTATTCCCTGTGTGTTACATTACAAACACCAACACACTTAAATAAAAGTGATATCAGAAATTAGCAAAACAAAAAACAAAACATATTTAGCCACCTTCCTGTCTCCTTACCTTTTGGGTACAGAAAGGTGGCTTCCCTGGTGTCCAGTGAGAGCTTGCTGGCCCAGGCTGATGGGAGTCTGCCATCAGCTTTCTCAGTCCCTCTCTCCAACAATGCTTGCATCCTCCTCCATGTGGTGTGTGCCTCCTCCCCAGCGGCACTGAGGAGGAAGTGATCAGTTCTTACTGGGAGGAAGCAATCTGACCTCACTTCCTCCCAGCATGCCCAGGAAACAAAGAGACTCACAGGGCAGTATGTGAGGGGGCTAGCTGTGAGTATGTAGTCAGCCACCACCATATAACAGGGGCCCGGGCCGGTCCAGAGCAGTATTAAAGGGCTGTGGCCCCTGATTACCTCAGGTGCCGCAGGGGGTCCATGCGGTAGCCGCCTTAGGGCCCCCAGGAGTAACTGGGCCCGGGGCAGCTGCCCCTTTTGCCCCTCCTTAAAGACGGCCCTGTATGGGGCAGTGTGTGTAGTGTGTGTATGGGGGGAGTGTATGCAGTGTGTGTATGGGGCAGTGTTTGTGGGGCAGTGTGTGTAGTGTGTGTATGGGGGACAGTGTGTGTATGTGGGGCAGTGTGTGTAGTGTGTGTATGTGGTGGGAGTGTGTGTAGTGTGGCAGTGCAGTGGTATGGGGCAGTGTGTTGTGGGGCAGTGTATGTGTGTGTGTATGGGGGCAGTGTTTGTGGGGCAGTGTGTGTAGTGTGTGTATGGGGCAGTGTGTGTAGTGTGTGTATGGGGCAGTGTGTGTAGTGTGTGTATGGGGGCAGTGTGTGGGCAGTGTGTGTATGGGGGCAGTGTTTGTGGGGCAGTGTGTGTATGTGGGGCAGTGTGTGTAGTGTGTGTATGGGGGCAGTGTTTGTGGGGCAGTGTGTGTATGGGGGCAGTGTGTGTAGTCTGTGTATGGGGCAGTGTGTGTAGTGAGTGTATGGGGGGCAGTGTGTGCAGTGTGTGTATGGGGGCAGTGTTTGTGGGGCAGTGTGTGTAGTCTGTGTATGGGGCAGTGTGTGCAGTGTGTGTATGGGGGCAGTGTTTGTGGGGCAGTGTGTGTATGGGGGCAGTGTGTGTAGTGTGTGGATGGGGGCAGTGTTTGTATGGGGGAGGAAGGAGGGTAGGGAGGCTTTTTATAATAAAAAAAATGTATTTAATAAAATAAATATTCATTATGTCCCCTCTCCCTTCTAACCTTTACTGAGGGAGGAGGGGGGACATTTCTTAGTCCCTGGTGGTCCGGTGGGGATTCCCTGGTGGTCCCAGTGGTAGGAGTGAACTCTAGCCTGCAGCTCCAGGGCTAGAGTTCACTCTCGCGAGATTTGGAGTGTTGCCGTGGTAACCGCGGCAACGCTCCGTGCACACGAGAGGAGGACCCGGCAGGGGAGAATCTCGGGGGGGGGGGGCAATTGCCCCATTGCCCCCCCTGGATCCGCCACTGGGTGCGTCAGTCTGTGTGTGTGTGGGGGGGTAGGGGTCAGTCTGTGTGTATGACTCTAAGTATGAATCCTGGAGACACCACTACACGTGTCTCATTCCTCCCTAATTCCTCCACATTTATAATTCTATGTTTTTCACCTCCCATGTCTCTCCAACCCCCTATGTGTCTCTCCCACCCACATGTGTCTCTCCCTACCCCCAGCCCCTCCTTGTTCCTCTCCCGTGCCCCAAGTATCTCTCCCTCCCCCCAACTAATATGCTAAATCACATTATTCTCAGCATAACAAATATATTCAACCACTATGCTTCTTCAGGCCTAGATTTGCTTTGATGAATATTAATAAGCAAAAATTATAGGTTATTTGTCTCAGCTATGTAAAGATTTCCCACTTGCATCTCAAGTAAAGAATTACCAAAGATTCTATTGCTTTTAAAACTAGTCATGGATAGTGTAAGAGAAGCAATCAACAGATGAAAGATACTAGAATAAAAAAATAAAAGCTGCTGATTGTATCCCTCATTAGAGCAGATGCCATGATTAAGATGTTGACAATGTATCACACCACTCAGACAATACTCAAACAATACCTAACCCTTGTCCACTAGCATACAAGGCTACAGACAAGCAGTGGGGTGGTGTAGGACCACATCAAAGTATGTGAAGTGTTTGCTCGTAAGAGAGACTGAGATTAGTCAGTAATCAAATATCAGCAATACAGTGATCACTACAAAATAAAAATGTCTAGTTTGTGACCACAATACCCAAGGTGAAAAAAATTGTGGAGTCTGAGAATTTCTTTTCATTCTGGCTATTTTTGGAATTTTTCCAATTTAAAAGATTCCCCCACCCCCACCAAAAAAAAAAAACAACCTACAGTAACACATTCCTTAATATGGTAATTTGCTAGTAGAAAAACCAATACCCAAAGTAATATGTGCTAATGAACTTCTACAACTATATATATAATTCATATATTAAACAAAACGGGGAGGCACCAAAACAAAACCAAAAGGAACATGCGTTTTCATGTGTACTAAACAATTCTTCTAGACTTGCTGAAGAAGTGTTCATTACTCATAACACGTCCAGGTCTTTTTTGGAGCCCATCTTGATGTATGGATTTTATATTTGTACACATTCAATAAGCTTTGAAATACAGATCCATGCTGTAACCCAGCGGAATGTTCTCTGGGTTAAAGGGTTACTTTCAGTTGGAAGTGAGTGCAGCTGTTTAAAGCATTATATAGATAGACAGTTCATTAAACATATATGCAAACAAAAATAGAAACTTACGAGACTCCAACTTAACCTTCACTGACAATATTCAGGATTCCTCACGTTCCTTTCAAACCCTTATTTCCACAATAGCTTCCCCGTCTAACTTCTTCAATCCTGGCACTAGACAGAGGCATACCTAGAGCATTTGGCACTTGGGGCGGATCCTGTATTTGACCCCCCCGAACTCTAAGATGTAAACACCCGCACATTTTTTAACATAATTTTAAAAAGAAACACAACTTAATAAGAACTAAATAATGAATATGCTAATGCAAAAAACAGATGAAATTTGTATCTTGTAATACCTTTTTATTGGAATATGCTAATATATATATAATTTCATTCCAATTGTGTTTTGATATTAATATATATAAACCTCAGTCCCCTCTCTACTAAACTTCAGGCCCTCCTCTCTACTAAACCCCAGCCCCCCTCTCTACTAAACACCAGCCCTCCTCAACTAAAGGGGTGCCCCACCTCTCTACTAAACCCCAGCCACTCCTCTCTACTAAACCACTTCCCCCCCTCGCTACTAACCCCCCCACCTCCCCTCGTTAGTACGCCGCTGGCACTAGAGTTCCCCATCCTGCATTGGATATTGTTTAGACACTCACCATAATAGAATCCTAACCCTGTTACAACTAGGGGAAGATTTCCCTTGACTTACCTTCACTTTAAATCCCATTTTTTCCCCTTATTTTCAAATTTAAATTTATATTAACATAATTTTACTTAATCTACACATCAATGACTGGGCTCACTGATTAGACTCTATTGTTTGGAACCCTTCTCAAGCTCATTATTCTATCAAGTTACTCCATGATTGTATTCAAACAGTATGGAATCATTCTCTACTGACTAGCTGCATCCACAAGTGGACAACATCTCTTCCCTGCCTTTCCCCTGATGACATTATCACAACAAACAAACTATCTTTTTCTGGTTATCCTGTAACCAAGATGTGAATCAATGAATAGCACTGCATTACTACCTAGCATTGACTCACAACACTCACTGAATTTGATGGACGCCTTGATTGATTGAGCTGAGTACAAACTTGGGTACAATCTTGAGTTCTTTCTGATACCCCCCAAAATATCCTAGATATATTCAAATAGATCTGGTAGCTTTGCCAGGAAGAAAATCCTTAATACTTGGGTTCATTTTATAAGCTCACCTTTGCACTATATCTAAGTAAATAAGCTCATGTATTTAAATTAGACTACTTTGAAGTCTCCCAATGTAAAGAGCAGAAGTTTCCCGTAACATGATTGAACTGTTAACCTTTTCTTTATACACTTTGAAACCAACTATGATAATTATAGTGGAAATGAGTTCCTTCTATGAAACTGGCTCTGTGATTTATAGGGTTAGCTTAAAATCCTATTCAGTGCCTATTCAATGGCGTGTCATATGCTCTAGACTTTTCTAAAGGGACGCGTATCTCCATTGTGTTCCACACCTCCCTGTTGAAGCCACTCCTTCCTCCTCCTCCTATTTTGGTAGAATCGCAAAAATAATATGAGGTGCAGTCTACTATAGATTCTTGTATTTCAAGGGGTAGACTCCAGTATAGCATCCGTTGTCTGAAGAATGGGTCTAAAGAATGTAGTTGGATGTCTGCAATGGGCGAACAAGCCCCCTGTCTTGCATGATCATTTCCTCTACTAGAAGCCTGGTAGTTTATGCTCAGATGGTGGTTCTGGAGGGAGGGTGCGGTCACAGTGACTGTAACTATGTTGTGGTCCCTATGTCATTTTATGGCATCAGTTTATGTCTTGACGCAGAATCCACATCAATTTTCAGTGCCAGTGTCATCTCTGTGTCATTCTCCACTGACGTGCGTAAATACTGACATGGAATGCTCCCGTCCTATGCCTAATTATGGCACTGTACCTGCATAATTTGTGCCATGTAGATGTCACATGTAACGTTGACTAATGGTAGAAAGTATGCTCCTTTATCAACCCTACTGACCTGACCTTTGCTCTGTCATGGTTTCCTCTTGGTTTCAAATCATCTCGTTATTTTCCTCTGTTCTTTAATTTTTTGGCATTCTGCATTGCTGTTTATTTAATCTTCTGTACTTATGTTTTTCTGACCTTAACTTGTTCTACCATTTACGATTTATCCCTTTATCAGCTTTACACCCGGCCATTCTATGAAGTGGTAATATGCTCAGTCCTATTCTACTTTACTCTGACCCAAGTTCTGCATGAAGGGGTACTGTTATCCTGACAGGCACACGCTGTGTGCCGGTGCTCCTATTTGCCAGCAGCAGCCCTGGTCTTGGATTTCCAACCAAAGGCTTATTTTTCACTTGCATTAAGCAAGAAAGTGAGAGGAAATTTTGAGCCCTGATAATAAATAAAATAATCCATTATCATCCATCTAAAATTATAGCATAAATAGATTATATATATATATTTATATAAAATAGATTATTTAGATTTTTTAATGTCATATTTAGTATTTTAATGTCATTCACTAAATTTTGAAGTATGCAATTTAAAAAAATGTTTTTTTTTAATGAAATATATTACTATTCTTAACTAAGTATTGTAGTAAATGATTAATCTCAAATGGAGTTGGCATCTTTTCTCTAGTCATTTAAAAATACATAGACTACGGGTGGTCAAATTATAGATTCCCAAGCGTAGAACATGCACTTCCATTTCCGGCCTTAAAAAGTCACTTCAGGACCACACATGTTAAGTGCAATTTGTAGACTGGGTTACCATTAATTGTTTTGGCTGATTTCTGTTTTTAAATTTTTTTATTCTTTGTAAGATAAAAAAAAAAAGTAGTTTTGCTCTATAATCCCTCTATTTTTCTGTCTCCTACTTCAAAACAACATGGTTTCCTTTATTGCTCCAATAACACTTAGTACTTCCTGGTTTGGGTAGCTCTTGGTGCACAAGCTGCAAAGTCTCTGGATATGCAATTAATGCAGGAGCCTCAAATGTGAATATGACATATTTTTTTTGTTTTTGCATATATTTTCATGATTTACGAATATAATGCTTTAAAAGAATGAGCTGACTCTGACACACAGGGTCCCTTTAAATTTGGAAAATGCATATTAGGAGTTGCACTTCTATACTGTTCGGGGATCTACCTTTCAGCCACCCCAATATACACCCAACAAGTAAAACCTGAAGTGCGGTATTTTTATGGTTTTTTAATTCAATATATTTTGTTTCTTCTCTACTGGCAAAAGGCAATCAGCGGATTGCAATTCATTGGATATCTGGATTCCGTCAGCTAGTGTGATAGATAATCTAATATTTCTGAGGATATTATTTAATGTGTTAAATATGTACATGTTACACATTTATTCCAGATCACATCAGAAATAACTTTACATTTATGCATGCCAAGGTTAAGTTGATCTCCTTCCAGGCCAACTGCTAAATCCATCTTCAGGCAGGTGCTATAGGAACTAATAAAAATTAGTTGAGTGCAGATTTATGTCATATGGTCCTTTGCCATTTGGAAAGAGAAACACTAGCTGGGCTTGCCAGTAATTTTTCTGACCTACATTTATCAAATGCAAAACTTTATTTCTTTGCCTTCCTTGTCTTGTTTTGCGGAGGAAGATTGCTTATTAATCAAACATGGCAACTGGTGGTGTTTTGCCAGTGCACACCCAGGGTTCCATGTGAAATATTTTAGCATACGGTCACATGTTAAAACAATGGAGGAGATTTATCAAAGTGTTGCTGACACTTCTGTGTCTAGTTTTTCGTTTTTGAGGTTTTGTTTTTGTGCAATTTATTAAATCCTTTGGATTTTTTTTTTGATTTTTTTTTTTAGAGCAGTAAAACATTGTTTTATTATTTTGTTGTTCATCTGGGTGGATATTGTTAAGAATGTACAAGAATGTACAACAAAATTGCCCTATGTTAGAAATTAAAAAATATATATATATATTTTTTCCATTTGAAGTTTTATTATTTTTCAAAGAATTTTTGGAGGGGCTTTAGAAAGAAAAAAGGTAGGGGTGCACCATCAAAAAACAATATACAGTACACATCATATTTATGACTTTGTTGGTGAGACAGCATACAAGGTTTTAGATAGTAAGTAGTAGGTATTATGTATTAAGTAGCCTAGGCCCGTGATCTTCTCCACCTTTCCCATGCCTCTGAGGCCTTATATATGGTCTTGGATGATGCAAAGAAGTGTAGTTTTTTTTCATATATTCTCTGCGTATCCAGCGTAGCTATAATGCTCAATATCTGTGGAGCAAGTTCTTGCTAGTGACTGGTGTGCAGTCAGTAAGATTTGCATTATTATTTTCTGTTGGTGCCACAGAGTAGCAGTTGGCATGTCTAGTAGTAGATAGGTCAGAGGTATGAATTGAAGTGGGCTTGGAGCCACCTTTGTGATCATTTGTCTCACTTGCTCCCAAAAACCACGTATTATGTCGCATTGCCACCACACATGTAGCATTTGCCTCTCTTTATTACATCTCCAACAGATTGGGGAGGATGTTTGGTATAGGCTATGTAGTTTGTCCGATACCATGTACCATATGTATAGTAATTTCCGGTGCTGTTCTAAATGGGTAGAGAACTTAACTAGACCCTTTGTTGCTTTTACTATACATTTCCACTGGTGGGGGATTATCGAGCAGGCTAGCTCTCGCTCCCATTGTTTCGCTAGTGATTAATTGGCGCATGAGAGATATGCCCTGACAGCATTTTGTAGCATAGAGAGATTGGTTTGCTTTGGGGGGGAGGGGGTAGCATCTTGTTAATGCATTTTTGTTCCCAAACCGTGAGGGAGGTTGTTGAGAGGCCAGGAACGTCTTTCCCTCTGTGCTGTCTACACAGATATGATCTCAGTTGTATAAATGAAAATTGTAAGGTTTGGGGAAGGTCGTATTTTTCTTTTAGGTGGTCAAACGGTAGTATCTTGTCCCCCTGAAAGAAATTATATAGGTGGGTCACCCCTTTTTTATGCCAAGGTGCGGCATGGAATGTGGGGATAAGATAAGGGAGAGCCAGTATCGGTGTTGCAATTTCCACACTGAAAGTAACAGGGTGAGTGTATAGGGGAACAAGGTCATTTTTGGTTGATCAATGCAGTGTGGAATAAAGGTAGCCAACACCGTGGCATGATAGTATGTTTGCAAGTTGGGAACAGCAAGTCCTCCCTTTTTAATCAGTGCCCTCAGAAGTCCCCGAGTTACTCTGGGCCTGTTATTCACCATATAAAGTTAAAAAGGTCTTTGTGCATTGCTTTAAAAAAGGAAAAGGGTACATGCAGCGGGAAGGTGCAGAAGAGATATTGCATTCTCGGTAATACTGACATTTCAAATGCTAATATGTGTTTGGTCCAAGATAGATAGAGCATTTTTCATCTCAGGAGTAGTTGGGTACATTGTTTACACAGTTTAATATAATTTGCGGAGAACAAGTCAGCTGGATTCTTGGTGATTGTTAAACCCAAGTATTTTATTGTTTCCTTCCGCCACTCAAATGTAAAGGCTTGTTGAAGTATTTTTAAAATCTGGGATTGAATATATACTCAGGGCTTGTGTATTGGTTGTGTTAAGGGAATAGTAAGACACTCTCCCATAGTCATTGATCAGGGTCATTAGTCTGGTCAGGGACTGTAGTGGTCGTGTAATGCACAGAAGGATGTCACCTGCAAAGGCACTGATCTTGATCTCTCTACCTTGCAGAGTGACACCTCAAATGTTGGGGTTGTCTCTAATGGATTGTAGGAGGAGTGGGGACAGTGGTGAGCCCTGCCTCGTGCCGTTAGTGACTGGGAAAGTAGAGCAAATAAAACCCGTTTGTTGCACCTGTGCTGTTGGATTGGAGTAGAGGGCCAAGACTTTTTGTGTGACCTAGGGAGGGAAGCCATACTTGTGTAACACCTTCTTTAAGAAAGACCAACTAAGCCTGTCAAATGTTTTTTCAGTGTCTAGCGCCAATAACAGGCCTCTATGGTTGGACCCCCTTATTCTATCCATTAGCAGGGACATTTTTCCAGTGTTATCAAGGACCTTTCTTTCCTGGATGAACCCAGTTTGGTCATTGTGAATCAAGTGTGGGAGGAGTGGACCTATCCTATTGGCTAGGATCTTGACATATAGTTTAGCGTCAGTGTTTAAAAGAGAGATAGGGCGGAAGTTTCTACAAATATCAGGGTTTTTGTTTTGTTTGGCGATAGTGATGATAGTTGTTCACAGCATTTCGGATGGCAGTGAGCCCTTTCAGTTGCTCAATGGAAGACCCGAAGGAGCTGGGGGGGGGGGGTAAGATTGTCTGCAAAACGTTTGTAGTAAGCGTTAGAGGATTTGCCCACAGGCAGTTGTTTAATACCTTCTTTCACCTATTGCAAGGTAGTTGGCTGAAGTAAGGCCTGCACTAGACATGTGCAATTCTTTTCGGTCCGAATTAAATTTCGGCCGAATTTCGGGTAATTCGGACATTCGGGTGCTTCCGAACGTCCGAATAGCTGAATTGCCGAAGTGCCAAAGTGCCGAATTGCCGAAGTCCTGAAGTGCTGAAATTACTGAATTTCCGAAGTGCTGAAGTGCCGAATTGCCGAATTGCTGAAGTTCCGAGGTGTCAAAGTGCCGAAGTTCTGATGTTCCAAAGCACAGTATTGCCTAAGTACTAATATACTTACCCAGTGAAAGAAGAAGAATGTTACACTGTATACAATTTCAAATAAAAAGTATACAAACATAGCCAGGATTCAGCTGTAAGCATATGCAACACTTACAACATTCAAGTAACATACATTCATATAAAATGGTGGGTGGGGGCCCTAAATACCAATTGGGGGGGACCTAATGTCCTCCCCCCTGGCCCCCACCCCTGAGCGGTGGGTGGGGGCCCTAAACAAGAATAAGGGGGGACCTAATATGGGACCTAATGTCCTCCCCCCTGACCCCCACCCCTGAGCGGTGGGTGGGGACCCTAAATACAAATGGGGGGCACCTAATGTCCTCCTCTCTGGCCCCCAACCCTGAGCGGTGGGTGGGGGCCCTAAACAAGAATAAGGGGGGAACCTAATGTCCTTCCCCCCAGCCCCCACCCCTGAGCAGTGGGTGGGGGCCCTAAACTAGAATAAGGGGGGGGACCTAATGTCCTCCCCACTGGCCCCCACCCCTGAGCGGTGGGTGGGGGCCCTAAACTAGAATAAGGGGGGGACCTAATGTCCTCCCCCCTGGCCCCCACCCCTGAGCGGTAGGTGGGGGCCCTAAAAACAAATTATGTCCCCCCCCTGACCCCCATCCCTGAGCGGTGGGTGGGGGCCCTAAACTAGAATAAGGGGGGACCTAATGTCCTCCCCCATGGCCCCCACCCCTGAGTGGTGGGTGGGGGCCTTAAACAAGAATAAGTGGGGACACCTAATGTCCTCCTCCCTGGCCCCCACCCCTGAGCGGTGGGTGGGGGTCCTAAATACAAATTGGGGGGGACCTAATGTCCTCCGCCTGGCCCCACCCCTGAGCGGTGGGTGGTGGCCCTAAACAAAAATAGAAAGGGGGGACATAATGTCCTCCCCCCTGGCCCCCACCCCTGAGCGGTGGGTGGGGGCCCTAAACTAGAATAAGGGGGGGGACCTAATGTCCTCCTCCTTGGCCCCCACCCCTGAGCAGTGGGTGGGGGCCCTAAACTAGAATAAGGGGGAGACCCAAAAAAGGCCAAATAAAAATCCATAATAACTGACGCAATTAACAAAAACAAAAGTGCTTAAAAAAAAATCCATCTTCACCTGGCGAGGGCTCCGTGCAGACTGAGCTCTGCAGGATGGGGGAAGACTTATAAAGCCTTGCCCCGCCCTGCAATTAGGCTCAGAGCACTCTGATTGGTGGGTTATTTTCCTACGCTGTGTAATTTGACTCATAACACTCTGATTGGTTACTTAATCCACCAATCAGAGTGTTATGAGTCAAATTACACAACGTGGGAAAATTCCAAAGAACTTTCCCACGCTGTGTAAAATGACACAGAGCACTCTGATTGGTGGATTTCAACCAACCAATCAGAATGCTGTGACAGGTAAATGTAGAGACTTACCTGTCAGTCTCTTCATTTACCTGTCAGAGCACTCTGATTGGATGGCTTAAACCCACCAATCAGAGTGCTCTGAGCCTAATTGCAGGGCAGGGAAAGGCTTTATAAGCCTTCCCCTGCTCTGCAGAGCTCAGTCTGCACGGAGCCCTCCATGGGTGAAGATGGATTTTTTTTGTTTTTGTGCTTGTTTTTTTTTTTTTTTTTAATTGCGTCGGTTATTATTTTTATTTGGCCTATTTGGGGGCTGAAAAAATAAGATTTTAGAAGAAAGAAAACATCAAATGGTAAGTTTATTTTTATAGGTACTTAGTTAAAGGTCCCCCCTCATTACATTTAGGGTGAGGGGGTAGGTAGGGGACCCCTAGTCACCTGGGGGGAGGGGGGTTAAATTTGCATTTAGGGCCCCCACCCACCGCTCAGGGGTGGGGGCCAGGGGGAGGACATAAGGTCCCCCCCCTTATTCTTGTTTAGGGTATAGTGAGTAGGGGCACAATTTACTAATACTAAGTAATTTTTACTTAGTATTAGTAAATTTGGCTGAAAGACCAATTTAGGTCTTTCAGCCTTTTGGTAGATAACTCCCTAATACCGTGGGAATTAGGGAGTTATATACCAAGCGGCTGCAAGAAAAGTCCCGAAATGCTGGAGTTCCGAAGTGCCGAAGTTGCCGAAGTGCCGAAACTGCCGAAGTTCCGAAGTGCTGAAGTTGCCGAAGTGCCGTAGTTCCGAAGTGCCGAAGTTCCGAAGTGCCGAAGTTGCCGAAGTGCCGTAGTTCCGAAGTGCCGAAGTGCCGAAGTTCCGAAATGTTCAAGTGCCGAAGTTGCCGAAGTGTCGAAGTGCCGAATTGCCGAATTGCCGAAGTCCCGAATTTTGGAATGCCGAACCGAGCCGAATATTTTCCCCATGCACATGCCTAGCCTTCACCTGTACCAGGTCTAGTCTAGGAAGTATCACCTTGTCCAACTAATTGTCACTGTCTCGTACTGATGGGTTGTGTACCTGATCGTTTGACGCTAAGTTATACAATTTTGAGTAGTATGTAGCAAATCTTTGGCTTATTTCCTGTGGACCTAATTTTTTTAGAGCCATCGTCGCTTATCAGGTAGGTTATTTTGGATGGGGCCATCTTATGCTAAGCCTAAAGCTAGTTGTCTATTTGCTTTTCCGCTAGTATGGTATACCGTGGCCTTGAGTTTATTCATTTGGCAGCCAATTTTAGCAGCATTCAACTCCGTGAGCTGTTTACATGATAGGTTCAGTTTGGTGGTTAATTCCAAAGAGGGGGCTAGTTTGTTTTGGTTAGATATCAGTGCAATGTTTTTGTAACAATTAGTTAGGACCGGCTGCTTTGACTTCTTGAGGTGAGCAGAATGTTGGATGAAAAGGCCTCTGATCACTGCTTTGTGGGCTGACCATACTCTAAGGTCAGTTGAGTCTTCAATATAGTTTAGTTGGAAATATTCCTTCAATGTCTCCACTTTTTTTGTTTGCGAAGTTGTCGTCTAGAAGGAGAGACTCATTTAACCTCCATTGTCCCTTCCCTCTAAACTGGAAGGAGTCGTGTAATTCTAGCAATGTAGGGCTATGGTCAGACCACGAAATATCCACAATTTCACATTTTGACATTTGGGCCAAGGTCTGTTGGTCTAGGAAAAAGACTTCTATGCGTGTATATGTTGTGAACCCGGGAAAGAAAGGTGTAGGTCCTTCCTGAGGGGTGGAGAGTCCTTCACCCATTGTAAAGGTTGTGTTGTGTAGGATGGTTGGTCAGGTTGTGACATGTTTTATGCATTTGGTTCTTCCTTCATCCAGTAGGTTGTGCCGTGGTGTCTAGTGTTGGGGATTGTCTGAAATTGAAGTTACCGCAGAGGACAAGCCCTCTCTGTTTAACGTCATCTATCTTAAGAGTGGAGTACATTTCTATACTATTCTATTATATTTTAATCCAGTACAGTGTTTACTCAACATTGCTATCTAACTGTGGCACAGTTCCCTCAAACTATATATCTAAATCCATTGAGCAGAAGCAATGTTTAAAAAAGCAGAAGACCAGCAAACAGATCTCCTGCCATCAGAGGCTCAGAATGCAGTTTTAAATCAATTTAACAAGATGATACAAGAGTAGTGGAGGAATGTAGTTTTGATAATGAAACAGTTGGGCTAGTTTTGTTTCTAAGTGAAATGCCAGTTTTTGAAATTTGGCTACATTCTTTGGGTGTATTGCCAGTCCCTATAATCTTGCCAAATTCCATGCAAATCTGCTCAATAGATTTAGAAAATCATGGACCTAAATTATATATTTAACCCTTCCTTTACCCTAAGGGTGGTTCTTTATATGTTCTATAAAATTTGTCTCTGCAAATATCTTTATTCTCTTGAAAGAAAATAGATTTGAGTTAAACTATTTCTCTAACTAATCTAACAACAAAAGGATTTCCTTTGTGTGAACAACCTGAAGCAATGTATTTTTGTATTTTCCCAGTGCAGCCATGAGTTAACTTTCTTTTTACCCTCGTTCTCTCTAGTTTTAGCCCTCAGTATTCCTATGTATCTTGCCAAGATACAACCACCATTGTCTTCCACACTTATATTGAATGCTTTAAATACTACTTGTGGCCTGTTTGCACCCATACTATTTAAGTAATCACTCTTATCTTTGAGATTATTTGTGCTATCTTGCATATTGAACCAATTAATCTATTGTATCTCACCCTTCCAGTAGGGACTTGGTTCCCAATCAATGTCTTAAAGATGGCAAAAAAACAGGAGGAAAAGGCTCGGGCCACCCAAAGACAGGAAGAGAAGGAGGGGGTTTGGAAAGGAGAACAAAGTCATATCTTGTAAACAAGGAGCAGCAAGGTTAACATAACTAATGGGATAAGGGAGGAAGTAAGCTAAAAATGACCAATGGAAAGTACAGGCTCATCTTAAATGAGGGCCATATACCCATCAGATTTAAGTACAGGAGAAGCAGAATACACAATATATTAATAAGTAAATAATGTTTCATGAAACTTCTAAATCAAACAGAGTGAAGACTAATAACTACTCAAGAAAAGTACAAATTCACTGTAAGCACAGGGTGTGTAGTAACAAACCTTTATATCATTAACTGAATCACTAAAATGCTTTATTTTCTAGTGTATAGACACAATTTCAAAATACAAAACAATTTCTGGCAACTGTTAAATTTAAGGGACAGATGTGTTCCCAGACTATGCTTACTATAATATTCTATTCCTTGCTGATCTTCCCTGATTCGCTCCTTCTACAAAAACAAGTAAAATTATAGAAACTAAGTGTCTGTTTCCGCCATATATACATGCTCCTCATTGACTGAATATCAACAGCCTCCATGGTCTTTCCTGATTTTGTCCAGGGAGTGAATCAGGGAAGACCATAGAGACTAACCTTGAGACTGTAAGCTCATTTGAGCAGGGTCCTCAACTACCTATTGTTCCTGTTACATTGTGTTATTGTCTCAATTGGTAAATTCTCTTCTTATTGTAAAGCGCTGAGGTAGCTCAGGGGGGCATGTTTGTGTTCCTGACCCTATAGTGATCCTTTAAGACTGTGGGTTCTCTTTCACTTTTAAAACACCTTTTAGAGAATTCTTGCAATTTGAAGTAGAAACATTGTAATGAAGTTAGATTCACAGCTCTATCTTTGTGGTTGAAACAATGCGCTACAGTTTGCTCAACTTAATCAGATAAGAACTATTTTCAGTTGAGACAGTATAAATCAATAATTTCTTACTGGTTGTACATTGATCTTGTCTGCAGCTTAGTTTCTTATTATCAGTAACATATGCCAATTCCAGCAAACTGAAAAGATAAGTCAAAGTTTGTCATCCAGGAAGAAATCCAGTCTGAGAACAATAACATATAAGCTAATTCCAATAAACAATACATAGGATCGACAGCCAGGTAGACAAAAAAGTTTCAATAGGGTAGTCCACAATCAGAATCTATTAACCATAGCCAAGGTCAGAATCCAGTAATAAGTCCGAAGAGGGGAAAATCTAGGAGACAATACATTATACAAAATCAGAGTTAGGGTACCAGACAGAAGGGTAGTCTATGGAATAAAGATCAAAAACCGTGAAATCAAAGTCAGAGAGACAGAATGCTGGGAATCTTTTAAATGGAGCCAGACTTTGGGAGTTAGGGTGATTTAGTGTTGGAGGCCTGCTTATATAGGAGTATTTTCACTGGTCTGTATCAGAGGCATTGGCTCTAAAGAGTAAAGTAGATTTGTTTTCGTAATTTGGCTGCTTGTGAATAGCTGACTTAACAAACACATATGGATTTAGCTAATTTTTGCAACTAAAAGAATGGCAGCTGAAAGTGCAAATACAACTGAAAGGGCCAGATATGCCTTTCGTAAACACTCAAATAGGTTACACATAGCAAATGGTCAGGTGAAACAACCGGATCTGGACAAGTGAATGCCATACAGTTGCTGTTTGGGATTTTGTGAGTAGATCTCACTGTCTTCCTGGTCTATATTTCTAACACTACTTCATGGCTATCAGTGTAACCAGGCTTATAGATTTATTTTGGTCTCAACAACAAACCGTCGGATCATCGGTCAAATGTACCCGAATCATGAACCAGCCTAAACACACAATAGCAGAGTGTGTTCGTTTCGGTTCTTAATTCTGGAATCCATCCGTGGTGCTAGATGATTAATACTAAATAAAAAAAAGATGACTGAATGCTAGGGGACAGTCACTACATGTTGATTTTAGTCACAGATTAAGTGAGAAGAAAGCAATACAGGAAAAAAATTTTTAAAGAGTAGTGAAAAAAATCTATATGTATATACAGTATTTAATAAATATATAATACATAAATACAGATTCCTTTACTTCTCCTTCTGTTTGTCCTTCTGTTGGTTACTTTTTCTCATTTGATCTGTGAATCAAATGGCAGGAAATTTCCCCTACCAGTGTATATTTACATAAAATTACAATATGTATTTTTTGCATTACACTGATTGGACCATTTTTACGCCCTTTTGGTTAATCTGAATCAGTTTTCAGTATCAAAATTCTGCTGAGCTGAAATTTGGGTATAAAAATGTTCTGTTTTTGGGAAAAATGGTTCTGCCGAGCAGAGTTGTCTCACCGTGCACAAGCACAAGATTAAATGTAACTGCACCAAGTGTCCTGTGTGGCATTGTCCTATCATCAGGATTGTTTACTGCTTTTGCCTTCTTGGTGGAATTTTTTATTTGCATGTTTTTTACTCTATGAATTCCCCTGCGCCACTTCATAAGATCTATTCAAGGCCAATTTTGGAGCAAATTATTTTGCTTCACGGCACATTCAATACTTGTCCGAGCAGAATAAGAATATGTCATGCCTTGTCTCATCTGTTTACTCAGAAGCTAACATAAGCCTTGCAAAAGGGAAGTTGCTAAGGAAACAACAAGAAACCTATGCACGTTTTACTTTTGTCAGCGATAGTAACAGTGTCAATCATAATTAGCATTCCAGGAGTGGCAGCTTGTGTGCTTTCGACATTATACACAGTATCCTCTTTGTGATTGTTCCAAATATAATTTGGTAATAATTAAAGTTCTGTTTGGAAAATTCACGAATGTAAATCTAAACATGGTTTCCTCCTCCAACTAGATTTTCTTTTGATTTCTGATTGTCAATTGACTGGAGGAAACTATCGGAGCATTTATTTATTGAAATGGCAAACACAAATATTAGTAATGTGTAAGTACAGCATTAACTAACTCTATAAAAACAAAACTCTACATTCAGTGAAAAAGAATGCATCTAAAACCACTCTCCAAGTGCAATGATTGGAAATGTTATAAAGAACTTAACACAAAAGACTGTAATTCACAATGTCCTCCTTGTTTGCCCCACGCCCTTAAGTGTGTGCCAGCCAGCGTCCTTTTCCCCTTGCCCGTGGGACATTCTCAAAGAGTGGGAGGTATCACCAGTGGCCATATTCAGCCCCTTGTCCTGGTCCTTTTGTCCTCTGTTTTTCTTACCTTCCCGAAGGTCTTGGAAGGTGCTTTTTGGAGAGAAGCTAATACCCATCAAGGAAACCAGTCGCTCTCAATAAGCAGGAGAGAGCTCACCTGCCTCAAGTAGCAAGAGCTCCCGCTAAATAACCGGCATATTGCCATGAACGCCTGGAATTATATTCGGCCAGAACTTTCATAGTGGCTGGCTAGAACTATAACCCAGTGGCATTTGAACAATACCCCATCCAAGCGCTATTTTCACATAATGGTCACTCAGATTAGACCTATCTGGGGATATATATTATGTAGGGGTTCAATGTTGTTTCATGCATATTTTGTTTTTTTTTCTATGAGGCACTCTCTGTATTTGGGAGATAATTAGTTTAAACAAGAACGGACCAAATTATCTCCCAGACACAAAGGTTCCTGGTCGCGCTTACTGTATGTTGAATGAAGACCCCCCATGCTGAAAGCCTTGGTACTATACAACAATTCAAGATTTTCCTAGTCTTGACGTCAGAAGATGAAGATATTACTAAACACAGGAGGCTTATATTATGCATATTCATTCTTTATTTTTATATACATAACATGAGTCTGCTATCTGTGATAAAATTTGCTGTTGGAATTGATGAAGCGGTTGATGAAATGTTTTAGTGTGCATCACCTATTAGGAATCTGTTACAGAATGGATTATTTTTAAAAAAACATGAATTTTTTGAGTTTGCTCTAGAGTTAGTTTGTGAGGCTTATTCAGTGTGACCTTTAGTTTCTGATGGTTTGCATTGTATCCTCCAAGGAGAGGCGGCAAATGTTAAAGACCTGGAAAATATTAGAAGATGGTGTAGTTTTGCATTGTCCTGAAAACACAAAACTAAAAAGTGCAGGGGCATACATAGATGTAAAACATATGCCGGATGAGTAATCTATGATGTTGTTACAAACTTAATGTGATGGTCATTTGTGATTTCATTATTTATCCCTAGATTTTAGATTTTATGACTGTATCCATTGCAAGCTGCTATTACTTTTGATTTGTGCAAAAGATTCTGTACTTGTCTGTATACTTTACAAAATATATTTCTAATTTCAGGATTTTATTAGGAATAAGATTAGTTCTTAGAAGGACATGATCTGGCATGTCAAACATCTTCACCTGCTTGATTACCTGATTACATGCAACTTAGAAGAATTCTTGTGGGTGGCTACATAGAACATTGACCAAGTTATTCTAAAAGTGTGGATTCAAAGTGAATTCCAGAGTAGATAAACTGAAGGTTTAGCTGATTTTGAGATTTTTTTCAGTTTGGCTATTTTCAAGTTAAATTTAAAATTGATTGAATTTATCTTGCATTCTTACTTTAGTTAATGGCTCTGTATGGGAGGAAAGAAGATGGAAAACAGAAGATGGAAAACGAAGAATGAGAAAAAAGAAAGTTAAGTAAATCATGATTCATTTCCTTTTCTAATCTTCAAAATGGAACTTATTACGCATTTTCTATAAAAGTTATTTATTTGCATTCTCCACACAAATAAGTAACCTTTGTCACCCAACCAGCTGTGGGTTTTTATTTAGGCTGAACAGAATTGGTCAACTGGAATGCTGGAATTTACTTATCCCAGGTTATAAATTTGTTATTCTGTTTCCAAACATAAATATTCGGGTTGAGACCTCGAGAGAGGTCTGATGAAAAAGGAGTCTCTATAGCAGACTTGAATCTATGATATTTACACAGCAGTAAAACTGACATACTATAAAGTTGTGAAAGTGGCTTGTCCACTGAGCTGAAACCTCCATAAAGCAATGAAAAGAAAGTGATGGACCATTTTATACATGATTACATAGATTACGTCTTAGCCATGACTTGGAATGACAAATATATTACTGTGACCCACAGATCAAAACAAGTACAATTTTTATTATTTTTTTTAGAACAAAAAAACTTTGAATGTTTGAGCATGAATATATAAATGGGCTGTGCAAGAGTGGTGTGAATTATGGATGTGCCAAACAGAATTAGTACATGTTTACAAAGGCTTTTTAGTAAATAAGGACATAATGAAATACACAAGTAAGGCTAGTTCTAAATGTTGTCATGACAATGTTGGTGTACTGTCTTTAAGATGAATGTAGCTCTTTTTTTTTATCATCATAGAAACTACATGTAATGTTACTGTGCTTTATTCATGCATTTATCATCAATAAATTAATACACACAGCACTTTACTGGTGAGCTTTAATTTTGTGGAGGACATAAACACCTTATGAACCTGTGCAAGGGTCTCATCCCTGATGCCAAAACCTACTCACGCTGCATCTCTGCTTCTTCTCAGTTCACTGTACTGGAGCATTGTTTTCAGTGTCCTATTGTGGAGTCAAACCTCCGCAGATTCGTGGTCGTCAGTGCTCCCATTGTCCTGCAAGTGTTGCATGGTGTTTATTCTCATGGATTTTCTGCAGTCCATTTCTGCATTCTGGATTCCTTCTGTTACATCCCTGACACCCTGTGTGGTTCATTATCATAGAACATTGGTATTCGTTGGCATGAACCCTCTGTTTCTGATAAATGTATTGCTCTCAAGCTCTGGGATACATTAATCCACTCTTGCTTATTGAATCTAATCTAATGAACAACCTACAGAAATTGTCCATGCCATTAAGCAATTAACTCACCTTGGTGCAAGTTTGTAAGCCACTTTGGTGATTTTTTCCCACACAACAACAGAGTCGCTCTGCTTATTACTGTAAAGATACTGTACCAAAATTTCTAATTTAGAAAGAAACAACAAACAAAAGACAAGTCTATCGTATCTATGTGCCTAAAAGTATTTAAAAAATATGACATTTATTTTACAGGTTTTACAGGTTTTAGTTAAACTTGTAGTTGCAGCCCACATAATCTAGATCTGGGTTAAATAAGCATCCATGTTTATTGTAATGGATAAATTGGTATGTAGCAAATCTAAGAAGCAGGTGTTTAAGCATATTTCAAGTTTCTACGTGTTATTTTGATAACTATATTAATTCCAGCACGTACCAACTTACTTCGCACATTCTAAGCAATCAACCATATATGATTAATGTACAATTGGTGTGCTACAATTTCAGCTTTAAAGCCTGTTTCAAGTTCTGCATAATTATGTTTTATATCTACATGGAGGGCACATTTCATACATTGAAGATTCCATATTAAATACCAATCTAGGCACAATTAGCAATACTGCTAACAGTACACCCTGCGATCTATTGGCTTATAACTCTCAATTCAATACTTGTGGTGGGAAACAAAATGTGCATTTTTTCCTATTCTGTAAAAAAAAAAAATATCTGGTACAGCATCTCTACTAGTGAACTATGAGGCAAAGTGTGATTTTCCTTCCCTGAAATGATTGAAACTGAACAGGATACGAACTAAGACCTTGATTTAATATTGTTGGATACATTTTTCAAATGATTTAATATTTTTGGACATGCTTTTAAAATGTTTTTTTCCCCCCTAAATAATAAAATGTCAAACAGTATATCATATATAAAAAAATATATATATAAAAAAATCAAAACAGTTATTATTTTTCACAATATTCCATTATTTTAAACGTTTATCCAAAAATGTTAAATCATTTGAAAAGCGTATCCAACAATACAAAATCAAGGCCTAAATGTTTATTTTCTAGAGTCCTCATCAAACTATTGTTCCTGTGACATTTTGTATTGGTATATCTCCCCCTTTATTATGTTTTAACCCCTTCCCGAGTGCAGACGGAAATTTTCCGTCAACCTTGTCCTTCAGTTAAGGACCGTTGACGGAAAATTTCCGTCATTTACTAAAGTTAACCCCAGATCGCCGCTATCGCGACGATCGCGGGGTTAACGGTGCTCCGGTCTGCCTCTGTATTCGAGGCAGACCGAGAGCACTGGATCGCGCTGCCACAGCACCGGTGCTCGCTCTGAAAGGCTGTCAGAGCGAGCACATGTGCTCAGTATACTCACCTTCCGCCTCCCTGCACTTCCAGGTTCTGTGTGAAGTGCAGGGAGACGGATCAGTGCTGCTGATCTTCTCCCTGTGTAAAAAAATAAAAAATAAAGTTAAATCCCCTTTCCCCTGCTTTAATAAAATTAACCCCTCCCTGCCAATTGATCACTGACTACAGTGATCAATTGGCAGGGTATACATTTTAATGGCATCTGATTTTTTTTTAACCCCTGAGGGTTAATTATTATTTTTTTTAACCCTCAGGGGTTAAATTTATTTTATGAATTAATTTAAATATTTAAAAATTATATATTTTGCTTGCTGGGATGCGTGGAAGTTAGTGGGGAATTGGGGAATTTGGTGTTAATCTAACTAGGGGTTAACATTAAAAAAGTTTTAAAATAAGCTTTAAAAAGGTAAAAAAAGTTTTTAAAAAATGTTTTAGTAACGTTTAAGTAAAAAAAAATATATACCACCCCCCTTTACCCAGTCTAAATAAAATTAACCCCTTCCCTGCCAGTTGATCACTGCCTACAGTGATCAAAATACAGATCACATACTTATACTGTAATCTAATTTCTTTTAACCCCTGAGGATTAACTTTTATTTATTTTTTAACCCTCAGGGGTTCAATTTATTTAATTAATTAATTTAAATATTTTATAATTATATATATTTTTCTAACTGGAGTGGGTGGGAGTTATGGGGAAGGGGGAAATTTACTGTTAGTGCTGCTTGCTGCTAGTTAGGGGTTAACGGTAAAACAACAGTAAAAGAAAAGTTTAGAAAAAATGTAAAAGTGTAAAAAAAGTTAAGAAAGTGTAAAACATTTAATAAGTAAAAAAAAAGTTTAAAAACGGGTTTTACAAAGTAAAAAAAAGTTTTACAAAGTAAAAAATACATTTAAAAATGTTCATTACCACTACACTTGACACAAGCTAGCGGAAAAATGATCCCATGCTAAGGTTCAAAATATGCCTTTTGAATTACCACATATACCTGGCAAAGGTACATACAGGGGTATTGCTGTACTCAGCCGACATAGCTGAGCAACATATGAAGTATTATACAGTCGTAGCACACATAAGGTGTGCAAAATATACTGCGCAAACTCACTTTGTGTGTCAAAAAGGCAGAAAAAATGCTTATTACCACTACACTTGGTACAAGCTAGCATAAAAATGATCCCACGCTAAGGTTCAAAATAGGCTTTTGAATTGCTTGTGTCATTAAGACAAGCTTCTGAAGCTGTGTCCTCAAGGGGTTAAAGAACTGCAGAATATGTTGCTGCTCTATAAATAATGATAATAATAGAGCACAGACACACCTATGCCCAGGTAAACTCGGCAGTCACATGGGCATTGAGAGCTTTTGGCAACAGCTGCATAAAGCTGATTCATCAGCTACTCAGGGTTATTCACTGAAGTGTGAGTTGTTGTAAATCAGGTCCGGCCCTTGGACCGGGCAAACAGGACATCAGCTTAGTCTCCTTGCAATTATACATTCATTGTAGGAAGGCTTGTGGTGGTTATCAACTGGAAAGAGAAACACAGACTTCAGAAGAAGGTTGGCTCACTTAATTGTTAAATTTTTAATAAAATGCAGGTCAGGATAGTCTAAAATAAACAACCATGCTTTCTTTTCAGTTACCTCGTTCCCTTCATTAAAGTGAATTTATTACGACAGATATAAGTTTGCAGTTTTGTAACCATTTGAATTGACTCATGTTATACAATTAATTATTTTCATTATTTCCATTACCCCTGTCTCCTGCTAAGACCATCAGTCATAGTGGGTGATACACTTGGAAGACATATCTCTCCTGCATACTCAAGTCTGTGAAACAGAGATTTGTTTCCTATTACAGGTTAAACGCTACCAACACCTTATGTTAGCTTTGTGTAAATAAACTTTATTAGTTTTTTCTCTTCTTTCTCAATTCCAACGATGCTGCAATAAAACATTTGGCTGTTTCTCTCCTTTCTCTGTGCTGCTGCTCTCAAACAGAGCTGCCCCTCCTCCCTACTTCCCTTAGAGGCCTTAGACTGAATTCAAACATGAGAGACTTCTAGAACAAGGTTTTCCTGATAACAGACATGCAGAGCACATCCTTCATCTCTGTGCTGACTGGCATAGACTGAACTAACTGAAAGGCGGTGGAAAGGGCTGTTTTTGAACCTCTGATTTTAGGGTATCTAGACATTTGCTCTCAATTTTGCAAGCATGTTGTATAGATGAAATCTGATTCTCTATCATTTAAGATTAAGTTGTATTTGTTATGACAGGTATGCTTTAAAATCTTGTGAATAGAACTGTGCATGATATATAAATGATGCTGTTGCTGGTTAGATGACTTTGTGATTTTCATTAATTGTCCCAATATTGTTCCTTTTTCCAGAGTAGGATTTTTTTTTATTTTGTATATTCCTCTCTCCAAATCCCCCCTTCTTCTATTTGTACCCCCTACCAATATTACTCCTCCTCTTCCCAGTCTTAGACCCTCAAGGACACTGACAAATATAAATTGTGGGATGGGGGCCCCCATGTGTCAAGGGTGTTTACATTTAACTTTCCTTAATCACTGGAGGTCAAATGGCCACATACACAGGGTGCAGCATACAGAGGATGAGCTCAGAGGCCAGACTCCAAATGGGTGCGGCATGGGGGCAGGTAAATTGCTAAGGGTCCGTGTTTCATTGCAATACTAACACACTTCTACGAGACCTGCGAGTCTCACATTCGCTTTTACTGCACCGTTGTACTACTGTGATGACATACCGTATTTATCGGCGTATAACACGCACCTGCGTATAACACGCACCTCATTTTAAGAAGGAAATTTCAGGGGAAAAAAACTTAAATTTCAAATAAAGAACTTCTTACCCCCTTCTTACTCCCCCTCCCCCTCTTCTTACCCCCCTTTCTTACTCCCCCCTCCCCCTCTTCTCTACTTCCCTCCCCTCTTAACCCCTTCTTCTTACTCCCTCCCCTTCTACCCCCTTTCTACTTCCCTCCCTATTCTACCCCCCTCCCCTCTTCTTACCCCCTTTCTTACTTCCCTCTTTCTACTCCTCCACCTCTTTCCCTCCCCTTTCTTACCCCTCCCTCCCACCTTCTACCCCCTCTTCTTACTCCTCTTCTTTTCTCCCCCACTCTCTTTTTACACCCCCACTCTTTTACCCCCACTCTTTTATCCCCCTAATTTCTCTTCTTCCGAAGTTGCCCGGCCGGAGTGATAGGAAGGTGCACGCTCAGTGTGCACCTTCCTGTCAGTCTGACCGGGTACAGGAAACAGAAACTCCTGTTCCGCGCGGAACAGGAGTTTCTGTTTCCTGTACCCAGTCGGACTGACAGGAAGGTGCACAATGAGTGTGCACCTTCCTATCACTCCGGCCGGGCACCGCGGACAGCAGAGCAGCTCGGCCACGCTACAGGGGAGGGGAGGTGAGAACCAGCTGCAGCCGCCTGACCGCTCTTGACAGAGCGCTCAGGCGGCTGCAGCATTTAAAGGGCCGGCGTATAACACACACCCATAATTTGCCCCCTATTTTCAGGGAGAAAAAGTGCGTGTTATACGCCGATAAATACGGTATTCTTTCCTTAATAAAGCCTTGAATTCTAAGTAAATGTGATATTTAAGGCAAAAATAGAAAAACTGAATAGATAACTGATTTGGAGATTTTTTCAATTCAGTTATTGTGGCATAAACATTTACGTTCCATGTGAACTTACTTTGACTTCCTACAATTAGTAAGTAAACATTGCAGACTTCTTTATAAAAATAAAGTCCAACATAGCATTACCTTTTCCACTATCAAGATGTTCATCAAAACCCTAGCATCACCACCTACATAACTTTATACAAAGATGTTCGGGGCCAGTACAAACCTTTATCTGGAAATCTATTCATAAACAGGGTTATACATAGGACACGAGGTCACACATTTAGGCTGGAAGAAAGGAGATTTCATCTAAGACAAAGAAATTGTTTTTTTACAGTAAGAACAATAAGGGTATGGAATTCTCTGCCTGAAGAGGTGCTTTTGTCAGAGTCCATACAGATGTTTAAACTGAAATTGGATAAATACTTACAAAAACATAACATACAGGGATATAATTTCTAATTAGGGGGGTAATAGCTGCTTGATCCAAGGAGACATCTGACTGCTATTTTGGGGTCAAGAAGGAATTTTTTCCTAGTTTGTGGCAAAATTGGAAGTGCTTCAGACCAGGTTTTTGCCTTCTTTTGGATCAACAGCAACAATATTTGTGAAGAAGGCTGAACTTGATGGACGCAAGTCTCTTTTCAGCTATGTCACTATGTAACTATGTAACCTTACCCAGTCTTCATCCATCTGAACACATCAAACGAATACAACAAAACAAGGACCTAACTACGAGGTAAGAATCAATGTGAAGAATGGACATGGACATTCCTAATAGGCTCAAATATAATTTGCAGAGTGTATTACTGTGGCAGGAACATGGTGTGTGTTCACTTATCTGAATCTATTTTTGATTTATATTTGAAGAGAATGAAAGAATGCAGAAAATGTTTTCATGGTTGTGATTTTTTTTAATGTCCAGAAGGAATACATCTGACTTCTCTCTCAAAGTCTAGTTCTACTTCCAGTACATTTTAATTCCCTTCTTCTTTAATTGAAATTCGTATCACATGTGATTTATGTTTGATATAATTAATATTAATAAAAGCAAAACCTCTATAAATGGCAATACATTTATAGAGCAGTGCTTGCTGTGGAAGAACTACCATTGTAGGATGAGGGAGACGTTCCATTATGCCGTAAGTTACTTAACAAGTCCCTACACACAAACACTAGGGCAGAAAACAAACTAGCAGCTATGATAGCTCTATCCACTTGTAGGGCAAATGGGGAACTATGGGCAAAACTGGAGGTGTCCGTTACGACAGCTATCACTCGTAAATTTAATAAAGCTATGGAAATAGTTAGACTTACTGCACAAATCCAAGACACGCCGAAAACATTCAACAAAATCTGGGAATCTTAGTTCACAGGAAACTTATCACTCGTTGTGGGACATGCCGAACAATGATATGATGCTTATAGATAGGCATACTGACTTTTCTTTTTTAAAATTTTCTTTCCTATGGTTACTTAATTCTCATAGCGTTATTGTATTTACTGTTATGATCTGTATTGAACACATGTGAATATGAATAAAGAATTTAAAGAAGAAAAAACCAAAAAAAAAAAATGCTTGGTGATACAAGGCAATACAGTTATTACTCTGTACCTGAAAAGAGAGATGATTAAAGGGACATTCCGGCTCCCTAAAGCACTTTAGTTTGCTAAATTACTTTATGTATGAAATGTGTGTCCATTGTTTTTCATTTTTCAAAAAGTGCAGATTTGAATAAAAATTGCTTGCTTTCAATCAGACAATTGGTCCTGTTACTTCCTGGTTTCATTAACTCAGTGAAGCTAAACTCAAGAGGCAGCAATTCCTCAGAGCACTTGCCTTGCAAAAGCTTCTTACTGAACTTCATTGGGAAGTTTGTGACTGGACAACCACAGAAAGTCTGGACAGGGGAACTAGGGGAGGACTTGCAAAGGCAGCAGACAAGAGAGCTGCAATTCTTGCAAGCTGTTTTTAGATATACCCCAAATTTAAAAATGCATAATTATATGCATGTATGTTTTTATTTGGGATATATATACTAAACAGCAGTTCATTTTTTTTTATTTTTTTTATTTTGGCAGTGAAGTGTTCCTTTAAGACTACACAGGGCCTTAGCCAAGATGCAAGATTGAGGCCTCCTCCTAAAGCCTTGCGTTCTCTTCTGCGAATGAGTGTGTATGGGTGGGTGAGTGTTGTGTGTGTGACAGTATGTAGTAGCTGAGTATTATGTGTGGAGGAGTCTGTATGTGAGATAGGAGGTTGAGTGTTTAATTTGCAAGAGGGGGATGTTATCCCTTGTGGTCCAGTGGAGTTTGTTCTGGGCAGGATCTTTGGTGGTCCAGTGGGGAGCATTGTGGAATGCACATTTAACCTGTGCAAATCACTTTAAGAGCTCCCTTGCAGTCTCAGTGTTCAGAGAGCTGGCTGCTACACTCTGAGTCAATGAGAAGCACTCAGAACTGCCAGGGAACTCTTAAACTGATCTACACCAAATTGAAGTGTGTATGAGTGCATAATAGACCTTCATAGCAATAAAACTCACAGTAATGCACAGTGTACATGAATATATCACAGAGAGTGTGATATTTGTAGGACGTGTGTGTGTGTGTTTGTAGTGTTCCTGGATGGCTGTGTATTGTTAATGAGTGGAGGGCTGGCTGAGTGTTATGAGTGTGGGATGTTTGTGAAATTGGCTGAATGTGATGTTTGTTAGGTTGGCTGACTGTGATTATGTTTGGTGGCTGAGTATGACTGTGTGTTGAGTTTGGCTATGTGCGATAGTGTGGTGGTTGGCTGAATGTAATGAGTGTGGGGTTTTAGAAGTGTGATTGTATTTGGGGTTCACTGAGAGTGATTGCATGTGGGAGTTGAGTGTTGATAATGGAGGATAGGGAGGAAGGGCGTGACAGGAGGGAAAGATGAGAATAAAGATAGATAAGAGTGATGGAAGATAAAGAGGGAAGGAGTGATGAGAGCACAGAGTAGGATGGTAGTGATGGAAACAGGGAAGGCTGGGAGTGATGGGAGAACAGGGATTGTGTGAGTGCTATAGAGAGAGTAGGATTGGAGTGATAGGATGACATGAAAGGAAGGATGGATTGGAGTAATGGGTGAAGAGGGAGGGAATAGATTGATGGGAGATATGGATGGCTGGGAGCAATAGGAGAATAGGAAGGGAGTGAGGGAAAAAGGGATGGATTGGTGTGATAGGAGGAAGGGATGGATTGGAGTGATATAAAGGCAGGAAGGGAGAGATTGGAGTGATGGGAGCATAAATAGAGATTATAGCATGTGGATGGCTGGATGTGATGAGAGTGAGAAGGGTAAGGAGGGATGGAAGGACATGAAGACAGGGAAGGGTTGGAGTGATGTGAAGAGAGGGATGGAAGAGAATGATGTTAAAATAGAAGGAAAGTGATGGGAACAGGTGACTGGAGACTGGAGCCCTACCTGGCTCAGGAACTATAAGCAGGAGCTGTGCTCTCTGTGCTGTTGCCTCCTAGTGAGTGGGGCCTGATGGAGAAGGGGTAGTGATGTGATGCAGCATCCCCCAACCACTACAAGCTCCTCACTAGAAGGAAACTACAGAGAGTGGCAGACTGCAGTGGTAGTTTGCCCAGGTTTCCAGAAGGACATTTACTAAATATATTAAGATAATATACACTTGATAACCACATTACACTTGTTGGGCAAATACAATGTGCAGAAGAATTGAACTCACAACATTTACATTATAAAATAAGTGCACATTCCCTAGGCTACTTTGGAATAATTTTTTTAAATGGGATTTTAAGATTTTTGAACTATCGGATGAAGGGGCTCTGATTTAAAACCCCTTTCTAGAGATTAAATGATCTCCTCAATGATCACCTTTAGGAGCATACTGAGCATGTCTGAGGTGCACACTGCTTGGACAAATATAAAAAACGACCTGCCTAGTTATCCTCAACAGCTTATCCAGACAGCCATCACTCATCATTGCCATCACTGTCAGTGAATCAGTTTGAGCTGTAAAGGGAGAAGGGGAGGGGACGCTTTAGCCCTGTAGTTTTGTGTATGTTTCTTATTTATAATGTACATTTTCAAGTTAACCCTTTCCAAAATGTCTGTATTTCACTATTTTACAACTGGAAATATATGTATATTGCCAGTTGTATATATTATTTTTCTTTTTTTTTAATTATGACAACAATTATCTTGTGGGGCTATGCCCTAGGGGCCAGTTTGGACACTACAAATGTCCTACAATTTCATAGCAGTATTTGACTAATTCTTTGTAAATTGCATTTATTTAACGGAATCCATCACAATTGTGTGTTTATAGATATCTTATAGGTATAGACTGCAGGAATCCTAATATACAGGTAGCTATAGTTCCCAAATGCTCATTACTGGGGCCTTACTAGTGGAGTATTTTAAGCAAATCTCTAGGGATTTGGGGCTTTTTCTGACTCTTACAAATGCCTGTCAGGCTTATAACTTGTATATAAATTTAGGCAGCCTTGGGTATTTTGTTATGTGGAAATGCCTGTCTAAACATTGTGAATGGCTTGTAGTTCAGGCATTTCCTTCTTTTCATGGTTTATTGCTGTACATTTTCTATAAAATCAGCAAACATTTTAGTTTCATGGGATAATTTATGGTAACGTTAAAGGAGTTGGCATTACGTTTTTTTCTGTTACATTTTGTGTTTATTCTGTAATTACACCTAACAGTAGTTTCTGCAGTCCCTGGAATATACCTTACGGCTTATACTTACATTTCTATGCCGTAGATAAAGTAAAAATCTGTAAATATATTTTTAAACATACTGTATTTGCATTCATTATTTCTAGAATTCCATGTATAAAAGAGTAAAACAACTATGTATATAAGATAACCACGGATGTAGCTAGTCCCACATATGCTATTGTCTGTCTCTCTGTCTGTCTGTCCTAAAGAAGTAGAGATAATGTGCTCCAGATACTAAGTGCATTATCCCACATTTGTGTTGTTATTAGATATAGAGACACATACACAATTATTTATATTTCCTGAACAGAAATGGAATAGTTATGCAAATCAAAATAAAGAGTGGAGCCATGGTTTTTCTAGCATTTCTCTTTGATTGGTTGGAAAATAAATATTTGTCTGCTAAATGATCTAAATCCACATTTACCCTAAAACATCTAAATGAGACATTCAAAATACCTCTTGGGAGTTTCAATTACTACTCAAGAGTAATCTCCCTATTCTACAGTGGCGGTCTGTTTACCACTTGCAGATTTTTTATGTAGTATCCAGTAATGAAAGTCTTGCCTAGCGCTTTGCTGCCCCAAGGCCAGTTTCCTCAAAGTACCCACCTCCCCCCCCAAAGAAAATGTATGCAATTATATATACACATACATATGCCAAGAAAGAAAGAATAAAACAAGTATTGAAGAACAACTTGCCATGGAACAGGTTCACACTGTTCAGACTTACAGCTCATAAGGTCTCCCCCAATGATAAAGTTATTGTGGGTTTCTAGAACATGCCCATACCAAATACTGCTTCATCTGTAAGACAAACACTATAAACAGTTAGTGATTTTCTATCACATTTTTCACAACTTAAAGCAATAAATCTCTTTTTACATAACTATTGTGGACCACAAGTGACTTTGTGAGGGAGGAGAGGACTGGCCTTGTGAATGCTGACACAAGGAATGGGAGGAGTAGCAGATTAATGTTATTTACTAAGACAAAACAGTTTGCTAGGTCAAACAGACTGTGGGACTCAAGACACTCTTTGTGGAACGGGTGCTGATAAACAGTGGTCCACCGGGACATTTTATGGTGTCCCGGTAGGCTGGCCATGATGCCACTCCTCTATTAATTGCCGCATCAAGGGTATGGCCTAGGTAGCTTTGTGGGGAATCTGGCCGAGACTTCACTCAGATTTAACTACCTTATTTAAAATGATGTTATGTCTAGATACATTTCCGAGTTCTAACTACTCTTGATCTCTCACATTTCATATTAGGGTTGCTGTTACTAAGGAACCAAAGTTAAAAGACAGTTAAAAAATTGCAGTAATTAAAATTGGATTCAATTTTTCAATTTTCAGAATGTCAACAGTGTAGTAAAGGACAGGTTAGTGGAACATTCCAGTGCTAGATAACCTTGCCTTTTATTCCTTTTATCTTCACAAACCATTACTTCCACTTACTAGATACGTCATACAAGCCTGGGACTATCTCCACTGCTCAAGCGTGGATAACATTAAGTTCTCTCCTTGGGCACCTATCACAGCCCTAAATTTGGTGTCTCCATGGTTGTCCTTACAAAAGTGGAGAGAACTGGGGGTTACCCGTGTTACAGATTTATGCCAACAGGGAACTATGCTACCTTTCCGGAACTGCAAACAAAATCTCATCTACCCTCATCATTCATCTTCCCTTATATCCAACTGAAGGGTTTAATTTCCAACAAAGTGGCACACACTCAATCGGAAACAGGTGCATATGACCACCACCGCATACTCATATAAAAACGGTGTTATAATACACCGGTCAAAAATAAAACCCTCACAGTATGTTATACCACACTAAAAAATCAAATAACACACCCAGAATATAAGTATCAAGCACAATGGAAGGGAGAATGCACTCAATATCCCACAGACAAACAATGGTTGACCTCGCTCCATGTTCCCATGTTGAAGCCCATAAAAAGCTCGTCTACAGATGGTATTATACACTTGACAAAATTCACAAAATATACCCCCAGACCCCACCTACCTGTTGGAGATGCAACAGAGATAGAGGAACAATGACCCATATATGGTGGGACTGCCCAGATATATTTCATTGTGGGAAGAGACACAAAAAATATGGGAACAACTGGAAATCAAGCTCCCTCCGATCACCCCTAATCTTGCTCTTTTTCTATTACTCCCGGACACTCTACTCCATGCTGACAATCACATACTAGTGATGACAATCCTGGCCACAAGGAATGTGATAGCATGTGACTGTAAAAAATCTGGATGCCCAACTCCCATATTAATATGGCACAAAATCAGACAATTTCTCAGATATGAAATATTATCAGCTAGTACAACTAAACAGTCTTTTATAGCAAAGCTGAATTGGCAGAGGTGGAAAGAGCTAGAAATAAAGATGGGGTTGTGTAACACTCTACCTCCCAACTAAGAAGTGAGGAAAACATGTATCCACCCTTCTTTATATGACACAAGATAACTAATCACGACACATATACGCGAGATAAATGAGCATATACAAGGAAATGTTCCAAGAATAGCGATAAAGCTATCAGTATAACCAAAAGAAAACGTTAGCTTAATCCATATCTTTACATCCCTAATGTTGAATTATAGACACGGTGCATGCTATATAATTAAAACGAGATGGAAGGTGTCACCTGCGGATAATTACTAATAAGCACGGAAGGTAAATGTTAAAGGAATACAGGGCCACCAATGACATTGCAATAAGAGAGATTAGATCGGCAGATTAGTACATTAATAAACTAAAGATCTGAGTGACATCTATTAATGTTGATATTCTCTATTTTTTGACTGCCTATTAATTTTAATCATAATCTTAATTCTAATATTAATATTGATCTTCCTTGTTTATCGATAACCTGTAATCAATACACCTGGAGAATGGAGAATGAACCTGTGATAACTATAACACACCCTTGTATACTTGTAGAAATATATATAATGTGTGAAAATATGTGTTTGCTGTTCATTCCCCCACCTCCCTCTTTTTTCCTTTCTGTACCCCCTTTTAAAACTTCAATAAAAAACAAGTTGAAAAAAAATATATATTTTCAGAAAACAAGTTTCTGAACATTTATCATTCATTGCTAATGGAGCATGATGACTGTAGACTGCAGATTAAAATTGGCAACAGGAGCAAATTATTGTTATTCTATAAAGATTGCTTTGAGGCCAAAGCAATATAAATAATACAAATCCCATGTATACGTACTATCAGGATATGACTGCAATCTTCTTTTTATACACCGGGTTGTAGGTGAACGTGTTAAATAAAACTGTAATGATTGTGTGACCTAATAAACACAGGAACTGAGTATGTAACAACAAAACTCAGATGGTCAGTGAAAATGACATTGGAGTATTAGTATTAAGATAACAAGGTGTAAAATGAGAACGATTCTGACTGACATATCATTACAAGGAAAAAAAAAAAGGTGCATAGAACTTTCATGATGTCTGATAGACTGATTTGTAGCTGTAATCATCTTCAAATAATTCTTGGTTATTCTCTTCACACTTGTTTTGACTTTAATCTGAGGTGTCACTTATTCTCCAATTTTCTACAGATATCCTAATTTGTTATGTTGCATTTAAAGAATTTACACATTTCCTGAGCTGTCAGCGTAGCTTCCTGATAAGTTGTAATGTTACACAGTAACATGATTGAACATGCCCTAACAGCACGGTCAGGCTAGCCCGTGGAGGATTTTATTTCATGTGTATACAGTGAATGAGTGCAAGAAATCAAGCAGTATTGTGTTTATACGAATATATTTATACATATGTCATGCTGTATTGTAATGTTTTTAGAAGTCTTTTCACTTAATATAACAGTGGTTTTTGTGATGAATTCATGCGAACACTTATACAGTCAGGCATATTCAAATATTCTGTTTAAAAGCAAATGATTTCCAAATACATAAATTGATCCTAAATACATTTTCAGACACTGGGGATCAATGTTTAAATAGCTAAATAATTAATAGGTTCTGGTGAGATCAAACACAATAAATCTTTTTGATGGTTTGTGAAAATCATTGGAAAGTTTTTGCATATTTGTGTCTCACCACAACTTACTTCGTATTTAGCTATATATGCACATCAATAGCCTTTTAAATTAAAGCATGGGTTGTTATCCAAAGTGACAAATGATTACTAGTCACTGGTCCTGTTGGATCACAGCCCATGCTTTGGCTTAAAAAGCTGTGTGTTCAAACAGTGGTCCATTGCCACGGGTACTATCAGAAATGCAAGATAAAGTCTGAAGCACTATGTCTGTCCATTTGCATTTTTATCTGGGAATTCTGAATGGAATGTGAAAACTTGATTTCTCTGCATCACTGGATGCCCATGATGTCCTACTGCAGATATGTAAATGATGCACAAAAAAATTATATATATATATATATATATGTATATATATATATATATACACATATAACTGATATAGTTTGTAACCCATATTGCACTGTGTGATCTCTTACCGTAAAAATAAAAATGAAAAATATATACAAAGGTAGATAAGCGCTAAGCAATTAAAGGGACACTATAGTCACCAGAACAACTGCAACTTATTGAATTTGTTCTGGTGAGTAGAATCATTCCCTTCAGGCTTTTTGCTGTAGTCACTGTCTTTTCAGAGAAAATGCAGTGTTTACATTACAGCCTAGTGATAACTTCACTGACCACTCCTCAGATGGCTGTTAGAGATCTTTCCTGAGTCATGGCTGCCTAAAATGCATCCAAACATTCAGTATCTCCTCCCTCTGCATGCAGACACTGAACTTTCCTCATAGAGATTCATTGATTCAATTAATCTATATGAGGAGATGCTTATTGACCAGGGCTGAATCATGAATCATGCTGGCTCTGCCCCTGATCTGCCTCCTTGTCAGTCTCAGCCAATCATATAGGGGAGCATTGTGATTGGATCAGGCTACCACTTCTGATGATGTCAGCAGACTGTTTGTTTTTCTGAGGTAGACAGGGCAGAGCCAGCAGCTTCTGGTTTGAATACAGTAAGATTTTTACTATATTAATGGAGGCATGAGGGGTCCAGGGGCGGCTAGATGGTCGTGTTAACACTATAGCGTCAGGAATACATGTTTGTGTTCCTGACCCTATAGTGATCCTTTAACAGTGAGTGATGTAAGTCAGCAAACACTGTAATAACTCAAAACAAGTACAAACAAATCAAAACAAAACAAGGAAAACATAAGTTTTGCCATTTAGCAAACAGTATATAAACAGTATATATAATAGAAAATTATGAATAGAGTTCAAACAGATATGGTCCACAATTATTTGTATCAGATAGTCTTGCGTCAGATTGCATTTATAGTTAGATCTATGGGTACATAAAAGAGACCATAAACAACAAACCAATGGTTCAAACTTGTATATAGGATGGAACCCAAAACACATACATTATGTGAATGCCCACTCACATTTTCCAGAGCTTCAAATCAACTCTAGTTTAAATAGCATGCAATGGTATAACTCCACTTGTGCTTCCGTACTTCTTGTGAATAATAGCCAATGGTGACCAGTGGTAAAGCAAGTAATGATTCTCAAGAAAAAGAAAACAATATTGTAATACTGTAAACATACGTGAGAAGTGTAATTAAAAAAAACACAGTCACAAAAAGGAGCTTATGTTAGAAGCCCAATATGTCAGGTAGATGGTGGTATAATCCCCACCATGTGGATATAAGAGTATTCTGTGACCAACTGGCATCCATATGGTGGGAATTATGCCACCATCTGCCTGACATATTGAGCTTCTGATGCAAGTTCATTTTTTGTGAGTAATATCTGTGCATATTGTACATCTGTTGTCAGGGCACACAGCGCTCTGCCTGCAAGAGCGAAGCTTGATATCCCCTCCTTCCTTCCCTCCCACCATGCACTCCCACATCTCACCTCCCTCCATCATTTAAATAGTTTAAAAAAAAAAGTTTCCTTCTCATCTTCCTTCTATTTTTCCCTCCCTGTTTCCTCTCTTCACCAGCTCAGATTGTACACAGCTGGTGAAACGGTCCAACCAAGCATTGAGAAGCCTGTGAATGGATTGGGTGAGGGCTGCAATGACATCACATGGATAAGGGAGGTCAGAACCAGGAGCTTTGCTCAGTTCTGGATTGCAGGTACGGTTTAAACCTTTTTACGGGTTTTTAGTCGGTGGACCTATTAGTAAACCACAAGGTGCATTGTAAGTTAAAAAATATATTGTTTTAAAAAAGGGTTTTTGTAACCCTTTAATTCCACTGCATCTAATCATCCTACTGTGATACAAGCCATATGTGCATCCATTGCCACAATTCACCATTGCACTGCTTTTCAGAGGAAATCCAATACTTCTCTGTAAAAAGCATTAGTCGTGCTTAGTGTCGTCATGCAGAATTTTAGACCTTTGAAAATCAAAAGATAAAACAAGGAAGAGGTGCTTGTGGCTGTCTGCTTGAAAGAAGCCCCTAGAGGCAGGTATAAGGTGTGCTGTGCCTTCAAAGCATTACACACATACGTGAAAGAGAGATTAACACGTATTGAATAAGTATCCACAGCAGTACCTATGTGAAAAAGGAGAGTGAAAACATGTGTAGTGTAAATCCACAAAACATAAATGAAATACAAGGAATGGGGAAATTATACTCACACGTGGAGCAGATAAAATACTGCTCAGGACATAGAAGCTCCACTAAATGCTCTTCATAACAGCTCCTCCAGACGTTTTGAGCCAGACTTTCAGCACCGAGGTGCACAGATACAGTATGTAGGTAAGTGTTCCACCTTATGAAATCAACAGCATAAAGTAGGACAGCCCCAAATCACCTCAAACACGTCTCATATTGTGAGCAGCAAGTTTGTGTTCCAACCAAGTCTTATTCATCTCCAAAAAAGGCACCTGCCATCCAGGCATTTCATAACACTATGCAATTCCTCCTTAAGGTGTGACAATAACATCCTAAGCAATGATGCATTTTGCCATAGGGTCGGCACCCTGAGATCGCTCACCGAGGGGGAATAAAAGCCTTGAAGCCTCATTCTGCATGAAGCCTGTGGTGAAAATAACCTCGCCACTGGGTTTTCGAGGGATCTGTTTGCTGGCCTTTTGCCCCAGGATTATGGCCCATGCGTTAAAACTTTGTTTTCCCCCCTGTAAAAAGGCTTGTTCGTGTCTTTTTACTATGTGGTTCGGTAAATAGAATTTACCGAACAAACTACCAGCCGGACCACACGCAAGTGGAGTGTTCAGCCAATTTACCTCCCAGGCTGGTGGTTAACCGCAAGCTAATAGACGAATGGCTGGGTGGTCGCTGTTCGTATAGTCGAACACGTGGCGGCGGACATCTTGTTTCGTCTAACGCGGGCAGTGGTGTTTTGCCATCGAGCTCATGGAACTAAAATCGGACACGCGACAGCATGAACACCGCTGATCCTTACCTTCTTTGGAAGTTCAACGCTTCGACAGTAGTCAAATAGCGTTCGACAATACGAATGCCACATTAACATTGCCTATTTGCACGAATGGCCCCCGTTCGTGAATTTGAACAGTATGTGAACTTGGATCTGTGGAACTGTTTTGGGCATAAAAGCCATGCTTCCGGTCGGTCAAATGTGACTTCAAGCTATCTCCCGAACCCCTCAACCAATTGTTATGATTTTTGAATATGCTGTTCCCATAATTATGCCCGTTTGGAAAATGTAAGTTTTATGTGAATTGAATGTATAATTTTGTTATGAGAAATGTGTAAAAATTTGGTTTTTCTGCTTGGGGATAATTGAGTTAATACAGTATCTTGCTCAATTATCTCCCAAGCAGATCCTGTATTCTGTGTTCCACAAGGTCCACGTGGGTGGTAACCTTGTGGGAAAACCTGTATATAAGTGAGAATAAACCCTCAGACTGCTGAGTTCCTGTTTTACCCTTAACATAGAGCCTCATCTCACGTGTGGGAGAAGAGGCTGCATCTACACTGGGGATTGCTAAATGCTGTATACTCCCCTGGCTATAATCACTAAGCTTTTTTAAGAGCTTGTTCCTGCTTTGCTCTCTGAAGGAAGAGAGGTTCACCGACTGGAGCCTGGAGCCTTGTCGTAGGTCCAGTGTGGGTAGGAGATGGCGAGACCCCAACCAAACTGCGGCGGTTCGTGGGGTCTGCAGCGCTTGTGGTGTCAAGTGGAGTGCTTGGAGCCCTCGGGAAGCACTAGGAGCATCCATCAATGGAGATATCCAGTCGGGGTGCCAGGTGATCCGTTACAAAGCCCTTGCGGGATAAGATAGATTTCTTTTTAATGTGCTGTGGTTTGGACTTTATTAACTTTTGAATGTGGGGTCAAGGCAAGTGAATGTAACAGTGACTTGGACACACCACTGACACTTGAGTATACAGATTTTATTTGTTTTTAAACAAGTTGTAATAAATGTTTATTTCTGTTACCAAGCTGACTAGTGATATATTTATGCTGCTATCAAGAAGGGAAGTGTCACTCTATAATTGACACTGTGCTTATATACTTGGAGCCCAGTTAAAGGCTCCTGACAAGGTGAGAAGCAAATTGTTATTTTGTTCACCTGATTACCTACTGTATTAAGGATATCTGCACTAGGGTTAGCTCTGCTTCCCTATTTTTTCTTTTTTTGTCTCCATTCTGAAGTCTCCTGTTGGATATGGTGATTTAAATGACCCTATTACTATTACTTTTATTACCTCCTGAAAGTTGCAGGAGTAAGTGTGTGTTTTTATTTTTATTTTTAAGCACTCCACCTTTGCACTGTTTTCTGCATGTATTTGCACTAACGTGTGTTTTTCTATACACTTGTGAATGTGCATCCTCCTGATACTTTATGAAGATTCTGAATCTCATACTTTCTATAGGGTTCGGATGCAAAAGTACTGATTTTAATCCAGACACCGAATGCATCCGGATGCAAATCTGCTTGGACCAACCGAATTCCAACCGGATTTGGCTTTAGTATATATGAAAATTATCAGTCTGGTCACAATTCACAATTTTTATGCCACACATTTGTATTCCCCTGCATCAGTACCAAATCTGTTGTGTTTGGTTTTGAGTCTGTGTGTGAGTCTATGTGTGTGTTTATGTGTCCATGTGTTTGTGTATGACTCTGTGTGCAAGTATATCAATGTGTATGTGTGTGTAAATGAAAGTATGTAGGTGTATATGTGTATATGAATGTGAGTATGTGCATGTAATTTCCCAAACAAAAGGAGGTTAAGGGTGCATTGTGAGACACATACACACTCAACAAGAAATTCTATAGCTTGGGGGGTGGAGGGGTGCCAAAATACATTTCCAACCAGGTGCCATATTACCTAGGTACACAGGGATGAATGTTTTAAGTTTTTCAATGTCTACCCTAACACAGTAGGGATTATGGATGACCAATATACTTTAATTTATTCATAACAGTTGTCTAGTAAATATTATTGGGGAAAAAGTGGACATAAATATATAGGAAGAACCTAATCTATGACATTGAAGAGGCAATAAAGAGATGCTTCCCTTCCCATCTCATGTCCTGTGTCTACAAATGAAGATCACAATATCATATAATGTTGTTATTAGTCTGAATCTGTGTTTATTGTAAAGGGAATGTGGTTAATAACCAGAGCAAACTTGATGTTTTGCCTAGTGTAGGCAGAGGCTGAGGAAGCTCAGAGAGTACGTGACAAAACAAGTTCTGCATTGGCTGCAGTACAGCTTTCTAATGGGTGCCAGCATAGAGACGATCGGTTGGGTGAGGCAACCAGCGTGCCTTAGATGTAATATTATGAAAGAGAGCAAGGCAAGGGAAAATTTAAAAAAAATCTTGATTTAAAAATAAAAATTGTTTCTCCCCATAGATGAACCTAAAGGATCCAGTAAGCCATAAGAAAGAAAAAAGAGGAAAAGTTGGATTAAAAGATGATAATGCCTCAAAGGAAAATTCTAAGGACATGGACAATAAGAATAAAGAGAATATTCTTTCGATGTCTTGTGAATGTAAGCCTGAAAACATAGATATATTAGAAGTTCAGAGTTGTGTTTTAAAATGACTGGTTTGATTTCTTAACTAACAGGATTTAGAAAGCCTAAAAGATTAGTAAAGTTAGAAGGTAATGAGTCAAATGTCTATAAAACAGATATTAAAGCATGCATGAGTCAAGACCAAAATGGTTTTAGGGATTATATGAATCATCTTTCTTGCAGGCAGATGAGATTCCTAGATGTTTGGAATATAGTAACTTGAGTTTTTGAAATCAGTTCAAAATAACATTGTTTTGGGGGAAAAAATGCTTGTAAGATGAACCTCAAGATTTGGGATAAATCCAGAAATTCCCTATTAACCTGTTGGATGTTGAACATTAGGCACCCTATTTAAAGCATGTCAAAGCATGTGCTATTCTAGTGCTAAATATCAAGAGAGATTCTTTTGACTTCCATGGTGATTGCCTTTTTTTAATTCTTAAGTCCTAAGCACTTTGCCCCAATATAATCTATCTATCTATCTATCTATCTATCTATCTATCTACCTACCTATCTATCTATATATCTATTGTGACAAACTTACTTCCATGTCTGTGTTTGTCTAGGATCTTTTGGCAACTGCACAGCCCTCTAGGGTAAAGGAAGCCACGTCAAGACAAAATCCAGCAGTCCAGTTTAAGATACAGCTACACTTACAATTCTTTTATTATGTATTTTCTTAATATTTATGTATGTGTTCATATTCTTTGATTGTATTGGCTGCTAATCTATGATTTGTTTTGGCACCAAGAGCAGCCAGGTTCTAATTTCTAACCCATTTGATAAAGCCCTAGGGTTGAAATGTGTTATGGTTATTTTGATTGTGCATTTTTTTAAATAAAAGGCTTTTTGGTTAAAAATTTTTAGGGAATTTTTAACCTGGCTTCCTTTTATCTTCGTGTTACTCCAAGTATATCCGAGGTGGGGATCATACCACCAACACTGACATAACAGGCAGGCAGACAGTCACACACAGAGGCAGGCAGACAGTCACACACACAGACAAACAGTCACACACACACACAGGCAGGCAGGCAGTCACAAACACACAGGCAGACAGTCACACACACAGGCAGGCAGTCACACAAACAACAGTCACACACACAGGCAGGCAGTCACACAGACAGACAGTCACACATTCAGGTAGGCAGGCAGACCGTCACACACACACAGGCAGACACACAGTCAGGCACTCACACTAACAGGCAAACAGTCACACAGAGGCAGACAGTCACAGTCACACACACACAGAGACTTACCTCTTTCCATTATGGCTGGAAGGGAGAGTGGATGCTGTTGGTTGTTGGGGAAGCAGGGACTCCTTCCTTCTTCCCTCTGCCTGTGCAGCAGTTACCAGGGGCTTCAGGTAGGGGCCACTGATCTGAATCATGTAACCAGAACCAGGGCAGGCCTTAGGCCATTAGGCGCCCTGTGCAAGTACTCTTCACAGCGCCCCCACCAAGTTGCCTGTATACAGTCACACACACAGGCACAGGCAGACCTGCATGACCAGCTGACACATTTGTATCTAAATAAGAGAGCAAATATTAACTTTCATTTATTGTGAAGTGCTCTATACACTTTCATTTCCACTGAATCCTGTATATTTAATTGATTTATTTCAATTAGTGTTTTTCATTTTGATTGTTTAACCCCTGGTGGTGGTTATTTTATACTAGTGATACAGTGGTTATGGTAGCCATATCCAATCTTTATTTTTAACCTTAGAAAGATACTCTACCATTTTGTTTGGTGTATATCCACTAAGTTTTATCATAACAGTGTAGTTTGCCTGCACTTCACTTGTGAGTACATTTTTATTTATGTTTACTGAATATTTTATTCTACTGAGAGCACTATTGGTTGTCTTTTATATATCCCTCTCCTGAGTGTCGGATACCATCCCTCTGGAGGACTCCCATCACAAATCCTTTAAAGTGGGGATTATACCGCTGTACGCCCTTCACACCAGAGCTGGCTATAGCTCTTTTAAATGTGAGTTGATTGCACATATTTGTTTATTTTACCCATATTGGCTTTTATATACTGCACCATTTCGTCTCCTCGTTTTTGTCTTGCATATAAGCGGGACGGTTGGACCACTAGGGACATTAAGGACTCTACACCCAAAAACAGGCGCCTTATAAAGATACTTATTTCTGAGTGAGACCTCAATATTATCGGACTTTACCTTCAGTTACTCCATAAGAACTTAAGTCCCACCATATCAGTAAGACCAACTACGTTATATTGCCCTATGTATTCAGATGAACTATTGTACCTTTTAACTATTGGCGCAGCCCTTTTCCTGTATTTCGTTGTGTTACATGTTCTGTCCTCAGAGGGTTTAAGGGTTACCTTCTGTTGGGCCGCTGCCTACCTTACTTCAATTTTATTAGCGCTGACCCTTTTCTTATTTTTCTATCACGGAGTGACCCAACACACATAACATTAACTCTCCAATAGAAAAAGAGAATAGTCAAAAACAGGTCAAAGTCATGCACAGTCACTCTGTCACACAGTCACTCTGACAGTGGGGTGAATTGGCCCACCCTGCTCTTCCGAAAACTCTACCCCAGGGACCCAAATAACAACATAGAAAAAAAACAAAACTATATTTATTCTTAACTTTCCCTAGTGCTGCATGTGCTAACCCACATTAGGATGGTGGCTGCGCAAAAGTCTGGGTGCCAGATATACACCTCTGACCACCACCCTTAACACTCTGTCACTATATATATATATATATATATATATATATATATATATATATATATAATGAAGTGATCCAGGAGGCACTCACAGGTCGATCTTGAGAAAGACCCGGTAGGGTCGAAACGTTGATCTATCAACTGTATGTAACTTTGATACAATAAATCTCATTTTCCTAATTGAAGACCTGTGAATGCCTTCTGGATCACTTCATTGTGTATTTTGGACGCAGTGGGAGTTGCACCAAGGCAAGTTTTTCCTATATATCTCTTAAAGGAGAGTGCCAAGCCACCACATTTTATATATATTTACATTTGCTTTGATGAGTGAAACTATTTCAAATTACATGAATGTGTTTATTTGTGAAGGTGGATGTTAGGAGATAACTTTATAAAGTACATGTGATATTATTCCACTCTGCAGCCTCTGGCTAGTGTAGGTGCTTGTAATCTTCTGTATAACTATTATCCACACTTTAACACCCTTATATTATTAATGTCATTGTTGTTTGCTGGTAGTCATCATCACCAGGAGCATAAGATGGACGTTTATGTAGGTTCCCAGATGACTCTTATGTTTAAGTCACTTTGTGCAAATTATATATGCAGGGTGTGTATTGTTGTTTTATTGTTAGATGTTTTGGGTGCTCTCCTGTCCTTCTGATGCATTCTACGAACTAGGTGGCTTCGGCTGTGGAACCTGCACAGCCAATCTGTTGGTTGTGAAGATCTTGCAACAGTTTTGTGCAGCACCACCCGTTGGTTACAATTGTTATGTGTTATCTGAACAGCAAGACTCTGTAATTTGCATATTTAGGTAGATTTGGCATATTATGGCTTCAACAGGCAGGGGAGATATTCCGTACTAGTTATTGTCTTCCCCAGCCCTTTATAAATATATTATTATGTTCTTATGAGTGTCTGTATGTTTTCCCATATGATTTCGTTATATTCATTGAAATGAATGTGTCACCATAAGCTTATTGTTATGTGGATAAATATATTACTATGTAATTATGAGTGTCTGTATGATTCCCCATATGATTTCATTATATGTATTGAAATTAGTTTGTCACCATATTCTTAATGTTATGTGGATAGGGGCTAGTCCTGTGTGTCCTGTTTAAAGATACCAGTAACTGAGGTTTTGGCCTGGTTCCTGATTCCCAGGATGAGTTAAGAAAGAGCTAGGCCTGAGAGCCATAAGTACCTTTGGAAAGGCAGTAGTTGGAGACATCAGAGGCAGAGGTATTGATACCAGCCCGGGTGAGGAACTGAAGAAGCAAAGGTTGGGCGGACGATACCTACCTGGAAAAAGAGAGCTGTAGCCTGGTCTGGTGGAAAATGTCCCAGTCAAGCTTTGGGCACTGGGTCTTAACTGCTCAAGAGTTCCTAATAGCATAGAGAAAGCTGACCTGATGAAGGTACTCAGTTGAAGTACGGGAGCTCTGTCACAGTGTGCTTTCAAGTGTCATTGCTTCCTGGTTTTTGTTTTTATCTCCGATTAATATTGTTTTCTGTAGATAGTTTTGTTTTTACTCAATGAGAAACCTTATTTACCTTGCACCTTTACGTATTCGAAATCTGTGAGAATGACAGGTCCTCATCCCTAAACCTGCTAAATGCTATAGAAGTGCTTACTGAGGTGTTTAGAAGTGGTGACATATTTAAAACACCTTCACAGAGTTTACCTATTCAGAGAAATGTCCAAGGCCCATGATGCTCTGGGGGGAGGGAGGGAGAGAGAGAGTGTGTATGTGTCTCTGATATGGTTCAGTTAATCAGCATGGTTTGCTCTGGCTATGATATGACAACCAGACATTTAATGTAAATTAAAATGTAAAACATAAATATAATAAAAATGAAACTTTTGGTTGTTGACCTTGCTAAACAAAAATCTAACGTGACAGTTCTACATTAATAAATGCAGTGAGTAGTGTCTTAACTAGATTTGTGCATGAGAAGAACATTTTGTTTGTCATTCCAATTTTTTTTCGTTTTGTATAAATTTCAATTACCCAGCAATTCAGTTACCTTAAATCAGTCAACAACTCAAAACTATTGAAGGGGGTTTAAAAAATGGTAGAAAAAAAGGACTGAAGAAAGCGGTTACTGGGCAGAGTTGTACTGGCTGTAGTATGTGGAATGGGCACTGAATGGAAAGATTGTACAGACATGATTGTGCTCTATAATATAATATTGTATATATGCATGGGAGATGATATTGAAGGGGAAGCACTGATATCCAGTGTGGAGAGGAATTGTAGGAACTGTACTGGGAATGGGTAGGGAGTATGTTGAAATCAGATCAATTGGCAGAGTATAGGCATCAGGGTCTCACAAATGGGCAAGACTAGGTAAAATTCTATGTAGCCAAAAGCAAAATATCAAGAACAATGAGCATCAGTATGGGGAAACCTGAATAAGGAATATTGTTTATATCAAGGGGTTTCCACAAATTCTTAAAAAGTAGTTAATAATTCTAAATTCCTTTAGCTGCTCCTTACTATGTATCCTTCTAACATCGAACAAATCAACCAGAAAATTAGAAATGGGTGAAGCACTTCAGTATAACCTCAATATTTTGTGTTCATGCAATTAATGTTCTATATCCAAGTGCTAAATCCCACTTCCCTCCAATTGTCTCTATGTTGTAAACCTAAAATAATTATACAGTGTTATAAAGTGATTTCTCTAAGTTTAACATCTAAAAAAAACATATCTTAAAACTGGTTTATAAGGTGCAAAAACAATTCAAAGAGTGCTCTTTAGATTGTACAAACATTATCTCATTCAAAATAAGATTATTTTCTTTAAAGTGACAATATACAGAAAAAAATACTAATCAATTTCAATCCTCCAATATTAAATCTAGATTATGTCATCTTTATGAGAAACCTTTTATTGAACCACAGCGCGGCTCCCGTGACATCAGATGGGGTGTGCTGAGCAGTGCCAGGTGCTTCGCCCAGCACTGGATTAAGGCAAGTAAAACCTTCATTTAAAACACTTTCCAAAGATTCCTTTTTTGGGGGATCTTGATAAATGATGCCAATAGGGCATTACTCACAGAGTTAAAAATATTTTATAGAGCTCCACCCATTTCTAAATTTCTCTATGTTCAACGTTGCACTGCTATAAAGGGTGATAGTATGGATATTGTGTGCCCAAAGGTAGAACAAGAAGTATGTAGCAGAATATTTCAGACAAAATGTCTCAGGGGACATCAGGTACCTTGGCTTGTGAACAGATTTGTGTAGAGAAGACATTTTTGAAGATGCATGTGTTCTTTGATGGAATGCAAACATTAGCTTTTCAAACTTTACTTATTTAATCCGTGCAAACAGAGGCTCAGTTCTAGGAATGTACAGCTGAAGAACACAGACATAGATTGGCCTATTCACTAAGCTCTTACTGTTTGAGGGAATCTGGATGCAGCCTATAAGTCAAAGAAACAAAATAGTCAAAGAGAAACAGGGATCTGTGGCAGTAATGCCTTTGCCATGTGTTCTTGGAGGGGCCTGCTTGCCAGCCTCCTGCCAAAAGTCTATAGGCCCTTTAAAAACTTATGTGATTTATGTACTTTTGTACTGCAGAAAGAGAGACCGACCGTTGGCCCTAATTCCCTGGAACGATTTTGGACATAGGACCATGTGCACGGTCGATCAAAATTATGACTTTCACAGAAATCCCGAACCCCTGAGCTGGTACTTTCGGGTTATTGTAAAAATGTATGTTTTCTGTGCCTAGAGATAATTGAGTTTAGTACAGTTCCTGACTCAATTATCTCTCAGGCACAGGGGAGGTATTATCTGGTTTTGTGTGGGAGTGTCCTGGACCAGAGAGCCAATGTAATTACAGTGTATACTTTGTCACAGTCCCCTCTCATGTCCAGTGGGGAATGCCCCTGGAATATGTTATGGAAAATCTCTTGCATATAAGGCCAGTTGTGGCTGCCATTAAACAGTTTTTCTTTACCCTCAACATAGAGCCTCATCTCATGTGTGGAATGAACAGCTATATTCTCTCTGGGGATTGCTATACTCATACTCCCTCGGATTATAATCACTAGCTCTTGTAAGAGCTATCCTGCTTTACTCTATGGATTGGGAGAAGTCTACCTACTGGAAGCTGGATCCCTGACTTGGGTCCAGGGTAGGTGGAGGACAGCGAGACACCAGCCAAGTTGCGGTAGCTAAGGGTCTACAGTGCTGATGGTGTCTGGAGGAGTGCTTGGAAGTACTCCAAGTTACTAGGAAGCGGTGATTGGTGGAGGCACCCAGTCGAGGTGCCAGGCGGTCCATCACAGGATCTTCTGAACAATCAATTAATATTTGGGTCCATAGTCAATTTACATTTCAGTGGGAATCCCTTTCTGTTTTTAAATAAGATTCTATCTGCTGTCATAGTCTATTTTTCAAGGTTTATAAAAGATATCAGACAATTGTTTTGGGTTTGCTCTTTTTTTTTTGCAAAGGTTCAAGCTCAGTGCTTTGGAGATATCCAAATTTATATCTGCATTTTTTTGCCATTGACATATTTGTGTGTGTTAATGCAGACATCATAACAATAAAATCTATAAAAATTCCCAAAGATCCACCACACAGGTAGTTGTAGCGGGACTGCCGACAACCTGACCGGTTGTCCTTGCTCAGGAACATCTTGTCCCTGGAAGGGAATCATCTATAACACAGAGGGACCCATTCTTCACTCAGTAACCAGATGACACACAGTCCTGGGGGTACAACAACAACTTTATTGGCTACACTCTGCTTTATACTTTCCCCATGCAAGAGGTGGATCACACACAAAGACAATGTCCCCTCCTGGGGGTCACATAACGTGTGACAGGCACTCCAGTCCCTTTGTGCCTAGTTCCCGCCACCCAGCCTCAGGGTTTCCCACCTCCAGGGACCAGGGGATCTTTATCTCTCCCTGTACCTTACCAGAAATTCCCAAGCAAATGTGCAGATTCAGCTGGCACAATGTGTAAAATATGGCTGTATGTGAAAATAGTTTATGTTGTTGCCAGTCTAAACAACAAGCATTTGCATGATGGTTTGAAATACATTTTGCACAAATCCCACCATAACAGGATTAAACATAAATCTAACCTATACATTTAGACAATGAAAAGACGAATAGTACGTTCTCTTGTTGCACAGGATCAACTAAAGTGTGATTTGTTGGTAGCGCAAAGCAAACCGAAATAGACTAACTGAAACATAACTAAACGTAACCATTCTCAATAATCCACGTTATTGAATAGTCCTGATACTACGCACAACTTGCTAACTCACCTGACTACCAATGTAACATCTTAGCTGGTCTATAGAATGTCAACGGATTTTGCCATATCATATCTGACCTTAAAAAAAAAAAAATTTGCTAGAATAGGTCACCATATGAATGTATCTGGTTGTTTATTGAGTCAAACACATTTTATTTATGGTAAAACTATTTTTTTTTTCTCTATAGGGTTCATAGGATTAGAGACAATCTATGAGCTTTCCTCCATCCCTTTCCTGAACAGTCAGCATTCACTGAAAATGAAACAATTAAATACAAAGGGGGAGATCCCAAAGGCCACCCACCAGCACTATGAGAATTTACAAAACCCCAAGCTCTCAAACTAAAGACAAAAGAACAGAATATATGCATCAAGTACAAACTTATTTTAACGGGAAATAAATACATAATGCTGCTAATACTACAGAAAACCCCCTCCAAAAACCCCAACATTCATGGTAAGTATTACCATTACCCCATGCTGATAGTGGCTAAAGAAAAGAGAGGTCTGGTCCATTCTACTACAATGTGCCTTTGAAGGGTACTTATATGATAGCCAGGGATCTGCTCAAGTTGCAAATGTGAGTAGACCCAAACCTGCCATGGCTTTCCTTATGCTGCAAGAGCAAGCCACCAACAGGAAAGATGTAACTGGATTAATTTTAATGTATTTGTCCCAAGAAAGCCATGTCCCCATATTTATAAAGCCTATAGCAAAGCCTGGAAAGGTTAAAGATCTGGTTGGACTTAATTTAGACTGTTCTCACTTTATAACACAATTGCACCTCTGTATGAAACAGATCACTGAGGAGATGTCTTCAGGAAGTCTTGACACCATACTGGCATTGATCAGCCAGTTGTCTAGATAGGGCATAATATAGAATCTCATATTTTCATCATAATTGGAAATTGATTTAATGAAAATGTAGATTTTGCAAGAAATGAGGACACAGTCTCATTTGAAAGATTTAATAGTGCACTTGGCTATATTTTATAAACACATATGCATTAAGATATAAATCTATGTACTATGCTCTTTTACAATAACATATAGATTGAAGGAATGCATCCAGACACAGAAGAAATAAAAACAAAACAAAAAAAAACCTCTGGGATATAAATACATGTATATCTTAAATAATTAATTGTGCCATGCTTTATCTATGTTGGACAATACACATTACAAGAATACATTAATATAGTATTTACAGCAATACATTTGTACAGTAAAAAAACAAAACAAACGACAAAACATTACACTGAATATACAAGGTTAACAATATAAATGGAAACACTGATCATAAAATACTACTATTATTCTGACTGACTTTAAACAACAAAAAAGACAAAAGAAAAAGGTTTTCTTCATTGAAAGCATTTCAATATAATACTGATAACGGCAATAACATAACATCTTTCGACGTCCACTCACAAAATGCTCTTTCAGTCTACAAACATTTACTTCTTCAACATACCACACTTCTCCTTTCTGTATTAAAAATCTATTTAAAGTCCCAGCAATTATTTGAGAGCTTGAAGTGCGAGCATAGCACTCAAAGAGTTAAAAAGAGGCCAAACTGCCACTTTTTTCATTGGCATCGTCTGTTCTATCTTCAGAGTTTAGGAGTTTTAGGTTTTCCAGAAATATACTTGCAAATCCCCCTTATAGATCTGAAAATCTGACCATTACTTTGTGTTTTGTAATTAGGAGCCAAGAAGACCACACTGCCCTTTCCAGAATGTCACTAAAAATTATTTCTATATCAAAGAGGCTAGACATTCATAGATACAAGGGTAACCACTCATGTTTTCCATAGAACATAGTGAAAAAGTGTACTACTAATAGATATCAAGATTAACATGTTATCTAATGAGGCACCCAGTCTACTTTAATTATAAAAGTCCTATATTGCTGTACACGTACACAAATCGTATGACACGTTCTACAAAATGAAAATGTATTTCAAAACCTGTCCTATTCGGTTGTGGATTATAGAGGCAAATGTGTTTTACACAGTCCATTTTTAAATGGTAAATTTTGTGTATGAGTGCTAGAGTTTTTAAATATTTTGCTATGCAATCAGTGGTACAGAACTCCAACAATCACATGGTATGGCCCAGTAATGCAGGCTTATCAGCTTGTCATACTGTGATTAAGCAGTTTTGACCAAAAGATGTTTCTCAAACCAGTAGTGGAAGATCACACAAAATTGTCTCACTAATATTATAGTTTACTGGTTAATCACCAGAACTGGTTTGAGAAGCACAATTCTCTAGACACTATGTGACCCAAAAAGTAGTCCTCTCCCATCTGTTGTAGGCTGACAAAAGTTACAGTTCTAAAAGAGCTTGGGTGTCCCTTTTGGTCACCCTTGTTGTAGACCAGGGATGTCCAAAAGGTAGATCCCCAGCTGGTACAGAAATGCAATGCCGCTTTGCTAGCTGACCACTCACATTCTAAACTCAAAACAACATGACTGAGGAGGGTTAACAGTACATTAAAAAGGGGGAATAATTATTCAGGTGAATTCTAAAAGTTAGGAACCACCCAGGTCATGGACACATTTGATATTTCTACATAGACCTGACAATTAAAAGCAGACGAGTTGTCTATTAGTGTTCCAGACACTAAACCAAACTTCATTCATTAGAGCGAAACACAAACACACATTTATGCTGTGCAAATTTTTCTTTTACATTAAAAGAAGAAAAAAAATAAAGTAAGAGTACCAATTTTCCAGTGGATATACCAGTCCCTCTATAGAGTCTATATGCTCAAAAAAATAAAAAAAAAAACTGCACAGAAATATAAAAGAAAATAAAAGCATATAGGAATGTTGCGTTTTCATAAAGTTGTCCAATATATGATTTCCAATATAGTTGTGTTGTGTTGCTTCCTAGAAGCAATGTCAATGAGTATGTCATAGAACATACATTAAATGACACTTAAGACAATTTACAGGCTTATGAATCCAGTCCAGGACATCAATGTAGGCACCAGTCTGAGATACAAGCAGCTTTAGATCTGAAATACAGTCTCTAAAAAAATAAGTCCAATGTCTGGGATTCATTCTGTCACTTGTGTTCAAAAGGCTTTGAAATCATCTCAACGAACAAATGTTCTTTAACTTCCTGTGACCACCACAATCCTTAATTTTTGGGTTGTCACCTTGACTTTACATCTTTGCCTTCTGATTGCTGGTTGATGAAAGAGTCTCGAATCCTGACCACTTCTGCTGCACACAATTGTCCGAAAACTTTATTGTACCATTCTGGCATATGTCCTCTAAAATGCAGAAATAGAGGTCAGTGTTAAAAAAAAAAAATTGAAGCTTATATTTCTTTTTATGTAAGTATACTAACTCACAAACAAACCTAATAATAATGCTAGATTTAAAAATCTGTAAATTATATAAATAAAATTATTAGATAAAATTATTAGATCTTTTATTAAATAAAAGATTAACTTTTTTGTTCCCTAACACAATACTTCATAGTCAAACACATTTCACACTCACAATTGGCATGGTCACAACGCATCAACAGAAGAATAAAGTCTGTCATAGACAGATGCTCTGCAAAGTAATGTTTTACACATTAAAGAGACATTGCAGTCCCCTAAATCACTCCAGCTTGCTGAAGTGCTTTCTGTGTGAAGAGTGTGTCATTTTTTTTTTTACTTTTAATAATATGCCGATTTCAATAGAAATTGCCACTTTTATAAATGAACTTTGAAAGCTGCCCCCTGCCCCTCCCCTCCCTGCAGCTGTCAGACAGGCAGTGTGTTACTTCCCATTTGGTTAGTTTAGTGGCGCTAAATTCAAGAGACCAGCCAATTGCACAGAGCAAATATTTTCACTAAGCAGCAATACAGCTCTTTGGGAAGTCTGTGATTGCACAGCCACAGAGTTTGTGCTAGGGAAGAAAGGGAGGTCTTGCAGTAGCTGCAGATACTACATCTGCAGCTACTACAAGCCAACATTTCATATAACCCCCAAAAAATCATGCAAAACAAATTACATGCACATTTTTTGTGGGGCATATATACCCAATTTTTTTATTATTTTAAATGTAGAGTCCCTTTAAACTCCACCTGTAGTTGGGCTGCTATAGATAGGATTATGGGAGAAGTAACAGTTGAATACAGGTGCAGGTTTGCAGTGGCGATTTCTAGTCTCACACTTCTTATGAATTTTTATAGAAATTTGAACTTACTCCTTGTCATAATCCTGGTGCTTTAAGGTCATTAAATAATTGGTTGACCAAGTTACATTTGCAACAATCTAACCCAAGAATGATTGCCTAGATCTGTTAGCATTTCAACGAACAAATGTTCTTTAACTTCCTGTGACCACCACAATCCTTAATTTTTGGGTTGTCACCTTCACTTTACATCTTTGCCTTCTGATTGCTGATTCAGTAACCTTTTAATGTTTTTTTTTTGTTTGTTTTTTTTACACTGTTTAAAATATAGACTAGACTGTTTTTCTATATACAATTAGTAAGTCTGATTTTCCATCTGTTAAACACACTGCTTACCTCAGGTCCATTCTGCACAGATAGTTTAGCTTGGACTTTCCTGTGCCGCATGGCTCAATTAGATATTTGGCCTGAAGTACATTGACTCTGACACCAAGTAAAGGAGCACTGTCGTGATCCACAGAGGTGTATGAAAGCACGCATGCTCCTTTTGGTAAATTGCTTCTCCATGTTCTGTGCAGGGGAAGGAAAAATAAAAATGTTAAATCTGGAGCTAGAAAACGACTATATTTATATCTGCATATCAAAAAGAGCAAATGTCCCTAAAAGTATTCTATGAACACAGAAACACACACAAAATGTCAAGTTGCTGATTTTTAAAACATTTTTTTAGTTATTAGTGAACAAATCAGCATAAGTCTTCTCCTTAACAATCATTACACATCATTTCTGTTCTACTACAAAGGGCGTTATCCAGTACTGAAAGATGATCTTGTTTTTGGTTATCTATGCATAATGTTGGAAGCATTCTGATAACATTTTAGCATGTTTTGGAACCTCACCTTAATACAACATAATCTCTAGCAGGATGTGGTGCCATGTTATTTTGTACATATTGATAAATATCTGTCTGGTCATCTAAACGCTCAATGACTTTGGAATCCAAAAGGTCTTCATCCCATAGATGATGCTCTTTCAGCAAACGCTGTAGAACATCTTCTGGCTGAGCTGGAATTTCAATAGAGGACTTCCACAGTCGTAGAGGTGGTCCTTCACTCATCTGAAGAAAGAAAAAAGAAAAGAAAAATCAATTTGTTGATTCATAGAAAGAAGAGAACTACTTGAAGTTACCTGGATAATGAAAAAATCTTCATGGAACATGATGTATTTTTACTTCTGTAGAAACTACATTAGTTTAACTTTATTGTAATTTGTTTAGTGATGTTAAACAATCTTAGCACATGAGCATTAATGATATGCCAACCAAAGGCACGTTTACTTCAAACATTTAAACGTTTAATGCTTGAACTTACTTTCTTGTAGGAAAGGTCAGATGGCTCTGAGGTTGAACAGCTGACCCATCCTTTAAACTTGTCCTTGGCTTCTTTGAGTAGGATGTCAATGCTCTCTTGAAGATAGAACTGATAGTCAGAGTCTTCATTGTTTCCATTTACAAGTTCCTCTAAGCACACTGGTCTCAGGTCTTGTTCCATGTAAGAATTACGACACTTGCTCATTTCTTCTGGAATCTAGGAACATTAAAAAATAAAAAACTGAGCTAACTAAACCTTTTAATCCGATCAACAATAAACCAGTTTTCAAAGATTAAATGAAGGAATGAGCATAAACTGTTAAAGCACTTACACATTATTATTATTAGCCCAATTCATAATTTAAACCATTGTGTAAGTGTTAGCAGAGAACTATGCAACAATGATCTTAATCCTAGAATTTGAAAGCATTGCATAATTAGCAAGGTCATAACCTCTGAATCAAGATTCATAGCAAAAAAAAAATTTAAAACAAAATTGCGTCTTGGGTCAAAGTAGATTTCTTAGACACAAGTAAAGCAGTGTTGTAAACCAAAATAAGAATTCTGAAAAAAAATCAAAACAAAAAAAACAAGCAAGCAAGCTGCTCTAACAACTAAAGCTTAAAACACACAAACCAAATGTTTTTTTGTTGTACACTAATTCAACAAAAGTGAAAAATTAGAAAAATGTACCTGGAAAAGTTTCTTGCATTCAGCAATCATATGAGCCAGCCCCTGAGTTGCAGCAAGGTTCTCATTCAAGTCTTTCTGATCAGGTTTTCCCAAGCTTTGCTTTCTCTGCATCACCCTAAAATAAATACATTTAAAAAATGTAAAAAAATAAAATTAAAATAAAAAGATTTAAAAAAAATAAATAAATTGTGCGCTATGGGACAACAATGACTAAAGCATCTATTATTATAAAAACTAAATACAGTTAGGTATATTTATAGAAATTTAGTACAAGAACATTTTGCAAATTAATTGCCATGAAATGTTGGTTTTCATAATGCTTCAAACCAAATTTCCCACATTTTAAGAATATAAATTTTACATATCCAATGCATACTTATTTCATTGAGCATGCACTGACACAGGGAGCAGCCATGTTTTATAAATCTAGCACTTATAAAAGTTAATACAATACGGGGTAGGAATGTCACTCCATCCATGCACCCATACTTAACCATTACATTAGTCTACAGATATTTATGACTTTGAAAAGGGATTCCACCAACTACCACTTTGAACTGAATATGTAACATATACACAACTCTAGGCAGTGTAACTGCTTTATCGAATTGAAGTGTTTATAGTGTACTGAGTCTCCCGGCACGGTTCCTGCATTCAATGTTATACGGTTTTGGAATGGTTTAAAGGGACACTCGCGTTGCCAGAACCACTACAGCTTAATGTAGTAATTCTGGTGTCTATACAGAGAAAAGGCAGTGCTTACATTTCTGGCTAGTAACACCTTTAGTGGCAGTCACTTAGATAGTCAATAGAGGTGCTTCTTAGTCCACGCTCTGTATGGAGATGCTAAACACTCCCCATAGAGTTGCATTTAGGAGATGCGGATTGGCGCAGCATAGTGTTTTGCCGTGCATGCGCAAGAGCATCCAAATGTGAGAAAGCATTAGACAGGAAGTGAGGAAGCATTAGCCAGAGCCCCAATGGGCTACAGTGATTGGCTGAGAGAGTCGACTGACTGCTCTCAGCCAACCACAGCTGCCCACTGCTAGGTCAAATTGGTATTGCTAAGGCTGAGTGTAATCAAGTGGGGGCCAGCCTGTATGAGCCTTAACACTGACTGAATTTGAGGTGAGCCATTGGACTTAATGCTCTAGAACCACTTCAATGAGAAGACATGGTTATAAGTGCGTAGAGTGTCTCTTTAACTCAACAAATACAGCCAAACTGGAAGAATACTTTGATAGTATGTGTGCAGACAGATTACAGAAATATAAATACAGGTGTTTTTTGAAGGAGTCCCTCTATTAACAAACCAGGAAATGCAGCTCAGAGAATGTCATATAAAACTAAATATCATCAGTATGATCGCACAGCTTTTAGACATATTAAAGGGGAATGAAATCCCACTGAGATCTATGACTCACTGCAGTACTACTTTAAAAACAATGGGTCATTAATTCAGACACTGCTAGTTAAATTGTGTTCTATTTTAAAACTTTGACGCCAAATACCTAGGAGATGAGTTTTCTCTCTTTAAAGTATTGAGGTGGAACAGGGAAGGAGCCAAACACACAGCGAGGTTTGTTGGAGTCATTTGATTTTCCTCCACTGCAGAAGCAATGTCACTTAGGAAGTACAGAAGCGTCTGCAGGACTTCTCTGTTCTCGTCAGGCAAAAGCATGATAGCTGCCTTGATTGCTTGAAGGCGCTGATCTTTTGGCACATCTACAAAGGAAAATGCATAGCAGTCAGTACATGTGGGAATAGGAAAAAAGAAAAAAAAAAGATAACATCCCCCTCAAAAAAATAATAAAAAATAAAAAAATAAAAAAAATTTTTTTAACAAACAATGAATGGAATTTAAATACATATTAAACTTTTTAGATTTACGTATTTTGTTTATTTTAAAGCATTTATTCAATATTATCAATTTGAAATGAATAAATGTGTAAATAAACCCAAATATTATATATAATAATACTAAAACTAAAATAAGATCAGCAACGGTATACACGATTCTTTGCAAATTTTAGTAAAATAAAGAGGATAAAAATAATAAATAACTTACATTGATAAATCTGCAGAAAGGTTTCAGAGAGCTTGCTGGTTAGCAGTGGCTCAGGCAGATCTCTGAAGTATTGCTTTATCATGTCAGCAACATCGTAAGCAGACTGTGCCTCATATGACAAACCATCGGCATTATTTTCCGTTACCTCCCTCAAAGCCTGGATTCTGGACTTCACCCCAGATTTCCTAAACAGACCCACCTTTATTAAAAAAATAAGAAAAAACGAAAGTGAAATAACAGTTTAAAAATAAGTTGGTACGTGGAAAAATCAGACACTTAAAGATAATGTAAAAGACTACCAACCTGATCTAAGCATTGACTGCGCAGGTAACGCATGGCTTGCTGAATGCTTTGGGGCAATGGCTGTCCAGTACGCTGCACGTTAATGGTCAGCGGAACACCAAACACATTTCTGTCTTTATAATCCCGAACTTTAACCCTTTTCATAAATTTAGGCACAGCCCTAGCAGAAGAAAAAAAAAATACATAATTGAATTTTATGAATGAAATTCTAAATAAAATCCATGAACATATAGACAAAACAAAACAACAAACATTATTTTAAATAGAGGGTGCTTATTGAAATAAATCAATAATCAATACTGGACTCAGTGGAAATAGCAAATATAGAATGATCCTTAGTTAATCTTTCTAAGGTCTTTAAATGTATCAGCTGGTCGGATCTAAACCTCCTATAGAGTAAGGTAGGTAGAATCCACTAGCTGTTAAAGAGTTAATATAGTAGAGATCCTATAATCTTTAGAATCAATACCACAGGTATAAAATAATAATAGTAAAAAATATATTTTAATAAAAATCCCAAAGGATCAGCAGTTAGTCTCATATATGTGAAGCAGACATCAAACTATTTATAAATGGTTTATTGTCTAAACAGCACACAAAAATATAAAAGACTAATAATAAAAAATAAAAATTAAAACAGTCCCACATGAGAGAGATATATGGTATACCGGGTCACAATAGACTGAGTGTCCAAATATATAGATGTAGATTGCACTCTCTTGCCGGCCGGACAGAGGTGAAGGTGGACTGCCTCGTGCTGCACTGACACCGGGTATTCGCCGCGTGCGTTCCACTGCGGCTGCTGAATGCGTTCCAAATGCTCTCTCTCTCTGGAGTGGACTGTGATGATCGGAATATGCCTGCCTTACGTGTTTTGTGATTCCAAATCACTTCATCTGGAATCACGAAACGCGTAAGGCAGGCATCTTCCGATCACCACAGTCATGGTACACCATATACCTCTCTCATGTGGGACTGTTTTAATTTTTATTTTTTATTATTTATAAATAGTTTGATGTCTGCTTCACATATATGAGACTAACTGCTGATCCTTTGGGATTTTTATTAAAAAATATATTTTTTACTATTATTATTTTATACCTATGATATATATGTGGTATTGATTCTAAAGATTATAGGATCTCTACTATATTAACTCTTTAACAGCTAGTGGATTCTACCTACCTTACTCTATAGGAGGTTTAGATCCGACCAGCTGATACATTTAAAGACCTTAGAAAGATTAACTAAGGATCATTCTATATTTGCTATTACCACTGAGTCCAGTATTGATTATTGATTTATTTCAATAAGCACCCTCTATGTACTTTTATCCTGTATCCTCTGGTGGTGGTTACTGTTTTTACTAGTGGCACAGTGGTTATAGTTGTCAATTCTTATCTCAAGATTTCACTATATAAGGATTTGTCCAGCTTATAGTTATTCAATTATTATTTTAAAAGCATTCACAAAAAAAAAAAACCCATAAAATTCTATAAATTTGCTGAATTTGCACTAAAAACACAGAGCTTTCTGTTTACCAGCAGACCCAAAAGATACAAGTCAATTAACAGATTTACACACCGGAATAATTAGGGTCATTCAGAAGCAGAACAGCAAGTCAATAAATCCTGCTGCGTATGACCCTAATAATGTGACTTCTTTACTTTGCTCTCTTTATCTAGAGAAAAACCTTCATGCTAACAAAGAGGGTTTTGTGAGTCGGCTTCTGTGGCCAACAAATCCCAGAACAGAGCTTTGCCACCCAGCAGTATGCAGAACAGCAGGTATCTGATGTAATGCATTGAATGCTGCCAGTTAGAAACATTAGCTCTACAAATGAGTGTTTTGAGAAAGAAAAGGCAATTGAAAAAGCAACATGCATGGTTCTAAAAGGAGTTCAGAAAGAGTCAAAGCAATACAATGATGCAGTAAATGTGGAAAGTTTGTGATTATGGACTGGTGATTCTCCTAAATAACTTGGTTATAATTAACCAGTGTACAATCATGTTGATGAATCAAGCTGTTTCATCACCCAAGTGTTTACTCTTCAAACCACGTAACGCAAATATGCCAAAGAAAACAAAAAGGTGGAGCACTTAATGGAACCCAAACCAAAGAGGAAGATAAAAAGAAAACATTATACCGCAATATTAATAGGAATATCAATATTGGCAGTGTGGATAACACTGATGACAAGGTCTACCAAGAGGGAAATATTACACAGATTTTATTAGGCAATGCAACAAGACCCAATTCACAAAACACAGTTAACTGAATCACAATGGACTTATCATGCGCTACCAATTCTTGGGCATCACATGTTAAAGAGTTATAGAGTACACTGGGTTACAATGGGCTACTTTCACTCAGTAAATGTGGATTATCACATACCACATGCATCATATTATTAAATACGACATTACAAATTATACAGTGTTCCTACAGAGACACATGACAGCAATTTAGAGAGAAAGTTTTATTAGAGGTGCCATTTCCAGAAGGTAAAGAGAGAGCTGCCCATGGCCCAATAGGAGCTATTAGTTGCCTCTTTTTCCTTCACTAATAAATGGTAAGATGGTAAGTAAAAAAAAACAAAAAAAAAATGGTCTTATTCAAGCACTGGTAAAATATGCACTTACCAACTAAATCCATGTTTATTAGACGGGGTGTACTTTTCCAGAAGGGCTGTTAATTTTAAGAGAGAGAACTTCTGCAGTAAATTGATTTGAGTCACAGATTGACAGTTGATTTGTAGAGAAGCAGAGCTTAAACTAGGGCGATGTGAACTCTGGAAGCTGTGCCATCTAAATCGATGCCTACACAGAATAAGGAAAAAAAAGTATGTAACAGGAACATTCTTAAAAACACAATAGTCAACTAGTCAAGTTAGTCAACAATTGTTTCAGAATACACAGTCTGTCATCTGCTGCGTTACAAACATACAACCTGGATGCTCTATCTTTGTATTAGAAAATAGACAAGTGGCATTTCGTGTGCATTTTATACAGCATATGTCAATTGGCGAGCACCAGGTGTGCAATTCAGATCATGAGTGCCATTATGTACTATGTACGTTGAATCTTCGTATTTGCATAAACCACACCATCAAAATATTTTCAAGCTATACAAAGTCACTGAAGTTGTCAAAGAAGGGACCCCCTTAAATTCCATAAACTAAATAACAGGTCTGAGATGGGGCTTCATCTAGTGTATGGGTCAAAATAGTAGGAAAAAGTGAAATGCCCATAAAAAGTCCAACAAAGTGTTGAATGGTGGAGGTGATGCAAAATGGGCCTCCCAGGGTAACCTCTACCTCAAATACCTGTCTCTTGCTCTCTCCTAAAGGGCAACACTTTACTCTCTCCTCCAGCTCTGCTTCACTCCCACCTTATTTGATTGCTATTTCCTGCCCTAATGTGTTTTATACCCCACCTCCTATAGACTGTAAGCTCTTTTGAGCAGTGTCCTCAACAACCTATTGTTCCTGTAAGTTTTCTTGTAATTGTCCTATTTATAGTTAAATCCCCCATCTCATTTTATTGTAAAGCGCTACGGAATCTGTTGGCGCTATATAAATGGCAATAATAATAATAATCATAATAATACTTCCCTATTAGTGCTCCATACACTGTAGAAGTTATGTTGAGCTCTAAATCATTATGTTCACTAGACTGCAAAGTAAGAATTCCTTCGTCCATTTCAATTTAACCATTTTATTCTGCATCATGTTTTACTTTCTTTTACACACCTACAAAGAATACGCTTAACATTGATAACTAAACCTCAGGTCGTTCTAAAATTAGCAGTGTAAATAGAACATGTGACCAAAGCAATATTTGTAAGAACCTAATGCAACTTCACATATAAAATAGTGGAAATGTGGGAGATGAAAACAAGAAAATAAAGCTACTAACCGATTGGTTCTAGTCAGTGAAGCGCCAACTCCAGAATCCCTCCTTCCTTGGATTACGGTTTCGTCACACTCATTTAATGAGTTTCCTGTGCTGTCTAGGTCACTAAGAGCATTGCAGTCATTGTCAATATCCAAGTGTATTTGTTTTGGGGAGGACGGGCATGGGGAAACAGAATCCAGGGCAGAATCGGAATCCCCATCATAAAATTTCTCTGACCACTGATTCACTATCCTTTGCATTCCTTTCACATGGTATAAAATGTCATCCAGTTCTGGGAAGATGTCTTCATTTTCCAGGTCAAGCAGGTCACTATTACTGGAATACAGAAGTGTGCCTGGTACATTGTCATAAATACTTAAGCGGCTTCCTTCGGAACAACATGAATTCCGTCTTCTGCTGCTGATAGAACTTTTGCAGCTGTTGACACTATTATCACTGGGAAAATTGAGGAGCTCGTGGCCATTAAAACTGCCCGTCCTCCAGTTCATAGATGAGGTGCTGTCAGAGGGAGACAAGTTGCTATTTGAAAGTGCTTTGGGAAAAGTGCCAGGTTTGTGGTCCTCTGGAATGAAAAAAACAGCATCCTCACCAAAATTCCTCTGATTCCTATAGTTCTGTTCAAGGACATCACTAAATGTTGACTGGTTAAATGGGTCAAACCCTTCTAAGTACATTCCTACTCTCTTGTGGCAAGCACTTAAGCTACGTGTTCTTGTTACGGGGCTTGGAGTACTAACCGCACTGCTGGTCTCAGACTGACTACTGCTACTGCTAGTCTGTGTGGAGTTTGAGATACTTCTCCTTCGCACTTTGGGTGCATTAATGTGATTTCCATTTAGGGAAGCTATTTCCACACAGTTAAGTTGCTTTAGCTTATCATCATCAGCCCCTTCTTGTAAAACGGGTTCACTGATAATCAAACCCAGTTTGGAATGAGACTTCTTTTTGCTGCCAGAAGTTTTAATTTTTAGACTTTCCATTCTCTTCAGAAGGCTCTTTGTTCTCGATTTGGAGTTTCTCTCATTAGCTTTCATGTTAAAATTGAAATTGGACAGTTCTTTTGGTGATGGAAGGCTACCAAATGAGTCATCGTTCGCAATAAAGTTGCCCGATGAACAAATGCTGATGACAGAGTTTGTCCTTGTTGTGCTTGCCTCACTGATAGGGTGTGCTTGGGGACTGTCACTACTGGTACTGTGTATGGAGGTTACTTCCTGCTGCTCACTTAGGTCAGTAAGAATGCTGTCTTGACTAGCTGCATTAGCTAACTGGTGTGCATCAGAGAGGGTTGGTTTTGGTCCCTGGTTCAGAGGAAACACATCAAATTCTTCTAGTCTGGACCATCTTTTGCTATCCCTCTGAAAGGTCCATTTCCCACTGATTGCACAAGGCTCATCTTCATCTGAATCTTCACTCTACAAATATAAATTAAAACAGAAATGAAACATAGCTTTGCTGCAGACTTATTTTATTGTTGTCACATATCTAGGTTCCAAGTCTGGTATAAAAGGCAGAAGATATGCATCCCACATAAATGGTTACACATTTTCTGATCATCATACACAAGTAACACATAGGGCAGAGAAGATAGAATCATCAAAGCTATTTTTGCCAGATAACAGCATTCAAGCTAAATTTTATTAAAGATTATATAGTAAGATTATTCATGTATTCTCAGAAAATACACAAGAATCACATCTATCCCAGCACACAACCGTGCTTTACTATTGCTGAAGAAAGTACACATCAGAACAAGAGGTATGTTCTAACCAGCTATAATTGAAATAATAATAATAATAATAATAATAATAATAATAATAATAATAATGTGCATGTATAAAGAGTCAGAATAACGATTCTTATTTTATTTTTCTCATTTGCTCTGTCACTGACAAAAAATACCTACACTACTTACACTTATTTGAAAAGCTATATTTAAAAACAATTTCAATAATGTACATTTGCTATTTTAATTGATACCCAACTGCAAGTCCTCCATACAAAATGATAGTAATGACTGGGGAATGTTTTTTGCATTTGCCATTTTATTAGTACATGCCAACTTAGGTCTTCAATATAAAAATGTGAGCCTCACACACTCTAATCACTGCAAGCCAAGTCATAAAGGAGATGCTTATGAAGGAAAGCCCTCTCACTGCATTCCAACTGGTAAAACATTCTAAAATAATAAAAAAAATTCTAATAGGCTGGAAAGAAAAAATAAATAAAATAAAATAAAACAAAACAAAAAAATAAACAGGAGGAAGAGAACAGAGTTATTTTGTTTTGAAAGACAAGATCTGCAATATGGCTGCATTAAACCATATAGATTTGGGCAAAAGATCTCCTGCTCCATACATACAGTATCCCACTCTACCCCCTCCCACCAATAAATTCCTTTTCAGCAACAAAAGAATTGAAATAGAAGCCAAGATAGTGGTTTAGACTCCGGTCCTCCCTTCCCCCAGTCACGATGATGCACTGTTAACAAGAAGAACACTGCCAAGGGACGTGAACTGGTCTGGTTGATTTGTATTTCAAACAGTTGTGAACCAAACTTGTACATTTGATCAATGACAACTTATGAATAGACCATTCACTTACAGCTAAAGACAATGCAGCGATACTTTAACACACAAGCACATCCTGTTTAACATTGTTTGGATTGCTAAGGGCAAATAGTTAAAATAAATTGAAAATTAGGTTTCCCCCCATTAAGAAACCACCCCCCCCCCCCAAAAAAAAAAAAAAAAGTTTACTTTAATGATGGTTAAAAAAACAAAACAAAAAAAAACACAAGTTATATAATCGAGAATAAGAGACAGTCCCCAACCTACAGAAGGGTTCATTAAAATCCCTTTAAAATAACTGTAGGATTTAAGAAGTGGCATCTAATTTAGTTATTGCTTTAAACTAAAATAAATTACCAGCTCTAAATGGAAATATAAATTGCCCAGTTAAGAGAGATAAGCAAAAATTAAACTCTCTTCAGTAAAGTTGGTTCCAATAGGTCGAGAGAGAGGGGGTGGGGGGAAACAAAGACACAAAAAATACCATTGCTTGGGGCACTTACCCTCTTCCTGTTTGGACTTATTTCCAGCTTCATTACGGCACACTTATTTAAAGTATTTAAACGTCTGTGGGAAGGAAACAAGAAATATGTTGTTAGATTTAATGAAGATGGAAAAGACTGTGATGGAAGAATTCTCAATGTTACAAAACTCTAGAGTCATGAATTCTGATCTTATCTAGATACATATACACACACCGATTTACAGATATGCTTTATAAATGCTTTTTTGCCAAAGAAAAACAAATAAATAACGAAGTTATATTCATTATTAATTAATAATACTAGATTCCACTCTAAAGGCAGTGAAACTCACTGTACCGCACACCGTTCAAAAAACATACCTAAATTTCCTCCTTCTTGCATGTGTCCATTACAAAATAAGTTAAAAAAACAAATATTTTAAAGCAGTCAAGACTGTGCAAGGTGCATGGGTGGAAAAGCTATGCCTTATGAGACAAATATCGTAAGGGCTAATGCACAGATACACTTGGAGCAGTCTAAACACCAGAACCATTAGACTTGTGCCCAAATGTGTTTCAGATGGTCAGGACAAATCAAATTATTAAAATAATAATAATAATTAATAGAAGGAATTTTATTTGCTTTAACCAACTGAAAAGACATTTGTGCACAAGACTAATAACTATTACAATTATTTGAGAGTCTGTGGGTAGCAATTCTCAAATGGTTGACAAAAACACAGGCTGTCCCGGCTCCTACAGCAAGACCCCCTCTGTTGCCACTTTGCTCATTCAGTACTGAACCTCTTTATTGCCCTGTTCAACAGACTAAGAGCTTCTCAGTGAAAACCATAAATAGAAAAGGTAAGGGATATTTCATTTTAAATCCTGTTCACCTGGATTTAATTTATATGCACAAAAACATACAAATTCAATACTACAACTGCAAAACAGATAGCAAAAACTGTTAATGTATTTGTTTTTAATTCGGATATACCACTGAATAGCCGAACTGTTACTTGACCCTCTATGGTGGAACCAATGACATGCAAGGAGGTCAATTCTCAGAAAATCTACTGATTCCTAGTAGTAAGAGAGACTATTGTAACAAGAAATGCAGAAAGAGCACAGACCTCCTATTCTGCCACATTTACACAACCAAACACTAAATCCTAAGCAAACAAATTGTACGGTCTGCTCTGGATTTTTTTTCTCTGCCAAATATATACTTTCCAAAACTATGTAAAAAATGCATTTCATGGACAGAGCAGCAATAATGCCACAAATATGCCGCTGTTTGATTAGCAAGACTTACTAAACAGGGATACTGTGTAAGAAGTAAAAAGCTCTTTGGATGACTGTACATTAAGTAATGAAGAAGAGGAATCAAAACAGCTTGGGAATATGAAATAGGATATTTAGCAGACTTTAAACCATCTGATAATCTTGCCATAAGTTCAAAAAATGTGCGTATTTCTGGAATAAGCTCACTATTTTATATATGATGTACCAATAAGATCATTATCAGCCAGAAATTTATTAGGCATTCCTATCCTAAATGTATTTATGGGTATGGGTATTTGAAGATTAAATAGGACTGTAGCACATCAGATTCTCTACACCATTAGGATGCACATACTTTATTACAATTGTTCACAAACACTTATTCACATTAGTTCGTTTTTTTCACTGTGGCTTTTCTGCCAAATTTAGATACCATTCAGACCATGTCACCAGTACGTGTCCCTGGGAAAGACACCTAAGACTATATATCTGTCGACCTTAAATCCCTGTAGACAAGGCTTCCCCAAACACTGGCCCTCCAGATGTTGCTGAACTACAACTCCCATGATTCTCAGCCTTTTATTCATAGAATCATGGGAGTTGTAGTTCAGCAACATCTGGAGGGCCAGTGTTTGGGGAAGCCTGCTGATGACTAAGCTCACCTAAGTAGGGCCTTCTTTACCCCTTTTCCATTCTTGCATAATTGCAAACTGCTGCTGATATGTTGGCCCTATAAACAAACTACTAATAAAATAGTGACTGGGCTCTCCAATAGCACCATATTCATGTAAATGACAAAGAAGCCATTTAATGCACATTTAAAAGAAAATGGAACAGGGACAAATGTAGGTTTCTTGCTCTAAAGTATTCCTGGTCTAATATATTACTATTATGAATCATAGCGCAACAAGGATCTAAATTCTAAATAAAACTCTGTTCTGTAGACAGTGCAAGTCTGGGACAAGCAAAAAGGAATTCCCAGCTCGTGACTTTTAAACAGTTTGCTTTATCTACCCCCATCCAGCTGCAGGACTCCCCATTCCAACTTGTGTGATGACTTTGATCTGCAAGAGAGGACCTTGAGTCTGGCTGATAAAATCTCAGAGAGATTAGACTTTATTTTAAAGTGTCTACTCAAAAACAAAAAAAATAACGCAGAGACGGCTGGAGAAAAAAACCAATTGCATAAAATTTACTACAGAGCTTGTTTTCAGTAGTGAAAGGGAGTAACACTTAAAATATGAGTTAAACGGCATCTGATGAGGATGGTATCTGTTACAAGACAAATAGCGCCTGCAAACATTCTTTTTGTAGTTCCATATTTTATGGGCATTGAACACATAAAATGTTGTTTCTTTGTGTCCTTGGGTGCACTCTGCCTGGTCAACTGTATACAATGATAGATCTGTCTCCTGGCACCATGTCTAGCACAAGGCACGATTTTCTATTTTCAAATTCACAGGGTTAATGACCAAGATTTGAATTCACCAACTTAAAAATAAACAAACACCAAAATAATAAATAGAAAAACAGCAATTTTTTTTAATTTGCAGCAGTAAACAGCATACCACGCAAGAACAGGGATTTTTGGGACATTATTTATCTGTCTGCTTTCTATTAAAATAGGTTTAGCTTGTGGCAGACCAGGTCAAGAGCAGAAAAAAAAAAAAAAAAGGAGGTACAAATATTTTACAAACGTCCTTCGTAATACCTTGGTAAGTAGCTTAAATCATGCTTTAGTAAAATAAATTTGCCAGGACTGAGACTGTTTTGTGGACCCAGGACACACTTAAAAACGAGAGAAATCTCAATGTATCCATCCTGGTAAAATATATTTTATAAATAAATATGTACTGTACAAGCTCTCTCATTGAAATCATTAAGAGATATAGACCACCTAGAAGTTGTACTGTGTGTATGGAGAGTGCACATAATGGCAAATGACATCACTAACCCTATTAGCGCTTGACATATTTTCAGAGATCTGTATCCATATTAACCATATTATCTGAATACGTCATATATTCACATCATATATAGTATTTAAAACCTCTTTAACCACACGATAATAGATTTGAAGTACTGATTGAATAAAAAAATGCAGCCAAGTGTGATGGGAGTTGTTATACTTTGTAGCTGTGGGGGTAGAGTGTGAGTATCCCTGTAATTACTTTTTTTGAAGAACTTGGGCATGCTTGTTAGATCAAACCAAAAACTGCTTTAGGAGGTACCGCTAATGAGGGTAATTAATTACAAAAGTACTAGACACAAACATATACTCTTGCCTCTGCGTGACAAGGGTCAGTGGCTTTCAATGTGAGACTTCTAAAATCTTACTCAATATGTTCTTGAAAAGTTTGCACACAGAAGACGTGCCTAAGTATAGACGTCCTGTGATTAGGCAGTGAAATTACCACAGACTAGTTTAGTTACACCAGAGTAAGGATTAGCAATTAACACTTAACATGGTTAGTTAAAAAAAGTAAATCCCCTGAAAGAGTGTGTTTGCATATTAACACAGGTTCCAGGAAAAGGGATGGCAATTCGAGAAATTTAAACAATTTAATTATTTATTTTACATATAAATACATTACACAAATGATCAACAGTGGGATGCCCAACACCCACAAATAATAACAAATAAAATATTTAGTGAACCATACTGACAGTTTATAGAGTTTACAGTTAACTAAAATAATACAAAGTTTTATGAAGAGTAACGTGTTACAAAAAAAGTTATAAAAGTGTAGCTTATCAAGCAGGACCAAAGTATTGCAGAGTGCTAACATTGTTTGGTTGGATTGGAGGTGGGTGTAAATGTTGTGAACACAGTAGGCATATGGCAGCACAATGTAATCCCAACTATTATAACGTGCATTTTTAAAAAAAAGTTTTATTTGTTTTCAGTTAGTACAACAATAGCAGTGCATAGGTGCATTAAATACATTAAATACAATGCAGAGGTACATGAAATACAATGAGTTGAATCGTTGTAAACTCCAAAGATACAGTGATAGAGCTTGGTACGGATCAGTAACATTTTCTTTGCAACACTTTTGAACAATACACTTAGTAGGTTGCGACAATATGTCTGAAGTTGTGGTCATTAAACAAAACTGATTGGTTCGACCGTAATATGATACAATAAATTTGCTTATGGAGTTCTTGAAATCATCAACAGTATGAGCCTAGCCTAGTCGGGTAATGTCTGGTTGTTTTCTCTTCGTTTTGAGTGTAAACTTTTCGTACTATGGTTCTCTATGTGTTCTCGGTCCTTTGGTATTAAGAGTAACTGGTATAACGTGCATCTTATGATACATTTTATTAATATAGCCAGTCTATGGGCTCCATTACCTAGTTTTCTTCCAAACGATTTTGAAGTATTGTGATACATCGACTGGGGCTCTCCTCAACAACAGCAGCCCACCCATCTACACACAAGCTGAGAGAGCTGGGGTAACCTGTGTAATTAGGCTGTGGGAATTACTTATATGTACAAAGTTGTTGCTACCTGTAGTTTAATTAAGGTTACATCCTAGTTTCCAAGACCTCTCCAGATGTTGTGGACTACATCCCGCATAATGCTTACACCCATAATGCTGGCAAAGCATCATGGGAGGTGTAGTCCAAAACATCTGGAGTGCCGAAGGTTGCCCATGCCTAACTTACACTAAGCTTGGCCAACGCTTGAGTAACATTAAAGTGTAGCCACGTAATAAAGCCACATACCATATCCTATTGCCCAATATACATATATAAATCTGGTATAGATGTTTAGAGAAAAGGGGCTAGAAACATAATAAACAACACCAACCTGCACAATGCTTCAATAGCATCTCTGTCCAAAAAGTCATGATCGGTTTTTACTGCAGCGATGTCAATAGGAAATAGGAGATCTGTAAAGGTAAGATAATACAAAAAAAAAAAAAAATTATACCCCGAAGAAGAAAAAAAACCTATTAAAAAGGTACAATTATTTTTTTCAATTAAAATATATAAATGATTTTTATATTCAGGCCATCATTCACATTTGCAGTATCAAGAACTCACTAATATTATTAGAATACCATTTCACCATTACATTTGATTTTGATCTTTATTAACTATATACAGATTTATGTAATAGATATTTGTGTTGCCATACTGAGAATTAGCATTTCTTCAAAATGTTCTAAAACTTAATTATACTTTTTAGTAACTGCATGATCTAGTTTCCAGAGTAAGAGATCAGATGACGTATGTTTCAATATGTTAAGAGTCCATACTTTTGATGGAATAGATATATAGTAGTGACAAAGTAGACTAGTTCTAAAACTTTATAACAGGAATTCTAAAATTACAAAATCCTCATATGTCAATTGATATAAAAGTACTTGGGTGCATATGATACCTATTTATACAAGATGAAAGGAATAAAAAAAATCAATATTGAATTTGCAAGGGAATGTGGAAATGGAATGTAATCAGAATCAAAAGAATGGGTCTGTAATGCTTAGAGAAAGTAAGGTATGATAAAGGGTTAAAAGGAACCAGATGCTTCCTATTCCTGTTCTGAAATCCCAGCAGAAAAACCCTTCAAGATAAAGGAGTCCTGGTGCCATCTCAAATACCACAGGGATGCTATTTTGCATGTTAGAACCCTGATGTTTGGCCTTGATAAAATTCACATGGGACAAGCACAAAAGGTCAGGGAAGCTGGGCAAGGCATAGATAAAAGCCATGCGAAGAGCCAGCAAGTTGATGCTAAACCATCTGTCAGAGATCAAAGCTAAAAATGATTTGGAATAACCTATCTGAAGATAAATATTTGCCTGCTTAAAACAAGTTTATGTAGACTTGCAAAATTAAAAGATTGCTAGTTGATTATTTACCATGTCATTAAGTCGAAATGTGAAATATCAGCAGATACTCTACTGCTGGCGTATGCGGAGAGATAAAAAAAAAAAAAAAAAAATCAGTCTAGAGGTTTGACTGAACTGTCATTCAAGACAACCAGATAATAAGCACCATATGGAATGGAGATAGCATGGGTAGAATCATACATAGAGATTCCTTCATTACCCAACGTCTGCACTCAGATGACCTTGTCTGCAGGAATGGACTGTGAATGGAGAAACTCAAACCATCTGGTGAGAAACTCACCATTACAGCTTTGAACTGGTTAAATAAAACTATGCTCCTATCAAATGTAAAGGAAAATGGGGAAATAACAACACCACCAGGAAAGGTACATCCAGATTACTCTGGTTTTCATGTACATCCTGGGGATGTTACCTTAGCCCAACATCCAGGGGTTGTTACTATTATCGAATTTAATGGTACTCATTTTATTTACCTCGGGAGGACTTTTTTACCTGGAGTCAACCCTTCTGGGATTTGAACCCGTGACCTAGGATTGAACAGATTCTACTGATGATGTCTTAGCCCACTAAGCTACCTAGCCTACAGAAAAAAAAAAAAATATATAAATAACATTTTTCATCTGTGTAAAAAAAATAAAAATAATAAAAAAAACATGACAAGGTTATGTGTACAACTGCCCATCAGTTTCAGAGACTGTGGCCAGTTCACTATGGCCTGCAAAGCACAAATGTGAATTTAGACTGCAAAATAACAAGTAGTAAGTTTATATCTGTAATATAAGGAGATTTGGGGAATGTTTTTGAATAGTTATAAATCTGTCACCAACATGAATAAATCCCCCCTCCCCCCATTTTTGATATAGCATAGCTCATGGCACATTTACCACCATAGAACATTTCTTTTAGTTTTGTAGTGTAAAGTGGCTTCCTTATTATGGTCATTAAAAAAAATAACATAACAATAAACAAAACCATATATTACTACTACTACTGCTACTACTAATAATAAAAAATGGCCAAGAGACCCAGCGTGGTGGGACCTATAAGAATTATGGCCATTACAACTGGCTGTATTGCAACTGTTTATGGATTATAAGTGACTAACCTTCCTACTTCAAGCTATTTCAGGTATATCTTCTCTGCTACATTATTGGGCTGTGTGCGCTTGCTCTTTGTACATTGCACATCTGCCACATTTGAAAGGGCCCCATAATGGAAGGAGAGCCTAGTGTCTTGACAGTAACAAAACCTTCGAACAGCTGTTTTGAGCATCTGTCAAAAATATAGGTTACAAATACCAGCCTTCCATCTCCGGGGAGAAAACATTACAAAAACATAATTCTTATATTTCTCAAAAGTAGTGAAAAAAAAAAAAACAAAAAAAAAAAAACTCACTCTTTATTTTTATCTTTGTACCAAATGAGTCGACAAAGATATTTTAGTGCCAGTAAGCACATAGTAAATTATGATTTTTATTTTCATCTAAAGCATTATAATAAACTAATGAACAGAAAAAGTAAGAATATGACCTTAAGTGCATTTAAAAATAACCAAACGCTTGAATTAGTTGGACATCCTTTAGACTGAAAGTTCCTTTTTTTATTTTCCATTTAATGGAGGTACAATTGGGAAGCACAAAAATTGCTTAAGATTTCATTAAACATTCCAACTTTCACTGCTAGAATTTAACAATTCCGGAGATTCATTCAACTAGCTATTTCACAAAGAACTTTGTTTGGCCAATCATCATTGAAAAAGTGGCATGGAAGAGATTTATTTTTAACAATAGAACACTAAATGAAAATACCACCAGCTAAGACTCTTCAGGAAATGGCTTTTATTGACCTACGCCTTCAAGTTCAGATCTTATTTTAGTTATTCTTGGCTCACTTGAAGTTGTTAACCTCTTCACAGCATGAACAAAGGCTCCCGACCATCATGATTTGAAGGCATATCTCCTGCTTAGTCTCACAACAGTGCAGCCATCTTTAGACAATTGTAGACTTATTTTTAATGAACGTCGAGTTCTTCCGTATTTTGTTTTATAGAATAATATTGAAGAATGCTGGAGGGAACTTAGAAAGGATGCAGGGGAATAGAACTTGTGTGGACTGGGTGACTATAAATTAGTTAACGTAAAGCTGACTTTTTAATTGTGCAAATGCTCTTGCTTCTTCGGTCTCTCCAACAGTGTGTCATGTCCCATTAATTCTACACTCACTACATTGCCCCTAAATCCAGGCAAATCAAAATACATTTCAAGAGAAATATATGCTCTATGAATTAAAAAAAATAAAAAATAAATGCTGCTTTTCTTTTATACTGAGCACTGCATTGTTTTCCCCATTAAAAAGATAGTCTTTTTTCATCAAAAATATATAATCCAGGTGATATTTTTCTATCCAAATTCACACTTCTTGTGCACAAAAAACAAAATACACACATAAATATACATATGAAATAAAAACATTACAAAGACATATGACAAAGGTTGGTGAAAGAAAGAGAAAAACAAAAAAGAGATAACTCTTTATTTTTATCTTTGTACCAAATCTAACCAGCTAGAAATTATATACACAGAACATAAATTATAAATGCAACACTTGTTTTTTACCCCATTTTTTATGAGCTGAACTCAAAGATCGAAGACGTTTTCTATGTACACAAAAGGCCTATTTCTCGCAAATATTGTTCACAAATCTGTCTAAATCTGTGTTAGTGAGCACTTCTCCTTTGCCGAGATAACCCACCCACCTCACAGGTGTGGCATATCAAGATGCTGATTAGACAGCATGATTATTGCACAGGCGTGCCTTAGGCTGGCCACAATAAAAGGCCACTCTATAAAAAAAAAAAAAAAAAATCCCTTGCGGTTGCTTAAAATATCAGTTTCACAATATCTTACATGTTTTAAAAGGATATATATATTGCAGCATTGGTTTTGTCTGCTCTATAAATCAAGACGATGTCAACATTTAATACAAAATGGTTAAAGACAAAACCCCATATAATAAACAGAACAGCAGTTAATATCTACACACAATGCTCCAAACTGGTGCATACTTTATAGGAAAAACATTTGTAGGAAACTTTGTTTGTTGGACCCGCTGAGACGATATCCAAGATCATGGATAGTCTCCCATTGTGGAGGATATACAGCAGACAATGTATGATAGACAAAACAGTGATAAGACCAGGAAATATTTACCTGCACGTATCCCAACTAGGTTCCTATGGTTTCACAAAGAATGCAGACTTTATATTAGTGTTTAAAAAAAAAAAAAAACACACACACCAAAAAATTACATTGTGTGTGTGTGTGAAGAGAACATTTTTTTGAATGCATATCTATAATTGATAGCTACTGCTGACATTTGAATTAGAGATAACTTTGTTAGGTACGGACTTAAAATACCGAGCAAAAATGTTAACACCTTAATATTCTGATCACATTGGACCAATAGATAAAAGAAAAACATTTTGTAACAAATGAAGCAAATGGAACATCATACAAGTTATTCTATTGCAATCACTTGTAGAAAATCTGCTCCTAAGGAGATCTGAGTTGTATAGAAAAAATAAAAAGTATATTTATATTGCAGAAATATAGCTTTTCTTGCGAGAGAGAAACGTAAGAACAAATCTCCCAGCTCACACATCGATGTAAAACCACTGAGCCGTTGTTGTAGCTTTTATACATGCAGACTTTTTAATTTTATCGTTTTTCAACTTTGAAGAAAGCATAAAAAATAGAATAGTTAAAACACCATACTGCCCAGACGATTTACTGAAATACATGTTAGGATTTAAAGAACACACACACAATAGTGCAGTTAAATTCTATATATAGTGAAAATTCTGCAGTCAGTAACTGGTACACATATTATACTTGCCTTCATAGAGCTGAGCATATTGAGGGAACCCTGCAGCCCGCAGCCAATCACATGCTTCCTTTGCCTCTATTTCTAGAAAAGAAGAAAGAACAGACACCCTACTGTTAGTCATTTACAGAGCAATGAGTTCTTTGGTACCATTTACAATAGCACAGAATTAGCATCTAAATATTGAACAAGGGATACATATCCTTGCCACTTATCATTTGGGTGCTTTATTTTCCCTTTGTTTTTATAAATAAAAGAGCTTTCTTTCACTCACTTCCTCTTCATTAACTTTGAACTGTGCACTGCCCTTTTGAGATCCAGATGTGTCGCATACCCCCTGTGGCACGAAATGTATGATGCACAGGTCTAAAATAATGACTGCATTAACAGGGTTACTATCTTGGAAAGAGGCAAGCAACCTTCGGCTCTCCAAATGTTATGGACTACATCTCCAATAATGCTTTACCAGTATTATGCGTTTAAGAGCATTATGGGAAATGCAGTCTGCAAATCTAGCAGATATTTTGGGGGCTGGCAGGCAAAAGTTTACCTTGAGACCAAGGATATTGTTACAAATGAAGGCTGATGGGCCTTACACTGTAGTGGGAGATTGTTTTAATATCTAGTCTGTGCATTACTAGGACTACAACTCTCAAAAATTCAGCCTAAATCCGCAACACTCTTCTAGATCATCCCAGTAACATTTAATAATACGAATACCCTGTTAGAAGTATTGAGCAGCCCATCCTCTGCTTGCTACGATCCTACAATTGTGAGTTAGCCAAGATGCATGGGACTTGTAGTTTCACTGCTATACTCTATCAGCTACTGTGAAGTGGTCCAAATTGGGGATCCTGCACCATTATTCAAACATCTGGAAGGAAACCTTGCAAATCTGTTAAAAGAGCACAGTCTGAGGTACTATGTAAAGTCACTCTATTAAATCAAATGCGCACTGACTCTTTCACATTTGTTTAATCAAGCAAACAGGTGGTGAGCAATCAAATTCTCAATGTTTATCCAGCCTTGACTGCATTCAGTCTTCTTGATGGGCCAGAACAAAAAGGCTTAATTAGACACAATTGACTAGACATTTTTACCACCTACTTGGACTGAATACTACTGCTACCCACTCTACAAAGCATAGCGCACTTCGGAGACTTAATATCTCCTTGCATAAGCAAGTTTGGACATAAAGAAAAAGGGTAACATCTGACCTCGCAAATTCAACACTTAAAATACGTAATGATGGTCAGGTCAAGTTCTCTAAACTTGTAAGCCTGTAGAATCTGACAAAAAGACTCAATCAAGAACCCTGTCATTCCTAGTCCTGCTTCACATAATCCAGTGTTGCTCCCTGGCTCTGTGGCAATAATGATCTACACATTGATCAATTCAGGAGAAGAAAAAAAAAAGGAATTGGGGGGGGAGCGGGGGGGATGGGTCTCATTGACAGACAAGTATTTACAGAACTGCTGGTCTCCTGTTTACTTCTGCCTAGGGTTATGGAATCACAGGAAGACCAGCACGTACTACTACCACATGCACTAGCCTGAGAAAAGAGAGAGAGAGAAAAAAAAATTATTTTCCTAATGTGACTAAAAAAAATAAAAAAAGCAGTCTGGAATTTAATTTTTACCATTTGCAGCAGAACATGAACGAGAAGAAAAAAAAAAAGAATTTTATGGAAGGCAGCCAAATATGACAACAACTGATAAAGAAGAACGACTCTGGTTACTAGATACTAACAAATAGGAAATAGCGCTTACATTTTCACCAGCTCGTACACAAAGCAGACAAGATCTTTGAGAAATTCCAGACATTTAGAAGGAAAAGGGAGTTTAGTTTAAACTCTTGCTATCTACCTTCTAGGTAAGAACTGCCAACCTCTTCTGCTCTGGCAGCTGTTGCTGAATATAGTTCCCACCATGCAACAAACCTCCCAACATCTCAAATGGACAAAAGGGATACTTTATTTTAGGGTGTGAGGGTAGTTGGAACCAGGAGCGGGCCTGTTCTGAGAAATCATAGGTGACGAATAACAATTTATGCAACTAAAATGTAATTTAGAACAATGTATCTTATTTAAAACAAAATTCTAAACACACTCACTGTAGTTTGAAAAAAAAATGACATTAAGATAGAAAAAAGGGGCAGAGGGATTCAGGCCCTAAATAGGGACTGTACCTCCTAAATAAGGACACTTGGGAGGTATGATGCAATGCTAGACTATCAGATGTGGCCCTGCTTCCTAGCACGATTTATGCAGTTTTAAATTTGTAACGAAATACATCAGAATCAACACATAGGGAGGGAGGGAGAAAAAAATAAATAAAGTGGCTGCATTTTAGTGCTGAATGACACAAAGTATGAAGGAAAGCTTTATTGTGATGCATTATAGGAAACAGGAAGCTTGGGTTGGAATCTGCTTTCTTTGTAACCTTGGCTTGTTTAACTCTCTAAATGCTACCATGCACAGCAATACTCATGCCATCATTGAAAAGTTACTCCAGTATAGTGTCTATTATTATTATTGCCATTTATATAGCGCCAACAGATTCAGTAGCGCTTTACGATATTATGTGAGGGGGGATTTAACTATAAATAGTACAATTCAAAGAAAACTTACAGGAACGATGGGTTGAAGAGGACCTGGTTCAAAACAAGCTTACAGTCTATAGGAGGTGGGGTATTAAAAACATTAGGACAGGAAATAGCAATCAAATAAGGTGTGAGTGAAGTAGAGCTGGATGAGAGTAAAGTGCTGCCCTTTAGGAGAGAGCTCAAGACAGGTATGTAAGGCAGAGGTTACTCTGGGAGGCCATAAGCTTTCCTAAAGAGATAGGTTTTAAAGGCCCTTCTTAAATGATTGAAGACTAGGGGAGAGTCTGATGGCGGTATGCAGGCTATTCCATAGGAACAGAGCTGCCCGTACGGGTGAGAGCAGAGGACAGGAGAAGGCCACGGGCAGAGCAGAGAGAACGAGAAGGGGCATACCTATGGATCTGTGAAGAGATATAAGAGGGGCTAGACTTCTATAGGATACAGGAAGCCAATGTAAGGACTGACAGAGAGGTGAGGTGTGAGAGGACCGACTATAGAGGAAAATCAGTCTGGCGGCAGCATTCATTATAGACTAACAGGGCAATACGGCTTTTGGGAAGACCAATTATGAGATGGTTACAATAATCCATGCGGGAAATTACTGGATAACAGATAATTTATTATTATACACTTTGTTGGAATTAATGGTGCTGATCAACTCAAACAATTTACAAAGTACCAGAAGTCTTATTTGGCAAGAATGTATTGTCACGGTTATTTCCCCTATGCCCCAGAGAGACTTACTGTGCATGTGTAGTCACAATTATAAGCAGATATACATGATGTAACATTTCAAATATTTAGCAGCATAAAGAAAGAATCACTTATACTTTTCCTCACACTTATAGTAGCCAGTAAACCGTGCATGTGGGAACTAAAAGACTATAGTATCCCAGTGAATGGAGACAGTCTAATTCATGTATGATCAGAATATCAGAGTATGTAATGATTGATAAACCTAGCATGAGGCATAGCAAAGTTTCATTTCTTGAAAAGTAAAAAAAAAAAGAAAGAAAGAAAAGAAAAAAAAAAAGCATATGCAATGAGTGATAAGAACACTACAAGTGTTAGAGATAACCTGTCGTGTTTATGGTCTGCAAATATTGAAGGCAGTAAGGGTTAATCAACTTTAGAAGGAGCAATCAGGTCAAGCAGATGGCCTTCTACCCTCAGAATTCAGACATAGTTATTGTCATCTTGGCTCCTTGAAACAGCAGGGGAAACTTTGCTTATCAGTACTCCTGGCTCTGTCAAGGATGCTAGTTTTCTCAGCTGCTGTGAAAATGAACAGATCCACTGCTGTTTAATATCAGCAAATATCACCAGGTGTTCGGGTTCTACTGCTGAATTACACCCAGCTCTGTTACCTTGAATAGTTCCCACAGGATTCCAAAATGGTCTACTTTAGATCTTAATTGGATATTTAAAAAAAAAAAAAGTAAATAAATAAAAAAAAAAAATCATCTCTTTGGAGACAAGAAATTACACTAATGTTGTATAGCACTAGGCACCTAATAAGACTAAATGTTAAGCCTTGATGAAGAAGCCTTCTATACATTCAAATGTCACTTCTCATCAGAGTAAAAATTTGCCAATTGAATACACACATAGACCAGTCTTCACTTGCTTGGACATAAAAAGTTAAAATTTCTGAAAAAAACTGAGCCTTAATCAGAATTTCTAAACAAGAAAAACCAACAGCTACGTGATAACAAAAGAAGGAGGTCTAGTAAAGGACTGATGCTGAAAAATAAAATGAAGTATACCAAATTTTCAAACTCTGCACCCATTTATGGATCCAGAAATTAAAAAAAAAAAAGTGAAGACATGGCTACAGAATCAAGAATTATTGATACCTATAACAGGGATATCAGGTTTGTTCTGCAGCAGTGATGACCTTGGTAAATTTCACTATTTTACATCTAGATTGCCAAAGATGTTCATCCAGCCTCTAAAAATAATAGTAGAATTATTTCCAAATACTTTGGTTATCCAAGATCATGCATCACTCTTCCAGAGACCGATTTGGTTATTTCAAAATAGGAGTTATGGAACAAAGTTCTAAAAGTAAAGCTCTTCTTTCTGTTAAACCTTTGTTTTCCTCATTATGGCTTGGATGGAACACTAACTCCATCATCTGCATCCTTTTACTACCTCTGTAATAGATATTAGTGCTACATCCTTACCATATTTGGTTATCTAGTATTCCTTAGAAAAAAAACAAAAAAAACAACCTACATTATTTCCAGTTTCATATAAATAAGAATTTTATATCACTCAGTTTTAACTGATTTTGTTTTACAAAACATCAAATATTTCAATACGGTGTGAATAAAACAAACAAAGTGATGGAGTAACATCCCCTGCATTTTGGGCAAAAGTAACATCCCCGGGATGTACTTCGAAACCCAGAGTAATCGGAATGTACCTTTCCTAGTTAAATACTTTGTTTTTATTATTATAATTTGACATTTTTGGAGCAAGGGTTTTAAATTAAAAATATATAAATATTTTCTGTAACAAAGAGTATGTTTTTTCTCTCTCCATGTTTTATGACCAACATAGTAGGTAAGAAGATGACCTATAACAGTTTCAAGATATAGTACACAGAGAGCACAGGTTCTGTATCACATCCTCAAGTCTGTGCTGGCATCTTATCTCACTGTCTATTTCAACAGTCACTCAGTCCCAATCACCAGTGAAGTGTGAAAAGATAAGCTTATTCCTTAATGAACCTGTGAAACCTCATCAAATGTAGGTGCTATTAGGTGCGACCTTTCCCTAACAAGTATCTTGGGTACTTGTTAGTAAAAGCTTCTCTATGCCGGGAGAATTCAGATTACCATTTGATTAGAAAAATAAAATAAAAAATAAAAATGTCTTCCCTAGATTTTTGTACAATTAGATTTTGCTCCAAATTTTTACCTTCATTTGGATCAACAGCAGCAAAGAGGCACGAGACTCACGTCTTTTTACATCCTAGAAGACAATGCTACCGTGTAAAAAGAACAATGAGTATAATATTAAAACATGCTTAAAATTCTACCAACGTTGATTTGATTTTCCTGTGGTTGTCTCTTCCATTGCTCCATAAACTTATTTTAGAATTACTCTATCTGCAAAATGATCAATTTACTATAAATCTAAGAGCATGTCTTTTATTTCCCTTCCCCTGCCATTTCCTTTCCATTTCCTCCTTCTTCTTTGTACTTGAACATACTTATGATGAGATTAGCTATTACAATACAGAAGCTTTTGTACACTTTTCAGAGTCAGATGTGCAAAGCCAGCTACTGCAAAAGGAAGGCGCTCTCTATTAACAAGATCTCTAGAAGGAGAAAGCATTATACCGAAACGTGATGACAGTTTAAGAATTGCTTCATCTGCCTCACTGAGTAAAGCTTTGTATGCAGAGATGACATTTATTTTCAAAAGCAACAGAGGCATTTAAAGCTTTCTAGCAAGACTGTACGTGTATAGTGGAAAGCTGACTACAAAAAAAAAAAAAAAAAAAAGAAGACAGACATTCTACTTGCATACCAAGATGTGACAGGATGGTAATGACTTCTGGCACACCAGCTGTTGTGTACTATGTTTCCTACAAGGCACAATGGTAAATGTAGTCTGCCACACCTGCAGTGTTTGAGATAAGTGACCACTGTGCTGGAATATTCCCGTATCCTTATTACAAGAAGTGCATGAAAGATACAGAAAATCATGTAAAGATAAAAAAGGTCAGGAAACGTAGGCCAAAATAGTGAACATTGATGCTAAACTGGCTGTTGCTTGCCACCAACATGTAAATCTATTAAACACGCTGATTATTTAAATCTCTTCTATGTTGGAAAAGTAGTAGGATAACGATTTAAAACAGGTTCCATCTTTAATGAACTTTAATGTCTATTATAAAAAGCCAGATAAACGTGTTTTCTTATGACAGCCTTAAATTATAGGCAGCTTAGGAATCTTAAATCAAACACAAGATTGAGGCCTGTCTGTGTAAATGTGTATTTTCTTTCTGAGAAATGTTATGCACCAAACATTAGTTTATTCCTATTATAAGTATTGTTCCATAGAGCTGGAAAAGCATTTCAGCATTGTATTAACCCTAAAACATAACACACATTCACTAACATTAAAGATGGCCGACACTGTAGTAAGGTGTCCATCAAATCAATTTTCTCATGGTAGATAGATACAAAGATACCATTCAGCCATTTCAAGTCCCACAAAAGGAAAAAAAAACACATGATAATGCAGTATGGTTTAATCCTGTATAGGGATCACACAATTACAGTGAAAATAATTAACAAATCACGCTTTATAAGTTTAGATATCTTTTGTATGCAACTCTTCAATTACAAGATCGCAATGTACTACCCTTCCCTAGTCCCCAATAAGGAAGATTAATTAGAACCTAAATTATTTGTAACTACACACCACATCTGAGTACATAATCCAACAGCAGATAGTATCATTCAAAAGCACTTCCTGACTTTTTGCAACCAAATGATACCATTCATTTGGAACACATAGCCAGGCTTTCTATAAATCAGAAGAAAAACAAAAAAGAAAAGTAAAAACACACAACCCAAAATAAGCCTATTTGACCTGCTCCACCCATTTAGCCCTGTTCCAGATTTTGTCTGTCAATGCTAAAAGGAGAGTGACCCTCTAGACAGAGAGGAGCCAGCTGTTTAGAATTATGCACTTCCTGGTATGGGGGAGGTCTGCATCCAAGTCAAATTAATGATTGTGATAAGAGCCAATAGGGTTAATGACTGAGCTGACAAACATAAAATAAATAAATAAGTAAAAGGTATTTAAAACACAAGACTACATTTAATAAGTCACATGGCGCAATAGATCAAATCAGAGTTAAACAGATTAATTAGCTCTGACACAGGACACTAAAATAGGGGAAGGGACAGGACAGGTCACAAACTTAACACTCTGACTGTAGTTATCACCTCTCTTCCATCAAACGGATCATAAACGTGCCAAATCCTCAGTAATTTACTACATATAAAGATTACCTATAAAAGGGTCAAAACAACAATAACCTCAGGAAAAGTAAATATTTATGACCAAGTTTAAACAGTGTTTATTCTTATGGTCCAATCTGCAAACACACATTTATAACAAAGCCAGACCATGATAAGAACAGTCATTGGAGTAGTTTACATATGTTGAAAGATAAGAAAAGGAATAAAAAACAGAATTATACTTTACTAGAAATTTTTTTTTATATTTTTTAAACTTTGATCTTTTGTGGACGAATATAATAATTTAGAGCTTAGGTGGACAAAAGGGTAGACAGTCGGATTTTGCAGAAACAACTCCCATGATGCTTTGCTGGTAAAGCATTAAGGAAGATGCAGTTCAAGAACAGCTGGGTGGGGTCTGCCTTTTGGCCACCCCTGATCTAGGAAACAGTCCTAACAAACACCATAAGACAAGCAGCTTATTCAAACAGGCAGCTGAAAAAGTCTTAAAATACTTCCATGTTCCTCAACCTTTGTGGTCAAACATAATAAACAGAAAAGCAGTCCTGACAGACTGGGAGCAAGGAGGAAGTGTAAATAGCCATGTGTGTGGCGAGGGATGTCAAAGTTTAAGAACAAATAAGAAACCCCCTTGGAATTGACAGCTACTAGAATTACTGAAAAGTGAATAAGTCAGATATTTTGTATCAACTTCTGTTATCACAAAGTTTGACAAATTTCACAGAGTTAGGAAGTAGACATTTTGTAGCTAATAATTTTGATCTTCAGCCATTGAGATACCACCACTCTAGCCAGTAAAGGAAGGAAAAGAAACAGCCATTTTCTAAAGGTCCAGGAGAACTGGACACTATTTGCAGCCTCCTAGCAGTAACTCCAAAGGAAATATATATATATAGCTGTATCCCTAGTGTGGAATATTGGAAGTGATGCCGTAGAGACCCCTAGGACAAACACAGCATAAGAATTCCAGAAGCCATCATCATTTTCAGGAAGTGAAGCCTTACAAACCCTAGGACATTCAAACACAGAAGCATCGCTGAGGCAATCATTAGTTGGACTTAATGCAAACACAAGTTAACTCACCAACTCCCATGCAACATAATGTCCATTTATTGAATACCATACAAAAAAAAATAAAAAAATGGGAAAGATATGCAAAATCTGAAAGGAGACAAACTGGAACCAACAAAAAGCAAAACTCCCACAAAACGGAGGACATGGCGGGGCTGGATCAGAGGTGAGGTGAATTTATATGATACAATGTTAGGCAAATCAACAAAGTACCATTGGAAAACAAAATAAACAGAACAAACCCTCCAAATGCCAAATAATTGATTAATTTTAAGATTAACCCTATTGAAAATTCTGAATTAAATCAAGAGACAGAACCAGGAAACACAAAGAAGGGGAGTGAATATATTCCACCTTGGACTAAGGACTCTTCCAAGATTGTCCCATTTATGCATTCAGCTGCCCCCCTTACCTCCCAAACCACTGTGTAGATTAATTCAGTTGAAGTTTCCCACATACTATAAAAAAACAATTTTCTTTCTAATGCTAAATTCCTGCAGCTTATTGTAGATTTCACACAAAAGGATGCAGGTTCTTGCAGATGTCTTGTAGCATAAATACCATAGTTTGTTTTATTTAAAAACACCTAAATGTTAGTGAAATCTCTACATTTGTTGCACCACTTGGCAGAGCAGCTCAATTTAAAATTCTTCAAGAGCCTTACTGGTAAGCAATGCACAATGTTTTTATATTAATTTTGAGCCTAAAAGTTTAAAAATGCTTGCACTTTGGTTAAGTCATTAATCATGCAGTATTGAAAGATGATAAAGAAATCTAAATATATACACGGTTTACAATACCATGCAGCAGAGAAAGTTAATTTAGATATACAATTTGGAGAGTTCCACAGCTGTCTCTGGATAATAAACTCTGGAGCCCATCAGTAGTTGGGAGTTGTCCAATGGAATGACCAGTCTGAGAAGAAGGCATTCCAGCTTTAGTGAAATGTCATGGGTCATTCAACTATCAAGGCTTAAATAGATGGCAATGACCACCAGTTCTCCCCCACTCCAGAAAGTAGAGAGCTTATTTATAAACACTACATATATGCCAACATTCCTTAGGTCTAAAACATGTAAAAGTATATTTCAAATGCAGTTTCAATATTGTACTGTAGAGGGCAGGAATACATGACTACAATTTAATGCAGGGAGGAAAAATGTAGATTAAGTCATAAATGTTTTTCTCCAGTATACAAAGAAGGAAAACATATTTTAGAAATCAATTTATTTAGATATTTGACATCAAAATAAAAAGTACGGTAAATTGTCCTTTCTGGTTAACCCCTTGAGAACCAAGGCTTTATGTGACTGTCTTAAAAAGTATACTTTTTTTTTTTTTTTTAAAGTTCTTTGTTTTTTTGCTTTAGGCAAGGTGTATCATCCGATTTGGCAGGATCTCATGTTATACAACAAGAGGAAGAGGAAACATCTGAAGTTATTCTGTTTAGAATGCTTTTCTGGAATATACATTGCATGTCAGGGTGGGCCTAGCATTGTCTGGAGCCTCTAGGAGTCCAGAGGCATTGCCTCATTTCCTACTTCCTGTTTTAAAGAGGACATAAGCTTGAGAACTCTTGTTTACCCCTGTTGACCATCCTGTTCAAAGCAGCATCCTAATCGCCAAGCCAAAATAGAACAATCGTTCAAGACACAGGGATAAGGGCAAGTCCATCATAACAGATAATTGTTACAGTGTCAGTGTACTGTTTGTTGCCAACACTGACTGAAATACAAAGGGCAAGGTTAATTATAGAAACAAAATATTAATATTTCAGGGCAAGGATTTATTCACTTAACTGCGATCTGACAGCAGAATTGCTAAATTTAGGCCTAAAATCTCGAAGATGGAAAAATACTGAAGAGGAAGATCTTAAAGAATATGTTTGAGTAAACTAAATATGGGAAACAAATGTTAAAGGAACTTTTCAAAATGGGGTCCTAAACATCTGCATACATTTGTACAGTTTGAATTTAAATGGAGTTTACAAAAAAAATATAAAAAATGTAAAATGAAATTTTGCGTTGTAGCGTGCTAATGTAGAAGCAAAATAAATACATAAATAATGGTGTATTAGAAGAACATCTGCAAATCATTTTCTGGCCTAGCAGTACACGCTAGATTTCTCATAAAAAAAATAGCCGTTCAGGTGACATCACAGACGCTGCTACCATCTGCTGGAAAGCCCACATCTGTGGCAGAACAAAGTTGGTAAATTGAAGATATCACCTAACACCTATTAGCTACGCTGTGGATGAGCAATGGCCTGCTGGCCAGATGGACGTTGAATTATATAACCTTTCCTGAGTCGCTGACAGATTTATACTGTGAAGTTGTTCTCCAATCTGCTACGCTATTCCCCCCCCACTCGGTTTAGCAGAGGTGCTCAGAAAAGATGTGACAGCCCCAGATACAAACCCTGCTCAGGATAAGGCATTATGTTAATCTGTTCTGCTCATAGGTAATTTAAAAAAAAATTGCTTTGGTTTGGAAAAAAAATAAATAAATAAAAAAAAAAAACTGTCCAGAAAAATAACTTTACATTTGTGAGCTTGCACAATGAATAATGCTCACAGTTTTAGTTAGGGGAGTTATTGGGTATTCTCTGATGATCAAAATGTTAAGACAGTTGTACATTTGTTTTGACTTTTAAAACAATGAAAAAAACAAAACCCTAAAAAGACAAAAACCCAACATGTTATGTCCAGGCAATCATCTTTAAATTAAACTAACCCTTCCATGTGTGAGCTGATCAAGAAGACACAAGTAAAGCCAAAAGATAATAGAGACTTTATGAAACACTAACATAAAAATTAAATCTGGAAAATGTAAATGAAAGATAAAAACAAAACAGAGTAATATCAACCCTGTAATAATACGAAGCCAATTAGTGATGTCATGTTACATGTTACATATGGAGTTCTAGGGTATTTTATAGAGAGAACAGTTATATTGCCACATTTTAAATCACCATGGAAACCAATTGAACTTGTATGCTGATTGCCACACTTCTTGTTACTGTAGGATGGCTCTTTATACATAACCCCCATAATACTAATATCTAATCCATTGCATAATGTTTCAACCCTCTCTTTTAAAAACTTTTCGTCTTTGGAGCCATTGGCTTAGGATTTGCTGAGAGTTTTATTTAACCATTTACTTGCCAGAGGAGATAAAATTAGAACTTAAAATCCTTCTGGCATTTAAACAGTTAACGCTAGAATTCCATGACAAAGTTCCAGCTTTCTTTAACCCCTTAAGGACCAAACTTCTGGAATAAAAGGGAATCATGACATGTCACACATGTCATGTGTCCTTAAGGGGTTAAGGAAAAACATCACAAAAGGACACATATGCAAAGAACTTTAGTACTTATTTTAGCACCAGAAGGCCCTTGTGTTCACTTGGGAGAAGGCAAACAAGCATGGGAGTTTGACAACACAAGGAGAATTTGTCTGATGTTTGGACAAGATAGCTATTTTCTTGCTTGTTTCTGGGGAGGGATCAAAAGCCTGGTGTATGACATCATGGACAACACAGCACAGGAGGGGGCCATTTGGCTTGTAAAAGCCAGCAGACTAATTAGCAAAAACTTCAAAGGGGACTTGTCTTAGGACTGAGCTTAAAAAACACAAAACTTGCCAGTGTTCATATTTAACTATAGTTTGGCTCCTGTCCCTTCATAACATCCAAGCTTTATAATGTATACCAATAGTGCATTCATTGTAATATGTGATGAATCCATCAATGGACAGTTGAAACAGTAAGTAACCAAGTCTAAAGTAAAAACATCACATTCTAAGGAAGGATGTCCAACATTGGCTCTTCCAGCTACTATCTATATAGCTCTCTCAAACCAGACAATGACAGGGCATAATGGGAATTGTAGTCCCGAGGCTGAAGGGCCTAAATTGGAAATCCAATATTTAGGAAATGAAAAAAAAAAAAAAAAAAAGTTTAAAAACAATTTACCCTTGACTGCTATTACTTAGCAGTTGGAATTCCAGTAACCGAATACATAGTATCATGTAACGATTTCTTCAGTTATACTTTTTTTTCTTACTAAGCTTCAATAAAATTAAACTAAAAAAAAACAACATTCTGGTTATAAAATATAAAAATAGCGCAATCTCTGTGCAAATAAGTACAAAGGATATGCATTTATTTTCCACCCATCTTCATTATTTTAGCACATGGACAAAAAAATTAAAACCTTATAATGTAACAAAAATATTTAATAAAAAATAAAAATAAATTCTGTTTATGGAGTGTTTAAATCTGAGAAGAGGGATGTCCCAGTACATGGATGGTGATGTAGGATAGAGTACGTGCAGTACACAGAGGTCCCACTGCTGACACACAAATCTCCCTTCCACCCACCCCAGCAGCACACCGAGCAGGCAGCCAGCCCCTCTCCTTAGATCACACAGAAATAATTAAGGTAGCTCTGCTCCTCACTAATGAAAAGCCCCAGCATACCTGATATCACAGAGCCTCCTACAGCTTTCTTAATGAATCCAGCAGCCTGGGGACCTCACTCCCCATATTAATTCCCACGCTTGAATTCCCACTATGTGACTGACGCACACACATACAGCTAATTAGTAACTGCACAGACATAGCCTTACAAGAAGCACACAGACAAAAAAAATTAACAAAAAAAAAAAAGTGATCTTACGTGTAAGGATCATAATGTCCAGCTTTTCTTTACACATATATGGATCCAGGTCTGATTCAGATGGAAGTTAAAATTATAAATCCCTTGGGTATTCGCTGTCCTCCCCTGGTGATGTGCAGGAGTTTAGTACATTGGGACCAGTCATTGCAAAAAAAAAAAAAAAAGACAAAAGGAGTCTAGGAAACTTGTTGCTTGAGTCCAGTAGTAAACTTGCATATCCAATCTCAGAAAGCAGAGATCCACTGGTTAAAGGACAATTAAAATCCAATAAGTTTCCCCAAAACTGCAAAGAGCCATGATTTTCCTCCCAGAGCCTGTCTCTCAATATGCAATGAGTCTGAAGACGTGAAAGGCTCCAAAAGCAATATCCCATCCGGCTCCCAGCCTCTCTATTGCACAGACTGAGTAATTGAACTCAGCCTCTCCCACCACCAGGCGTGACTCCACTAAAACCAAGCCTTCTCTGAAATGGGACTCAGGGACGCCTGTCCTCGGTTTATTGACACGCTGACACCAGCGCCACCTACAGGAGCATTTCGTAACTACTGACTAGCATTCCATTGCTTTGCAGGGCAGGATGTTATAGAATCTTTGCTTTGCTCATTCAAAAAGGTAAAGAATTTCAAACACGTGTACACTGATAAAGTTTCTCTACAGTGTTTGCAATAAAATGTCTAATTGTATATTTCTCAGGCTGTGATACATTTACAAGTTTTCCAAGACACTCTGGATAAGAGTAACAATCTCAAAGTTTTGTGAAAAAAACTCCAAAAGAGATGAATTAAACATTAACCAGAAAATTCATATAATTTCAAAAAACTATTCTATTGGTAGAAATTAGAATGAGTTTTGTCTAAATTTGTGATCCAAAATAACAGATCACCTATTTTCCCTACAATACATTTCATATGCAATGGTGTCAGGTAGAAGTTATTAAGGAACATTAATTTATTGAAGAAATCACTAATTGGTGCACATAGCCTCAGTAGATTTTGTTCAGTAATGTCTGAAAAATTGACAAAGACCCACAAAATAGCATTCCAAAGAGAGAGAAAAAATTGAAACCTGCATTTGTAGGTTTCACAACATCTGCATTTTATCTGCAGAGCTATAGTTTATTATACCTGCTGGATTAATTGTTGCTTTATATACTCGTCAGCATGTGTAGTATCCCTCTTAATACATTTAAAGCAGACACGGTTATTCTCTGCTATGAAAACTGTAGTAAAGTTAAAGTGAATTTGACATTTAGACGAAAATAAGCAAACTATAAATATTATTGACTATTCAATTTAGCTATTGTGGCCATAATTTTGAAATCAACTGTGCATTCACTATACTAGAGATATCTGACAATTTAAATTTTAGTATTGTAAATATTACAACCAGGATGGTGTCAATCTATAAAGTAAACAATATCATTAATGGCCTGTAGGTGTTTAAAGACATTTAAAACATTTTTTGTCGAATCATATTCTCCTTATGAATGAAACATACAATATATTGACAGAATGTACGTCACACCAATGCATAACCATTTCATTAAAATACAAAAGGTACTATACTGCCACAAACCGCTGAGAGGCCTTAAGAAAGACTATATGACTATATATGTGTTGGTCAGATGTGATCTTGAATCTGGGCATGGAAGACATAAATATGTCATTAGGCTACTTTGATCTCAGGAGGGATAGCCATTGAATCGTCCTGCCGTGTTAAGCATTCATCTTCACTCAATTCATCTTTACCCTTTCAATATGCCCAGTTGTGTTGGGGAACAAAAAGTGTTTTCGTCTTTCACAGCTTTCAATTTCCTATGTTTCTGATTGTCCTACTAAGGCGTTAACTCCACTGAACAAAAATAATTAAATAAAAATAATAAAAATACATAGTTGTGCACTATTTAACAGAAATAACCCCAAAGAAAACATAAAAGGCTTTTTTTCCCCTATATGTATGCTTTGGGGGTATATGATAAAACAGATCTTCTGTCTGAAAGTCTGTGCCAGGAAAATACATTGAGAAGACTCTGTTGAGATAACAGAAGGGGAAGAAAACCTACTGATTGACGGGGAAGGTGTTTCAGCATCCATTGATAAAAGTGCAAATTTCTATTGAATCAGCACTTTTATAAATTGGGAAGGAAAAAACTAAAGAAAACGAAAAGAATGTCAGACTCCAGACACATAAAGCCCTTTAGAAAGCTCAAGAGCCTTTTATGTTTGGAGTGTTTCTTTACGATGTAGGGTCCGTTTTCACTGACGTAACAGTAAAATATGCCATATTCAGCATTTTATTTTCAAATGAATTATACAAAGTGATAGGTAACCTATGGAAAGTGCTGCATGAGTTATGTTGAATTTTTACACTGCAGGTATTAAATCAAGTGATAAATCAATCAGGAATCATGCAGTAAATGAATTCTGTATATTACATGGCAGCATTTCCATTATGACATTATGTGGGTCCAAGAAAACATGGTAGTAAACCCTGTGTTGAAAGATATCAGAATGGTAGATGTGAGACAAGATAATGTTTTGCTAAATGTCGGATATGGACTTTTTTTTATTGAGCATATCTTGTTTTTTTTTTTGTTTTTTTTAAAATAAAAACCAGAATATCAGCTTTCTGAAATGCATCATAACTCCATTGTCTAGATTTAGTTCTGTCTCTACAACCTAATCCTGTCCTCGTTGTATAGTCAAACAACACTTTGCCACCAATACCTCGACATACACCTGAGATAACAATCAAACTGAAACATTTAATATGATAAATGACATAAGTGGACAATAAAAATGCATAAGAGACAGAATAATTACTTTATTCCATTTGGAATATTAAGTAGAATAAAATAGGTGAACGCACGCACAGGTACCATCATAGTTAGACAAATGTGGTTTCATAATTGGCAAAAAAAACCATATATGCCTTGAGGTCATGCTGGGACTTACCAAACATACTAATGGATACTTTGCTAAATATAGTTTATGGTGGTTAAAGAATTGTTTTATTTGAAACAACCCTGTAAATGGGGAAATTGTGTCAATGAGAAACTGCCACTTGTTTAAGATAATGCACTATAATTGTAGTGATTAATATGATGATAATCCATTCTTTTGTTTTCATAAGTGGTGTCTGTATAATTAGAGTGTAGGATATTCATTGAACCAAACATTTAGCTGCTGCAGAGAAAAACACCAGCAGAATTTACAAAGGGGCGATTTATCAAGACAATGGCTAAGTCAACCACTCCATAAATTAGTATTTCATAAAAATTTAATCTTTCTGAAATGCTCACATTGGCCCAATCAAAAGATATACTGAGACAAAGCAGGGACTACTTAGTCTCTGTTTTTTTCTTACGCTTGACAAAGGGGGGAGTGACCTTTTCTCAAACTTGTCCTTTCCCGCATACGTCCCCAGCGATGGCTCTAGAAAATAAAAGCTCTTTCTATGTAGGATCCTGCTGTATCCTCTATTGACCTGAATGCTGTATTCTCATGCATGCGTGAGAGTACAGTGTTAATGTCGGCTTCTTGCAGTCAAAGCTCCAGAAGCTAAAGTGGACCAGGCGTAAGAAGTTGGCGGCGCCGTGCGGGACAGGTTCAGGTAAGTAAAACCTACTTTTCCCTGCCAACCATGGCCACCGGACCCTCAGTGGCAACGTCACCGTCAATTCATGCAAAGACCCCAGTCAGTGACAGAGCCACGTTAAGTAAACTGCTTCTCATTCGGTGTGGTTATTTTTCAAGTTACTCAAAGTAGAAGTAACACATTATGTTGCCAGCCTGACTTCAGCAGACATAACAAGGATAAACTGTATCATAGATTTTCTCAAAAAACACATTTCTCACACATGATCATAGTTTTATAGTTTTTATAGTTTTATAGTTTTATAGTTTTATAGTTTTATAGTTTTCAGACATTAAAACAATTCAGAATATATGAATATATGTATTATTTTTCTAAAATTTCTCTGACCGAATCAATATTATTAAAAATGTATATACTGTTAAACCTATAAACAAGAGAAAAATCTTTAACAGTGAGACCCTTCTCCTCCGGGCCATCACACGGTGTAAAATATGCTTTAACCTAGTTATATTCCTGTATTATTTTTGTCCAGCCTCATACCACTACCTGTCTCCATTAAGGGTTTGAGTGGATCTCTAGCTTCTCCTTCCCAAATATATGTACAAAAAGCTGTAGTAATGTTACGCCAACATTGTTCCTTTCAAAACCCTTGTTCACTGGATCATCAGTTTTTCCTCATTTAAATCCTTCTCCTACCTGTGTACCTTGTGTCTAATTCCTTAACTCTTCTGTGTTCCCTGTTTCTCACTCTTCCTCTGTCCTATTTTTCCCCTCTCTCCGTCACCTTTGTCCCCTTTTTATCATCCCTGCTGCTCCATATCTGTCCCCTGCTCTCTTACTCCTTGTATAATTCTGGCCCACGCTCAGTCACCCTTTTTCTTTTTTCAGGATTTTCTACACCCAAAATCCCTTTCCCTCATTAGTCCTCCACCTCGTCACTCCATCCTTTTCCTCCATCACTCTCCCCTGTTTCCTTCTCTACACCTGTTCCCTGCTGTCTACTCCTTATTCACCTTAGTATACTGCACTCTTATTCTAACCCACCTATCTCCCCTATTTTATCTTTCCACAACACACCATCTATGTTGTTTCTGCTTTTTCTCATCTCTGCCACTTGTATCCTGTATCCACCTCATGTCATCACAACTTCTCATCCACTCTTTTTCTGGTTACCTCTTTAGCCAACTCTGTCCACTGGGCTCTTCCACCTAATTCACATGTATTTAAAAGCGAAGGGAGGAGCAATCATCATCATGTTCCTACTGATAACTGCACTTTTTAAAATTCCAGTATTGGGTTGCCTTTCATTCTCACCTACCTACATAGCATTCTTATATTTGCCAGAGGAACTGAGCTGAACATGTAAGTGATTTCTCAGTCAGCCTGAGGGTATTGATACAACACTGATACAACAACATAGAATCCAAAAGAACAGCATGATTCAGTTTGCTAAGCAATGAGCAAACAAGCAAGCATGCTCTGTACTGGCAAAAGAACAGAAAATATGTTTTATTCCCTAGTTGAACTTTCAATGACCGCTAATGTATTTTAAAGTGGAGGATATTCCTCCATCAGCTTAGAAATTATCGTATACTTCCAACACCCTTAAAGGACCACTATAGGCACCCAGACCACTTCAGCTTAATGAAGTGGACTGAGTGCCAGGTCCATCTAGGATTAACCCTGCCTGCTGTAAACATAGCAGTTCCAGGGAAACTGCTATGTTTACTTTAGGATTAATCCAGCCTCTATTGGCTGTCTCATTGGCAGCCGCTAGAGACGCTTCCGCGCTTCTCACTGTGATTTTCACAGTGAGAAGACGCCAGCGTCCATAGGAAAGCATTGAGAATGCTTTTTTATGCATGGACTGTCTGAATGCACGCGCGGCTCCTTCCACGCATGCACATTCAGCTGATGACGACCAAAGGAGGAAGAGAGTTCCCAGCACCGAGGGAGCCCACCACTGGAGAAAGGTGAATATTTAACCCCCTTCCTTCCCCTTCAGCCTGGCGGGAGTGGGACCCTGAGGGTGAGGGGGCACCCTCAGGGCACTATAGTGCCAGGAAAACGAGTTTGTTTTCCTGGCACTATAGTGGTCCTTTAAAGCAGTCAGATTTGTTTAGAACCTTAATATTTTCCTCCGTAAAAACACACATTCGTTTTCTTTCATATTTGCATTACACGGTATACCTTTAAATGTAGCTTTAAAAAAAGCAGAATGGGTTATAACATAACAAATACAGGAAATTGTAGTAGGTTGGCCTGTGCAAGATCATGATCAAAGCTCGGGTTGGAGAACAAACCTAACCAGGGGCAGATCCAATGCCCAAACTCAGGGGGAACCAGCTGGATTTAGTGACACATTCTAAAAGGTGTACACACAAATAAAGATGCACACATGTACAAATATATATAGAGTGACAAATGCCTATAAACATTTAGGCATGTGTCTTCTGCCATGATAATGACAATGATGCACAGATTCCTGCTTGAGAAATAAAATTGTAGACATTTGTGGACAGAGAGGGGGTGACCCCTAAGTTAAAGGACCACTATAGTGCCAGGAAAACATACTCGTTTTCCTGGCACTATAGTGCCCTGAGGGTGCCCCCACCCTCAAGGACCCCCTCCCGCCCGGCTCTGGAAAGGGGAAAGGGGTTAAAACTTACCTTTTTCCAGCGCTGGCCGGGGAGCTCTCTGCCTCCGATCCTCCTCCGTTCCTCCTCCTGGGCTGAATGCGCACGCGCGGCAAGAGCTGCGCGCGCATTCAGCCCGTCGCATAGGAAAGCATTTACAATTTACAATGCTTTCCTATGGACGCTTGCGTGCTCTCACTGTGAAAATCACAGTAAGAAACACGCAAGCGCCTCTAGTGGCTGTCAATGAGACAGCCACTAGAGGATTAGGGGGAAGGCTTAACCCATTAATAAACATAGCAGTTTCTCTGAAACTGCTATGTTTATTAAAAAATGGGTTAACCCTAGAAGGACCTGGCACCCAGACCACTTCATTAAGCTGAAGTGGTCTGGGTGCCTAGAGTGGTCCTTTAACTGCTGCTCCCATTCAGACATAATTTCTACTGACGTCTGTGGGGGAACATTTGCCCGAAGCTCTTCCGTGGATCTACCACTGATCACACATACAAAACATGCACAAATGTGTTACTCCAAACTGAAAGAAAATTGATGTTAAGATAAGTGAATAGTTGGACAGTGATGGTGCATAATGCATGTGAGTTTGAGATAAATGAAACTCCATTTGATACCTACAACAATAATGAATTTTTTTTTGCCTCATCAGCGATAGACCACCATGGGACCTGGTAACACACCACCTGCAATTTCTATTGTTATACCAGATGTTAAGATATAACTACTCCCATCAATCTCAACTAGCCCACATATGTTTAAGGGCATAAATATTTTTTGGGGGGCTACGTCAAGCACTTCTGAAAATATATTAGTCTCTTCCATAAGCTAAGCTGGAGAAATTGATGTGAAATAATAAAAAGACAAAAACTTCATGACAAAAGTTTAAACAACATCATTCCAAAGTAAATGAAAAATAAATTTCTCGCCGAAAAACGAAAACAAGAATGTAATTAAATCACCCAGACAGATTAGGACCTTGTGTAGATGAGCGACTCTGTCTCCACTAAGACTTTGAATAAACAGCATAGTTAAATGTAAAGGTCAGGGAAGGATCAAAAGGTTTGATTGGGAGATAATCTATTGTATAAATATAGATTTTTGTCATTACACACAGTCCAAATTCACAGTGATCTTTTTTTTCTATATTTAAAGTAAAACCATGCATCAATATATACATTACTTGTTTACCCAGAATTAACATTTAATGATCAATCTTTGCAGCTCTACTGGAGTTCAAGAAAAAGTCGTGTTGTGGTGTTTCAGACAAAGTCTTTCAATAATCACAAATATGTCATAGGTGATATAAACACAGGAAAATGGAAATCAATTTCAAAAGGTTATTCCAATGCAATTTATTTATTATATATGTTTACACAGCATAGCACATTTCTTGTGTATGCAACATCATTTTTGTTCTTTTGCATGGCATTTAAACAGACCTGTAGCAAATCCAACTTAAATGAATCAAGATGGAAATGTTATTGGCCATAGTGGACACGATCTGAGTTGTTCAAATGCCTCTGCCTATGCTGTATTAAAATGGGAAAAGGGATTTTTCTGTCTACACAGATGCACATATATTACACTTATAATTCTTATTGTACAGTAAATACCGATCATGCTTCCTGAATTGGACTAACAGTGTGTGTTCTACTGAAGGTTAACAAAGACGGTTGGTGAAATTCACACTATTGTTTTAACACTGATGTGAGATAACAAAAGGGACAATTCCGCAGAGTATTTGTTGACTCTGAATAAATGAAACAGTGTAACATTTGAATTCTAAGTGTTTTTCAGAGTGTTGCTGTGGCCTCATTAAGCTGTACAGTTCCAATGTGTGTGGTCTATTAGATGCTGCTAATTAAATAACTCATGTTTATTTATGTGTCCTCAGGGTGCGCTTGGTTCGGAAGGTTTAAAAGTGCTAAAATAATTCCGCTTTAATTCTTTTTTAATAATATTTAGGGGAAAAAAAGAACTGTTATATTTAATGCATTGTTTGGAAAGAAGTAGTAAAAAAACAAATCTGCTTATTGCTTTTACCCCCGTGGGTCAGACAATGATTATTTTAATCATATGTGAGCCCTGGTCTCTCACGTCAATAGTGGGTTACGAGTGGAAAACGTTTCCTTAGAGTTCTAAACTCTGTCCAGCTGATGGGAATTTACAAGCTGTGTGAGAAGGTCAACTGGTGTTTTCTCCCCCGAAGCTGCTTTGTATCCCTAAGTAAAGCAATGCTTTGTTTATTTGGCCATTAAAAAAGTATATTTTTCAAACTATGCTGTACCCAATTGTGCACGCATACTTTATTTTGTAAACTTCTAATGCATTATCTGGCCCACGTCCTTATATAAGAGGAAAATAAATATGTTTTATCTTCTAGACTGTAAGCTTGTTTGAACAGGGCCCTCATCAACCTATTGTTCCTGTAGCATTTTGGTATTGTCTTATTTATTGTGACACGTCTTCCTTTATAAAACTGAAAAGGACTGTGGAATAAGTTGGCACTATATAAATGATAATAACAATAATAATAATAATAATAATGTTTCGATTTTTTTTTTTAGCCCCTTAAGGATGAAGGCAATTGTACTGACCAAAATGAAACCAAAACAAAAGCTGAACTTTGGCTGTGTCTGTACAACCGCAATTCACCTGTTTCATATTGAATTTACCCACACTTAATTTATATCATTTTGTTCAGAAGAAAAATTGTTTTCATTCCACGTCAAATATTTATATATGGAATACAATATGAATAAAATAAAAAAACTCTGCCAAATTAAGCCATTTTGTTATTTTTTCAAGTGCTGCATGGCATTTTAACTGTGATGTGAATACAGTTAGCTTTAACTGCAATGAAACACACATAGTTGTATGCAGCAATGTCCCACAAGTAGAAAAATGCCAGCCCCCGTTACCAATGACCTAAAACACTTATTTGTTATTGTCTCATTTGGTAAATCCCCCTTTTATTGTAAAGCGTTGCGGAATATGCTGGCGCTATACAAATACAAATAATAATAATATTGGTGTTTAGCAATGTCTTACGAGTACATTTGCCCCTCTCACTCCCCATACAGGTTTTATGGTGTTTTTATATAATTAATAAAATCACACACATATGCAAAAATAAGACATAAATATACATGTAGAAATGTATATATAATTTTATTATTTATATAGCGCTAGCAAATTACGCAGCGTTGTACAATGGCATATATATATATATATATATATATATATATATATATTTTTTTTTTTTCAATGTTGCTGTGGCCTCATTAAGCTATACAGTTCCAATGTGTGTGGTCTATTAGATGCTGATATATATATATATATATATATACACACACACAGTTGTGCTCAAAAGTTTGCATGCCCTTGGATAATAGGTAATATATGTACCATTTTTTTTGTCTAAATTCTTAATTCAGTTTTTTCACAAAGAATACACATATACCATAAGAACATCCATAAGAGCAAATACACAAAAACATACTGGATACAACAAAACAAAGACATAACAAGTAATATAGAATATATATATATATATATATATATATATATATATATATCAATCACTTGTAAAGAAAACATTAGTAAGCAGATTCATATTCAACTATGGGATTCATATTCAACTGTAAGTTATAACAGAATGGCACAATCATAAAACAAAACATGGCAACAAAGGAAAAAGATTTACTGACCCCTGTTAAAAAAATCTGCATACCCATAGTTCTTAAAACTGTGTTTTGTAATAGTTGTATGTGAGACCCCTATTCTTGCAGGTGGTATAGCTGCCCATTTGTCTTGGCAAAATATCTCCAGGTCATGCAAAGTCTGTGGTCGTCTTGCATGAACCGCACATTTCAGATCTCCCCAGAGTGGCTCGATGATATTAAGGTCAGGACACTGTGATGGCCACATCAGAACCTTATCCTTTTTCTGCTATAACCACTGGAGGGTAAACTTGGCCTTGTACTTATTGTCATTGCCGTGCTGGAAAGTCCAAAAGCGTCCCATGCGCAGCCTTCATACAGGAGAATGCAAATTTTCTGCCCGTATTTTCTGATAACATACTGAAAGAATGGGATTAAAAAACCACTCACTTTAAGTGAATGGGATTCAATCACATCCCAAAGATACCTCCTAAAATAAACGTAACAAAAATATATGGTAATAATCATTATTAATAGCTAAAAATGTAGAGAACCAACCCAAAGTAAATATTCCAAAAATGACTGATGCCTTATTTTCTTCTACTATGTGCTGATATAAGTTTATAGGGATTTTGTTAGGCTGCCTTGAAGTAGCAGTTAGTAGACTTGGCCTATTTGCGGGCTAGACAGTTAGTCCAGGGTGTCCTAGGGTATTGTCTCCTTTCCTCTCCAATTACGGAGTTTGGAGGGGGCTTCTTTTGACTGCATTTTTGTAACTTAGTTACTGCTGTTGTTCCTATCCTATATGTACCTCAGATTTTTGAGATACATTACTACTGGAATTTCCCTCTACTCTATATTGCTAAGCAGGATAAACTACTTCTAGAGAGGTTCAACAGCATGGACGGCTACATATAACAAGCACCCGTTCGCGTTCCTCTGTGGCTATGTTCTCCAAATATGAGCTACTTTGGTACTCCTTGGGGGCACCCTTAATAGTGACTACAGTCAAGTTCCATTATCACATTGGCATTTTATCTACTGCCGGGCACCTACGATCTCAGCAATATTACTAACGGATTCTGCCGTTACTAGCGCTTTATGATTTACTCCATTAGTTCTATGTGGATCAGTCCAAACACTTGCTCCTTCCCTCATTTATATTTGTCCACATATTGTATTTCTCTATGGCCATACCTTGACCTCTCTGAGGTTACATATTATTCACCCTAATGGACTCTACAATTTGTATATATTATTGTTTGTAGGAGACTTAGGAGTATTTCCCCAGGTTTTTATAAAGACTTTTTGCCCTCACATTATCACTATTGCCACACATTTTTGGTATATTTACTTTGGGTAGGTTCTCTACATTTTAAGCTATTAATAAAGGTTATTACCATATATTTTTGTTACGTTTATTTTAGGAGGTATCTTTGGGATGTGATTGAATCCCATTCACATAAAGTGAGTGTTTTTTTCATCCCCTTCTTTCAGTTTGTAACTTTGGATTTGTTGTGGGGTTAAGCCCCTTATACCTCCTGTAACCTATCTTTGGGGCTTGAGAGCTCACACACGCCCAAAACATCAGTGAACCACCACCATGTTTCACAGTAGGGATAGTATTCTTTTCACTATAGTCCTTGTTGATCCCTATCCAAACATGGTGCTTATGGTTGTGACCATGAATCTCTATTTTGGTCGTCACTCCAAGTTACAGTGTGCCCAAAGCTGTGAGGCGTGTCAAGGTGTTGTTGGGCATATTGTAACTGGACTTTTCTGTGGCATTTGCGCATTAAAGGCTTCTTTCTGGAAATTCAACCATGCCGCTCATTTTTGTTCAACCACACTGTCTTTTTCCATAGCAGCCTGTATTTCTCCGGAGGTAACTGGTGCGTTTTTCTTTGTATGACTAAACTCTTCTGGCAGTTGTGACTGAAATCTTTCTTGGTCTACCTAGGTATCAAGAGATACCCGAATTTTCCACTTCTTAATAAGTGACTGAAAAGTACTGAAGGCTTTAGATATCTTTTTATACAATTTCCACCAGGGTATGCAAACTTTTGATCACAACTGTATATATATATATATATATAGTTAATATGATGCTAAACACAAATACACACACCTGTCAAGCCATAAGACAGTGATGGCGAAGCTTTTTGAGCCCGAGTGCCCAAACCGTAATACATGCCAATTTTTTTCCCTCAAAGTGCCAAAACGGCATTTAAACATGAATACTGAGGTTTAAGTTTAGAAAAAACAACTCATACAGTTGTCCGAACTAATTAACATCTCTGTGTGTGTATTAAGCAGTTTGTGTGTGTGCTCGGCAGTCTGTCTGTATGTGTATTTAGCAGTCTATCTGTGTACTTAGCAGTCTGTCTGTATTTAGCAGACTGTTGAGTACACAGTCTGCTGAATACACACACAGTCTGCTGAATATACACACAGTCTGCTGAATACACACACACACAGACTGCTAAATACACACACACACAGACTGCTAAATACACACACAGACTGCTAAATACACACACACACAGACTGCTGAGTGTACACACACAGACAGACAGACTGCTGAGTGTACACACACTGCATTGAGGGGTACAGTGTATGTGTTTGTGTGTGGAGTGATGTGTGTGGGTGGGGTGATGTGTGTGGGGTGGTGTGTTTGTGAGTGGGGGGTGGTGTGTGTGTGGGGTGATGTGTGTGTGTGTGTGTGTCTTTTTGTGGGGTGATATGTGTAGGGCAGGGGTGCTGTGTGTATGTTGTCCCCCCTCTCCCCCCCGTTTTCTTTCCCCCCATCCCTCCCTCATTTTTTTTCTCCCATCCCACACTCAGTTTTCTCCCCCCATCTCTCCCTCAGTCTCCTTCCCCGCTCTCTCTCCCTCAGTCTCCTTCCCCGCTCTCTCTCCCTCAGTCTCCTTCCCCCCTCTCTCTCCCTCAGTCTCCTCCCCCCATCTCTCTCCCTCAGTCTCCTTCCCCCCCATCTCTCTCCCTCAGTCTCCTTCCCCCATCTCCCTCCCTCAGTCTCCTTCCCCAATCTCTCTCCCTCAGTCTCCTTCCCCCATCTTTCCCTCAGTCTCCTTCCCCCCATCTCTCCCTCAGTCTCCTCCTCCCCATCTCTCCCTCAGTCTCCTCCCCCCAATCTCTCCCTCAGTCTCCTCCCCCTCAATCTCTCCCTCAGTCTCCCCCAATCTCTCCCTCAGTCTTTCAGCTGGCAACAAGTTATTTAACCTCAACTGTTGCAATGAGTAGCTTCCCATTTCTTATACAACCATGTAATTTAGGAAAAAAAAAATGGTACCATAATTAATGCAGAGTGCGGTATTCATGTTTATATTGTGTCTAAAGACACATCCCCTGGTCATGGAAAAGATGTTAGTCTGTTTGAGAAGGGTCAAATCATTGGCATGCACCAAGCAGAGAAAATATCTAAGGATATTGCAGAAACTACTAAAATTGGGTTAGGAACTGTCCGATGCATTATTAAAAACTAGGAGGATAGTGGGGAACCATCGTGATGGGTGCATCAGGGTAAGAAGAGAGGCAGATGAAGTGATGCAAACATCATGCCTAGTGCCTACTGTACAAGCCTGTGGGGGCAGTGCAGTTGGTCAGGTCTAGGTTCAGAAACATTATGTGCCCAAAGAATGCGGTCAGCTGACCACCTGAATATACTGAATGACCAGGTTATTCCATCAATGGAATATGCACTGGCATAGTCCAAGATGACAATGTCAGCATTCATTGGGCTCAAATTGTGAGAGAGTGGTTCAGGGAGCATGAGAAATAATTTTCACACATGTAACTATGCTGCAGGTCTCTTGTGTGAAGCCTTTGCAAGCCCTCCCCGTCTTCCCCAGCCCAAACTCTGTGGGTGTCCCATTACAGACTTCACAATGCAGCTCAAAGAGAAGTCTTTTCAAGGTGGCTGCTCTAGGCCAGGGGTGTCCAAGAGGTAGGACCTTTTGGGCACCCTTGCGCTAGACAATTGTCTGTCTCTTGAGATTTGCTCCACTGAGCTAAATAAATCAGGAAATAACAAGACCTATTTTCTGATTCATAGCCAGGGGGTGTAACCAGGTAATTAATAAAAGTGTAAATTTCTACTGAAATCTGCACTGTTTGTAAAATTAAAAAGTGGACACATTCTTCATACATAAAGCATGAAGGGAGCTTGAAGTACTTTAGGTGTTTGAAGTGTTCCCTGAATAATTTGGTTTATTCCCAAATCACTAAGCTGCTATGTTTGAACCTTTTAAATTTGACATTTAATTTCAATACCACAGATTCTATGAAATCTAACTTCAAATGTGACTGTGGTGCTCTGTTGCTACATCCAGCTGCTAAAAAGAGAATAATAAATTCTATGTGAAATAGATCATAGACACCCATTGTCCATATTTGCATTTTGCTCGGGCACAGATTTTATGGGATTCCATGGGATATAACAAAAACATCTATTTTTTTCACCCATTTCATGCTACAACTCTCAGGCCACTTAGGATTTTTTTTGCATACAAAAATGAATCTCTGGGCAAATAGATACCTATTAAGAGCATACCACAGTTCATTGGTTCATTTACTCCGCTACAAAAGTCATGACACTGGAATACGCAAATTTGCTAACATTGAGTACTTTCCACACATTTTTTTCAGTTTACATATTTAACTTTTCTTCTCTTCTTTTGCCCATGAAGGCCTGAAGCAGTGGTCTAGATTTCACTGAGGTAATTCTTTATTTTCAGTGCAATTTGAAACTATATAATTGTCAGAAATGTTTGTTGTTGATACAGTTGCTAATATAAATATACATGTATATTGATAATCAGAGTAGACCATACTACAATATGCATAGTTTACGATAACATGGATGCTGCTCTAAGGGAAGCAGCACCATATATTCAACAAAATGGAGATTGATATAGTGTATTAAGCCAGTGGTTGTTTGACACTCTGTGTTAATAATTCCAAATTTCCATAGACTTCTAAAATCTCTCACAGTTTTGCCTGTTGACAGGGAAGACCTGCACCAAGAGTAGTAAAAGGGTTGTGTGAGGTCTACTACATGTAAAAAGCTCAAATCTTTATAGCTGTTTGAGGAAACAAATGAGAAGGATCAAATGGATGCCGGGAACAGCATTTTGCAATGAGAAATATTTTTTTTAGCACAACATAAGATGTTTCAGCACTTCAGCATTAGGGTGCTAAGAGCATTATGGGAAACGTAGTCTACAACATCTGGAGTGCCGAATGTTGCCTAGCTACCCCTGTCCTTAGATAATTGGGACAAAATAAACCTTGGTATTTGTATGCAGTTACATATTTAGACCTTGTGATATGTAGCCATGTCTTTCTTTGTTAATTGTATCCAGGAACTAGCATTATTGCACAGCAACATATCACATAAATCTTTAGGTAATTTAAGGACACATACGGATGAATCTGTACCTTACAGCAAGGCAGTTAAATGTAATGGTGTAGAAGCAGCAGTTGTTGGTGTGAGAAAGCAGAAACAGCAGGCTAGTTCCAAAAGAGGTATGGACAACTGTTACATACACTCAACTGGGAAAGAGCAGCAACACGAGGAGGAGGACGTTGACTGTCTGTCTGCCATCCATTTTTCGAAGCTGCCTTCTGGCATATTAAAAGTATAGCTAGTGTCTGAAAGCAAGGGGAGCTTGGAATATGTAGGTCACTTATGAACTTCTGACACCACCTACACTAGTTGTACGCACGCCAGGAGTGAGAATGCAATATGGTAGAAGAGTGGCTGTCCTGGAATAGACTTGCGCCTGCATTAGCTGACCTGTTACAAATCTATATAGTTCAAATCTATATAGTTTTGCAAAAAGTTTTATAACTGTATATTCCCAGCTGCTTATCTTTTTAATGTCTTCCTGACTGACCTTAACTAAAGTGTATATACACAGCTCATCCAGTGAGATCCACGTGTACTGCCCTACAGCCAAATACTGCCCTCTTATTATTTGCCCTTTTCCCCTTTGTCTTCTGAAGCCAGTATAAGACAGTTTTAGACAGACAGTAAGAGGACAGTTGCAGGCTGAAAAACATTGTTAAAGCCAAACTTCATGTATTTAAATAGGGAGAGAAACAGATGAATATGGGGCCAAAACCTATAAAAATGCTCTTAATCTGTATTGCTGTCCTGGGTGCACATTTACTTATTTTGTGAAAATAAATTAGGAAGTAAATAACCCTCACTACGGATAAAATAAAATAGTTATCCATGAACCATTTTATAAATGTAAATATCATGTATGTGAAATGTATGAAGAATTAAAGTAAAACTAAATGGACACTATAGTCACCCAGACCACTTCAGCTCAATGAAGTGGTCTGAGTGCCAGGTCCCTCAGGTTTTAACCCTTCAGATGCAAACATAGCAGTTTCAGAGAAACTGCTATGTTTACATTTGGGGTTAAGCCAGCCTCTAGTGGCTGTCTTCTGGACAGCCACTAGAGGCGCATCTGCGATGCTGGAGGTATTTTATGCCTCCATCGCGCAGAGCGTCCATAGTATAGCATTGAGAAATGCTTTCCTATGGACACTTTGAATGCGTGCGCAGCTCCGCTGACGTCAGCTGAGGAACAAAACTCTTCACTACTAGATAAAGAAGGAATAACCCCACTGGAAATGTAGACAAGGGGGGTATTTCCCCCCAAATTGGGTGTAGTTTGCTATTAAAACAGCACATTTTGGGATATTGCTGCTACTATATTTGCCAATATCAGATGCTCTTTGACAACCAGAAAAACATATGTAATCATTTTCAAAATCTAGTTAAATTTATTTTGTTCACCTAAAAATCAACCTGCAGTCTCAATTTCAATATACTGGTTAACATCTTAAGGACCAGTAACTCTTCATATCATTATAACAACTAAGACTTTATTACCCCAATCCAGCATTAGAATGTTCTAAATAATATGATTCTAGATAAGCTGAATATTCAGTGATGGTATAGAAGTCAGGTTGTATCTACTACATGAGACATCACTAGCCATTCGGAGTCTAATAGAGTTCACAGAAGTTCTGAATAGACGCCTTTATAAAGAACATTAAATCTGTCTGTGTTCAAAAAAATACTTCCAACATTTCATTTCTGCATTTTCATGTACCTGTAAGGAAGTCATTACGGTTCATTTTGCTTGTCTTCACTGCTTTTTCCATTCTGTTCAACTGAGCAATGTAACTGCTTAAATTTTGCTTTTATTTTTTTTTTTTCTCCTAAAACCTCATAGAACATTTTTTGTGTAATTCTCGATTTCATCAGCTTGGGTGAAAGTTCAGCTGTGGTTTTTTTTTTAGTTAATGTGTTTGTCAGCTTTTCTGAACTACAAGGCTAACATAACAAAATAATCTTCAGCATACATTAATCATTAATTATCCCACTCCCCTTTAGTTTTTTTTGTTTTTTTTTAGTTTTTTTTTGCATTTCCACTATTTTGTACTAGGTGAAATTGGTGTCATACTTTTCTAGAGGGCAAATATATTTTTGTTATTTTCAGTTTAATAAAAAATAATGTGTGTCCATTTGATAAATACTGTGGTCTTGATCTTCAGAGCGATCAACTATGTGACATATGTAACTAAGATGACAACTAACATATCTGATAATGTAACAATAACTAGGAAATCATCGCCATTTGCCATTTGTTCTTTTTGGTCAGTGAGACAGGTCCAGCAGTATATCAGACAGTGGCTAGGCTACCTGGCCATTAAGTGTTTTGCTTTATTTAAGGCAACGACAAATGATTATAGATCCATACAGCCTTGGGAGGCTTAGTGTTAATAGGACCTTATTTTTATTGCTCCAAGTAACTGAAACAAAAATCTGTGAATTCAAATAAACTTGGCATATGCTCAGCACACATTTCATTACAAATAATTAATACAAGCAGAAGGATATTATGATCCAGAGTGCCTTCATCAATAAAATATGGAAATACTTGATATTATCATAGAACATATAGTGCATACATTTTTTTTATAAGTCAATATATTCTGTATTTATCCTTGTTTGTATACTGATCTATAGATATATCTTGAACAAGACCTGCAGTTTTGTAGTTGATGCATTTCCTGTAAGTGAAATAAGCATTTCTAGATTGACCAATTTCATAAAAGGTTTTTGCAGATTTCGCGTTGCATTATATAGGGTAAGGATGGCAGGGAGGGAGGGGAGATCAATCTGACAATGCACTGGGCATTGCGCTGGCGACAGATATTTGTTTGCACGGAATTGATATTTAGAAGTCCATAACAAAGTTCCACAATGCCTAAGTCACATGTGCTTTGGTGTTACAAGCCACCAGCAGAAAAGTTTAAATATCTCAGTATGTGCAGTATTTAAAGCAGAAATTCTACATCTAAAGATTCCTACCCCCATGACCACTTCTGGTGGTTATGGTAACCCTTTAAAGGAATATTCGAAACACATAAAGCACTTTAGCTAACTAAACATTGGAACTTTTTTAAACTAACCTTATTACACCTAGCTGTCAGACAACTGTTTTTGTTACTCTGTCTAGTTCAGCTACCAGGGAGCTGTCTGGATCAGGATCTTCAGTGTGGTTTTGTTGGGGGAAACATTTATATCGTTGCAATCAGACTACATAACATTAAAATGCCCTTGTGCAGCATGCTTATAACCTTGATGGCAACCCAGAGTTGGTGTAATGTAGGACTGATGCACTCCTCCCAACATTGGGTTGCTTCATTGAGCTGTGAACACATGCCAGGCTAACTGAAAGCCTCTTTGAAAAGCCCTACTATGGGCTGACCATGTAGAGAGTCCTGATTAAGAGCTTTCTACATGGACTTAACGCCCTCAGCACAGTCATTTCTAATGAAGTGCTTGCGATGTGATGGGGGTGGTCAGTTCCCTGTTTTCCCTGGAAGCAACCAAGGCAGTGAGCCTGTGACTGGGACAGGCCAGTTTCATTGCTGGAATTAAAAATATTACTCCAACCATAGGAAAAGAACATCACAGAAAACAATAGAAAATGAGCTTGTATGTGGCAATGAGCAACCAGTAGCTAGAGAGCCAAAGGAGAATTGTTACATTTTCAGGTATATGTTCTATACCACGGGTGTCCGACCTTTTGGCTTCCCTGGGCCACATTGAGGGTAGAAACTTTTCATATAAAATAAAGTGCCTCCCGGCACACTGGTAACACACACACTGGTGTAACACACACACTGATGTAATGCACACACTGATGTAACAAACACACTCCGATGTCACACACACTGATGTCACACAGACTGATAACACACACACACTGGTAACACACACACTGATGTCACACACACTGATGTAACACAGACACACACTAATGACACACTGATGTAACACACACACTGATGTCACACACACAATGTCACACACACGATGTCACACACACTGATGTCACACACACTGATAACACACACACACACTGATGTCACACACACACTGATGTCACATACACTGATGTCACACACACTGATGTAACACACACACACACACTAATAACACACACACTGGTAACACATACTCAAATCTACACAAAGAGATCATATTTTATCCATCCCCCTGCTACCATACCTTTTTGGTGCAGGAGGGTGGGTCTTAGTCTGAGAGGAGTGTTTGCTTCTTGCTTGTCTCTCCCACGCGGCTTTTTTTTTTTTTTGTAAATATAAGTTTATTTGTATAGATTTGCTGTAGCATATACAGTCAAACATGCAATAGTGGATCGGGAGACACGCAGGTCTCACTTACAGTGACAATTAGTTAAGTATTTAACATTTACCCAGTATTCCTAGATATTTATAGGCTTTATTAACCTCATGTGTCTATAGGTTCCCTATCTCCTTCGTTCCCTTTCCCTTCCTCTCTCCTTTCCTTCCCCCCCTTCCCCTCCATCCTGTAGTTCCCCTCTTCTCATCCTTCTTCTCCTGTACCCTTTCCTTCTCGGTCCCTCTCCCCTCTCTACCTCCCCTCCCCATCTCCTCCTCCTCCACCTTTTCCCTGTTCCCCTTCGTTTTTGCGTTCTCTGGAATCATGGGGCGCTCTTTTAACTATAGAGGTTAGGTTTATTTCCTTCCGCTATGGGGATCCCTATCTCATGGTCCGTTTCGTTCTATCCGGGCATTGGCACAATCTCTGGACATTGGTAGCCCCCTACTTTCTGGACTTCTATCTGTGTCGGATTTCGGCCGGATGTCCGGTGTGGGCGGTTATACTAGTGTCCTATGTACCTTTACCTCTTGCATTTTATTCTTGAGCGTTGTGTGTTATACTGTGGTTCGTTTGTGCATCTTTATTGTTCTGTACATTGTGTTGGGCTTGTCTTACGGTCCTGGGTCTCCCTTCCCTTGGTCACTACTTCAGCTAATGCATGTTTGTCTTTACCTCCGTTTGGGGTTGCTTTCTGAGATGGCCGACCACCAGGCAGTATATACCGCTTTCGTGGGTGACCATGTCTTAGAGTGCTCGTGGTTGTCTCCGTGCGTTCCAGTCAGCACTAGAACTGTAACTAGGTGTGTTTTTTTAATGGTTCATTCTGAGTTTGCTTTTGTGTGCCCAGTGTGTATTGGCATGTAGCTGTTCCTTTAGCTGTATTTTTACTATGGTGTGGTGTGGCACCCACCAGGTTGTTATGTTTCCGTGATCCTTGTGTTATGTTATAGGTTAGGATAGTTAGAGAAGAAAAGAAGAAGAAAAAAGAGGAGGAGAGAACAAAAAAAAAAAAAAAAATGTGGGGAGGGGAAGGTGTGGAGAGCGTCCACCTGTTTGACGCATGGGGTAACCTTCTATGTTACATATGCCAGCCAAGGTCTCCATGTCTCCGTATGTCGTTCTTCTCTCCCCAGTATCTCTGCTATTTTGGCTTCCGCCATTCGTATGTCTTCCACCTTACTTTTCCACTGTTCTGTCATGGGTGGTTCTTGTTTCTTCCAGTGTAGCGGGATCAGCGATTTAGCAGCGTTCAGCAGGTGTCTCAGAATTGACTTCTTGTAAGAGCCAAGTGGTTGTTCCGTGTGGTGTATAAGGGCGGCTGCCATAGTCAGGGTTGGAGGGTCGTCTAAAATGTTCCGAACTTCGCGTTCGATTTTCCTCCAGTATGGCTCAATGACTGTGCAGTCCCACCAGATGTGTCGCAGCGTTCCGGGGCCCGCATTGCATCTCCAGCAGGTGTTCGGTATAGACGGGATGTATCGACTGAGGACAGAGGGTGTGCGGTACCAGTGTGTCAGTAGTTTGAAGTTTACCTCCTGGTAGTGAGAGCTGGAGGAGCTCTTGTGTTGTAGTATCAGGATTTTGACCCATTGGTCATCTGAAAACGTATTGTCCGTCCATTCCTCCCATTGTCGTTTGTACAGGTTGTTGTTTGTTCTATTACCTGTGATTAAGGTTCGGTATATCGCCGAAACCCTCCCGTCCGCTTCCGGTGCTTGTGAGCATAGTGTTTCATACCATGTGAGGTCCCTGTGTATTTTAGTTCTGTGCGGCAGGTTATGGTAGTAGTGTAGCAGCTGCGCGTAATGGAACCGGTGCAGGATCGTGAGCGAGTTTCCGTCTGCCAGCTCCCTAAGTGGTTTCACTCCCGTATTGTTGAGAACCGTATGTATGGGTATGTACCCGTCTGGAGTATCGATTGGCCACGCAGATGCCGCGAGTCCATCCCCCAGTTGTGGATTATGAGTTATGGGGATTAACGGGCTTGGCTTGGGTGAAATCTGTTGTTCGTTCCTCATTGTGGACCATTGTTTTAACATTTGTGTAACCGGGGAATCCTCTCCCAAGGTTGAATGCGCTTCCGTTTCTTTGTGCCATATCAGCGAGTCTAGTCGGTTGTCGGTGGTGTCTTTCCAAAGTGTCACCCACCGTTTTTGTGTTGAGGCCATGCGTATTTCTCTTATCCTTTGCATGACTGTTGCCTGGTGGTAACGTTTGATATCCGGAAGTGCTAGTCCTCCCCAACCTCTCGGGAGGCTGAGTTTGTCGAAGCTAATTCGCGCCCTGTCTCCCTTCCATATGTATTGAATGAATGCTGTTTTCAATCTTGCGAAGAAAGTGCGTGGAATTGTGTGTGGCGCTGAATGAAATAAGTATAAAATTCTGGGGAGGATATTCATCTTGATCACTGCTATCCTCCCCAGCCAGGAAATGTGGGTATGGTTCCACCGCTCGAGGTCTCTGAGTATGGTAGTCAGAAGGGGTGTGTGGTTGTGTGCATAGATGTCTTTCGATTCCTGTGTGATCCATAACCCCAGATATTTCATCCGTCCTTGGCACCATTGGAATGGGTAGTTGCTTTTCAGTTGTGCGCTTTCCCTTTCAGATACAGTAACGTTTAAAATTTCACATTTCGTCAGGTTGAGTTTTAATCCCGAGAGGCGTCCGTAGTTTTCGAATTCAGTCAGGAGCGGAGATATGGAGTCTGTTGGGTTCCTGAGGAAAAAGAGCATGTCATCTGCATATGCAGCTACTTTATGTTCGTGGGTTTTATAGCATAGTCCCCTTATTCTCTCATTTTTTCGGATACGGTCTAAGAGTGGTTCCAATGTTAGTGCGAATATGATCGGAGAGAGCGGACATCCCTGCCTCGTGCCGTTCTGAATGTCGAAGCTATTCGTAAGGGCCCCGTTGACCCGTATTCTGGCGGACGGGCAGCTGTACAGTGCTGAAATCCAGGTGAGTATCTCCTGTCCCATGCCCAACGTGCGTAGTGTCTCCATCATGAAGTTCCAGTCGACCCTGTCGAAGGCTTTCTCCGCGTCCGTTGATAATAGGATCAGTTTTGTCTTCGTTTGTTTGGCTAGGTGTTGGATCGCGAACAGCCTAAGAGTACAGTCTCTGGCTTCCCTTCCCGGGATGAAACCGGTCTGGTCTGGGTGTATCAGTCTTGTAAGAAATGTTTGAAGCCTCATCGCTATCACCTTGGAAAATAATTTTATGTCTGCGTTGAGGAGCGATATAGGGCGATAGTTTCCCACCTGCTCTGTATTTTTACCGGGCTTAGGGATAACCGTAATGGTTGCTGTCAGCGATTCCCTACTAAAGGTGTGGCCTTCTCGTATGCTGTTGATCGCCTTCGTTAAATGGGGCACAAGAATGTTTCCGAATTTTTTGAGGTATTCTATTGGGAAGCCGTCTGGTCCCGGTGCTTTTCCAGTTTTTGCCATTTTCAGTGCTCTCTTGATCTCCTCTTCTGAGATCGGTGCGTCTAGTGCTTCTGCTTCCTCTTGTGTTAGGGCGTCCGGTCTGTAGGCTCCCAGGTAGTCCGTCGTGGCCAGCTTCCTCGTATCGCGGGTCAGTTCGTCCTCGTCTTTTCGAATACTGTATAGTTGTTCGTAGTACCGTTGGAATTCGGTCGCTATCTCTTACGGAAATTGGGTTATTGTTCCTCGTGTGGTGCGTAGGGCATGTACCTGCGCTCTACCCTGTACACCTCTCAGCATGCGTGCTAGTAGCTTACCCCCCTTGTTGGCGTGTCTATAGAAAAATGCGTGGTTTCGTTGGAGGTGCCTGGCATGTCTCTGCTCAAGCAGTTGAGAGAGTAGTCTTCTGTTTGTTGTGAGATCCCTGTAGGTCTGGTCTTGTAGGGTGCGTTTGTGGGCCATTTCCAGATCTGATATCTTCTTCGTCAGTTCCACAATTCGTTTTCCCATTTCTTTTTTCTTTCGGGAGGCCATGCGGATTAGGTGGCCTCTGATGACGCTTTTGTGTGCTTCCCAAATCGTCATGTCCGAAACCTCCCCATTGTTGTTTTCCGTAAAGTATTGGTTCAAATGATCAGTGAGTTGGGTTCTGAGTGCCAGGTCCATTAAGAGGGAGTCGTTCAGTCTCCAAGAGGTTCTTGCCGGCCTATATAGGGGAGATGACATGGTCACCTGCGTCGCGCTGTGATCCGACCATGGCGTGGCAAGGATGTCCGCTCTCTGTAGGTGTGTGAGACCCTCCTGTTGTATGAATATGTAATCGATTCTTGAGTACCTGTTGTGGAGCGTGGAATAGTACGTATAGTCCCGGTCGTCTGGATGTCTTGCTCTCCATGTGTCCACCAATCGTAGATCCCGTAAAGCTTTTTGTATAGTTTTGCGCGCCGAGTAGGGCATGCTGCTTCGCCCTGTTGACGTGTCAGTGAGGGGATCTAGGGGCGTGTTGAGATCACCGCCAAAGATGAGTATCCCTTCCGTGAACCTTGACAGCTTCAACAGTGTGCGCCTCAGGAAGCTCGCTTGTCCAGCGTTGGGTGTATATATCGTGGCGATCGTGTATGTTTTGTTCGCTATCTCCCCCTTGATGAAGAGATATCTTCCCCCTTCATCTATCTTTTGGTCCGTGAGGGTGAATTGCAGGTGTGCGGCCAGGAGGATCGCGGTTCCCCCTTTGCGAGAGGTCTGGTGATTGCTATAGTAGTTTACAGGGTAGTGTTTGTCCTTAAGTAGCGTGTTTGAGACCGATCTGAGGTGGGTTTCCTGGAGGAGTGCAATGGAGACATGTTGTCTCTTGAGACTTCTTAGAAGGTGAGATCTCTTTTCGGGTGTATTTAGCCCTCTGCAGTTCTGCGACCTTACGACCAGCTCAGCCGGTATGTACGCCATCTGTGGTCCTGTGTGGGCTATTTGGTGGTTCCGGATTCTCCTACAGCTCCTTCGTCCGTCTATTCAGTTCTGATTCCTTTGGTGATGTGGGTCCAGGTGTGTCCCAGAGAGAGGCCTCTCGTTGTGGTTCTGGTGGAGAGAAGGAAGGGAAAGAAGAAGGAGAAAAAAAAAAAAAAAGGGGGGAGTAGAAGAGAGAGTAAAGAGAAGAGGAATTGAACAGTAGTGGAAAAAATGAACAGCTGTAGCGACTACAGCTCAGTGAGGTTCGTGTATGTGGTGTGTGACTATTTCTTCAGGCTAATTTGGCGATTATTCGTCGTCGCCGTGTGTGGCCTTAGTTGGGTTGTGTGTAGCGTGTCAGGGCGTGGGGTAAAGTAACCGTTGCCCCAATTTGGGGTGACTCCGTGTACCTTGGTGGGCAACCAATGCCGTACCACCGGTTTGTGTCCCGGCAAGGCTTCGGCCTTGGCTCCCCCAATGGGTCTGTCTACACGGATATGTGGTCAGGAGGTGGCCTGATCCTGCAATCGCAGTGACTAGATGTTAGGTGTGTGGCTCGGTCGAATGTGGCAGCAGAGTCAGCGTTCCCACTATGTTGATCTCAGCTAAGGTGTGCATTAGTCTAGGTTATGGTTAGCTCATGTGAATCCTTGTCAATGGGTCAGATAGTTAGGTTGTGTTGTACTTCCCCCGTGTCTGGTGGCTTACTCATCTCTAGAGAGTCGTCCCGGGCAAGGTGCGTTTGAGTTTGCGGGAGTTGATGCGCAACTCAGACGTTCTGTTGCCAGGTCTGAGGTGGGGTGCTCGCGCGTGGTGTATGCAATGAGGGTGCAATTCTAGTTGTAGTTTCTGTTGTGGTAGCAGTGTTCTGCGTGTATGTCCTGTCTGTCAAGGTCATTCTGGGTGGGAGGCTCCTGGGCAGGGGGGTGTCCTGTATCCGTACTTTAGCGATGTTTTGGGGTTAGCTCCGTGTGTCTTTAGAACGTGTTCGTCTACCTGTCTATTAATGGGGTGGGTTCCCGGTCCATTCTAGGGTGAGGCCGATCATGATGTAGCCCTCTGTTCCAGCCCCTACAATAACTTCCATTGCCGTGACTTGTGGGCATCTTGCCTTCCTTCCCGTTGCGTCTCCCGTCTATCCTCACTCCCACTACCTCTTTCTGTGAGCGGTGCCGTGGAGTTATCTAGGGTATTGTCATGGGTCTTGCGGGATCGGGGGGTTGTGCCAAGGTGACTCCCTCTTATTGTTAGTATACATATATATATATATATATATATATTTTTTTTTTTAATTATTTCCCCCCCCCCCTTTTTTATGAAATAAAATTAGTATCGCCCCCCCCTGTCCCCTCCCTCTCCCCCCGATAACTGCAGTTTGTGATAGCGTCCCAGTCTATCCCCCCTCTTACGTCCCTAGACTCTCTCTTCCCTTGGGATGTGATTCCCATCTCCCTAGTTTTCCAGTTTCCCCTACCTCCGCAGGGGCGCCCCCCTCCCCGTACCAGCCGTCTCCCGGCAGCGGCGTCAGCTTCTTCCTCTCTCCACCACCTCGCTTGCGTATCCCTATTATTAAGTCCCTTATGCAGTCCGCTTCAAATTTCCCCCCTTCCCCCCGTTCCCCCTCCCCCAGTTTTCAAAGTATTCGTACTCCCAGTCTCGGTAGTTAGTCTTTGAGATTGCAGTAGCATATGAATCCTCCACCCCTGCCCTCCATAACCTTCCCTCCCAAAGTAGAGTCGACCCAAGGTAATGTGTCCATAGTTGCGGGCCCTCTCAGGACGTTGTCCCCCTTGCTCCTCGCCTTGACGCTCATGTATAGCTACAAAAGTCTGTGTTTGTCATCTTGTCAGTGTCTAAATGTCATTTGCACTTATCTGGTTGTCTCATGTAGATGGTATGGGCGTCCGCAGTTCCTTTGTGCCCCTCGGAATGTTCGCCGTCCTGGCCGCCAGTTGTGTAGGTGTTAGACTCCCGGTTGTGCAGGATGGTGAGCTGGGTTTTGTGGTCTGCGTGCCGGTCTTCTCTGTGGCGAGTCATCCCTGCGCCGTCTCTGTGCCCTGGGTGCTGGTTGGTTGGGTCTCAGCTCCGACGGATTCAGGATCCAGTCCGTGACCTCCGTATGCGGCAATCCCATGCTTTGTAAAAAGGCCGGTACTTCGTTGGGCCAGCGGAGCGATTTCCACTCATTGTTGTGTCTGGCCAAAAGGCAGAAGGGGAATCCCCACTTATATGGTATGTTACCGTTTCGTAGTATCTGAGTCACCGGTCTCAGCGCTCTGCGGGCCTCTAGTGTAAGTGGGGAGAGGTCTTGGTACAGGGCTACTTCTGCGCCTTGGAACCGCCAGGTTGGTCTCGATCTTGCTTTGTTCATTATCAGCTCCTTGACTTTGTATTCATGGAGACAGCATATGATATCTCTAGGTGTGTTGTCTGCAGCACGTGGCCTCAGGGCTCTATGCGCTCTATCAAATTCTATGCGCTGTGGTGATTCTGGACCTAGTATGTCCCTGAACAGGGCGGTTAGTAAGGTCGGTACATCTTCTTCCCCTGCCACTGCTTCTGGCAGGTTGCGTATTCTGATATTCGATCTGCGACCCCTGTTGTCTAGGTCCTCAGTCTGTCTTCTTAGTTGCAGGAGCATATTGCCCTGTCTGGTCACAGCTGCATCAGTGGCCTCCAGTCTGCCTGCTGTTGTGGTTTCCAATTGTTTCAAGCGCCCATCTTGTGCTGTAAGGTCCCTCTGGATTGTAGCTACCTCTGACCTTATTACCTCATGCAGTGTGGCAGAGAGTGCCTGGAGGTCAGTTTTTGTGACCATGTTCCCAGAGAGGGCTCTGATGTCGGCCCTAATATCTGCTAGGGAGGGTTCCTGCATGTCAGGAGGTGGTGTTATGGCCTGGTCGTCGGCCATTTTGGCGCCCGGCCTTGCACGCGTTTGTCCGCCGGGTGTGCAGAGGAACCCGTCTAGCGGTCCGGTTTGCTGTGGTACTTGCGCCCCTTTGTTGTGCTGGGATTCAGACCTCCTTGTGCGACCCATCGGGTAGGATATTGCGCCGTTTGCACGCTGTCGGAAGCTATGTGGGACGGAGCACCTCTATCTAGCCGCCATCTCCGTCGGCGTTCAGGCCACGCCCCCCACGAGGCTTTTTTGAATGCTAGGAGGAAGTGACTTGTAATCACTTCATCCAGGCACGGCGGCATCATACAAAGCAGGGGCCCGGTCACGCTATTTCAGAGCTGCGGTGTCTGAGCGGGCCCCTGAATTAACTTGCGGATAGTACCACGGCTGGTGGGCCGCATTGTCTGCGGTTCCGGGCCACGGGTTGCACATGCCTGTACTACACCTTTCAGGACTAGGCATCTCCTACTATCATTTAAACCTCTCAACTCTGAACATCTTTAAATGGTTCTTATAACTCCAACAAGCCCAGATCTCAGCTGTCTAGACTGGAATGTTTCCTTTGGTGTAGGAATGACAGTGGTTTTAGTAGTAACAGAGGCAGCAGTGGATATGGCTATGTTACACACAGTCACTAGGAGTTTTGACTGTGAAGGTGGAGGTCTCGCTGGTGCGGTCATATTTGTTCCTGTAAGGAAGGAAAGTGAATAGACATTTTTAAATTGTTTTAGTTAATTGCAATTTGCATTTTCATCCACCCTATTGTGTGCATTACTTTTGCATTCTGTTTGAATTCTTTGTCTCTGTTAAGAATTATTTTGAACAGAGAATGCACACTTGCTACTAAAGTTACATTGTAATGTAAGGTTAATTATAGTATTTATCATGTTAATATTATGTTATTATTGTAGTAATGTTCTTACAACAGGGTTTTGGTGTGATTATGTAATATGTATAGTATTGTGAATCATAGAGATCCTGGTCAATCATGTCAGTATCTCTCATGACTTAAAGGTACACTATAGTCACCCAGACCACTTCAGCTCAATGAAGTGGTCTGGGTGCCAGGTCCCTCAGGTTTTAACCCTTCAGATGCAAACATAGCAGTTTCAGAGAAACTGCTATGTTTACATTTGGGGTTAAGCCAGCCTCCCCTTTTTTTTTTAGTTTTTTTTTGCATTTACACTATTTTGTACTAGGTGAACTAGGCGCATCTGCGATGCTGAAAGCCTATTATGCCTCCTTCGCGCAGCGAGTCCATAGAAAAGCATTGAGAAATGCTTTCGTATGGACACTTTGAATGAGCGTGCGACACTTGCCGCGCATGTGCATTCGGCTCCACTGACGTCGGCAGAGGGTGCTGACTTCAGTGGGGGAGGAGAGGTCACCAGCGCCGAGGGAGCCTGGTGCTGGAATAAGGTAAGCTGCTGAAGGGGTTTTAACCCCTTCAGCACCACGGCAGGGAGACCCTGAGGATGGGGGCACCCTCAGGGCACTATAGTGTCAGGAAAACCGCTTTGTTTCCCTGACACTATAGTGATCCTTTAAAGTACAATATTCATAGCGAATGATGGAGATTATGACAGTAGGGGCTATAATAGTTCTCACATGTGTTTGCCAGGATTGAGGGAGTTTGGGACTGTGTACATTTTTTAAGGGGACCAATTATGGATCTATATGTGTTTGTATGGTGATAACAGAGAACCTCATCAATTCGTTAACTATATTTTATGTCTTAGGATTTATTTATTTTATTGCACCAGTTTTCAATATCAATTATTTTATCACCTGTCAGAGTTTTTGCATTGTGATGGCTTTAAATAGACTAGATGGACTACCCATGATTTCATATTCGTTTCTGGGAATCCATGCTGTCGTATTCTTTTCTCTCCTACTACCCACATTGGATCAATGCTTTCCTAGGTAGGCTCCTGCATCCCATGTTTTTACTGACAGCCAGTAGAGGTAGGCTTAACCCTGTAATGTAAACATTGCAATATCCAAAAAGCTGCAGGGTATAAAGGACAGGGACACTGCACCCATACCACTTCATTGAGATGAATTGGTCTGAGTGACTATACTGCCGCTTTTAGTGGTTGATTTGAATTTATGTTCATAAAGTAGATCAGTTCCAGTTTAACTTTAATCTGTGTAAAAGTAAAACTGTATAAGTTATAGAATATAAGGCAAGCCAACAGGTGGAATTTTTTGAGATTTTTGTAACATCAACATTTATACTGCCTACCAAAACTAGTGCTAGAGTGGTCGTGGTCTTTTAATATATCAGTGTCTAGTGTGATTAAAGGTACAACAAGGAAGGCAGCAGTATCAGTTTTAGTTTTTTTTAAAATAAGTTAGTTTGTAGTTATTCAACAGAACACACTCAGAGTGAGTTCACATGGCACTCTTACATTAATCCGCTTGTAAGGAGCAGTTTCTCAATAGTACAGTCACAAAAGGATAATATCTCACAATGTACTAGGTCTAATTTCTGTCTAGACAAAGGCTCTGCTTGGGCCCTGAGCAGAGGCATAGCACAATCAAGATTCTCCTCTTTCCTTGAGAGTACAAAACCTTTTTGATTGCAGACACAAATGCAGGAAGGGTGGATAAAATGTTTCTCTCTGTGCTCCTTGCTCTCTGTTTTAAAAACGTCATTGGAAGCTAAGATGTAACAGAGCTACGGGCTTTCTTTAAATTGATACGGAAACAAACCATGCAAAATCGTCATTATACAACAATATACACTTGCACATGATCATGTGTCACACGTACACTTCTGTTCTACAGAACCATTACAAATGTGTTACTCTTTACGTAATGCATAGAAGGTTCTCCTTGGGGAGCTAAATATTAGATGTCCCGTTTAAATATGCCAGCACACATTTATAGTACTCCAATAAATTAAAGGGACACAATTTGTTGGAAGAGACCCAAATTGTTTAATGCAATATACCTACCGGTATATATATATATATATATATATATATATATATATATATATAAATGCATTATAAAACAATTGCAAAAAGTGCAGCAGGAAGACTCCTCTCAGAGTGCTCCATCAATCAGCAAGTCTCTGATTTTGGTCTCCAGTGTTCATTCCTTGCTCATAAACTAAACCCCTGTTTATGAGATATTCAGTTTGGTTTGTTAGCTGCACTTCACTCATCCATTGTAATAAGTGAAACTGACGAATAAGCAAATAGGAGCTTCTGTAGCTTCATAGCTTGGGTTTACCATTTTGAGACTTGGGCCCCTCTAGAGCGCCATAGAAATGTTTTTAGCATGTGCACACGGGGCAGGGAGACACATAGACCTGATCATGCCACCAAAACATCTTGGCAAAGATGCCAAAAAAAGAAACAACATTCTGCCATTGATTTCACTTATCCAGGTGACATTTTTACAACTCACTGTAGTCATAAGTCCCACCAAGCAGAGAGGCAAGGACCAGGATATCATCTGCATCATAACCATTGACAGTGACTGTTTAAGAAAGTAAGCAATTCTGGCTTACATGTTTCTCCCCTCTTACTTTATGCACACATTATGCATTTCTCTTTGAAGGTTCAATATGGCTCAAATTTTGTCATTACTCCAATTTATATCATCCCTTAAAGATCTGGGCGTCTCCACCAGCACTACTTTGAATAGCTCTGAAGGTCCTCAAATACTAGACCTATGTGTATTATGTGAATCCACAATATTTTTGCATTAGGAAGGTTGATGGCAGACTGTAATACTGAATAGTACCATTCTGTCTGCGCCTCCTTGGCATTACCTCTGGGTATGTGTACCATGCAGGGTTGCAACAAATAAAGATTCTCATAAATTGCAATCAAAGCATGACATGTTGATCTGTTCAGACACAGCACCTAGTTTTCCAGGACATTCAGTGCTATTCACTGAAGTGAGAATTCTCTGGAATAGTGATGTTGTGGACAGAGTTGGGCCATGTTTTGTGAAACATTATGTGGGGTTGGAGCTTCTGGAGTCCTTAGAGTCAACTATTGGCAGACACAAGAAAATAGAAAACTGCAATGAAGCAGTGGGATAAAGGGTGTTGGATATAGATTTCTAAGTTAAAATTCAGACACATTTGTATACTGTAGGTATAGAAATATGCAAACATATCTTTTAAAGAATCAGATCAAGCTTCCAGTCAGGGGCTCATGTTAGTGACAGTGGAAAGTAAGAATAACATATAACTTGACACTGTCACTGAAATATTAAAGAGCCACTCCAAGCACCATAATCACTGCAATCATGCCAGAGTAATTTCTCAAACTGTTTCAGAATGTTTTAACAGCTTACCTAGGTTCCCCCCGGGCAATCACACCACATCTGGTTTCACCCCAGAGCTAAACATGTCCCTATGCAGTGCTGCGCCCATTTGGGAAGAGCCCTCAGCTGACGCTGTCAGCCAGTGAAAGCTCTGCATGATCCTGCTTTGTTCAGTGGATAACAGGAAGACTCTCTCAGGAGAATCCAGAAGCAGACAGTTCAGCTACGGGTGCCCAGGCGGACTAAACAATTCTTGAAATGCTTGACAATTTATTCAGGGAGAGTGCCAATGCAGGTTGGTGTTTGGAGTTTTTCTTTAAATATTTTCTACAATCACTGTTACTGACGTTAGTCACAACCTTCTAAATAAAAAAGGAGAAAGCAAAACAAACAATACAGGGAGTGCAGAATTATTAGGCAAATGAGTATTTTGACCACATCATCCTCTTTATGCATGTTGTCTTACTCCAAGCTGTATAGGCTCGAAAGCCTACTACCAATTAAGCATATTAGGTGATGTGCATCTCTGTAATGAGAAGGGGTGTGGTCTAATGACATCAACACCCTATATCAGGTGTGCATAATTATTAGGCAACTTCCTTTCCTTTGGCAAAATGGGTCAAAAGAAGGACTTGACAGGCTCAGAAAAGTCAAAAATAGTGAGATATCTTGCAGAGGGATGCAGCACTCTTAAAATTGCAAAGCTTCTGAAGCGTGATCATCGAACAATCAAGCGTTTCATTCAAAATAGTCAACAGGGTCGCAAGAAGCGTGTGGAAAAACCAAGGCGCAAAATAACTGCCCATGAACTGAGAAAAGTCAAGCGTGCAGCTGCCACGATGCCACTTGCCACCAGTTTGGCCATATTTCAGAGCTGCAACATCACTGCAGTGCCCAAAAGCACAAGGTGTGCAATACTCAGAGACATGGCCAAGGTAAGAAAGGCTGAAAGACGACCACCACTGAACAAGACACACAAGCTGAAACGTCAAGACTGGGCCAAGAAATATCTCAAGACTGATTTTTCTAAGGTTTTATGGACTGATGAAATGAGAGTGAGTCTTGATGGGCCAGATGGATGGGCCCGTGGCTGGATTGGTAAAGGGCAGAGAGCTCCAGTCCGACTCAGACGCCAGCAAGGTGGAGGTGGAGTACTGGTTTGGGCTGGTATCATCAAAGATGAGCTTGTGGGGCCTTTTCGGGTTGAGGATGGAGTCAAGCTCAACTCCCAGTCCTACTGCCAGTTCCTGGAAGACACCTTCTTCAAGCAGTGGTACAGGAAGAAGTCTGCATCCTTCAAGAAAAACATGATTTTCATGCAGGACAATGCTCCATCACACGCGTCCAAGTACTCCACAGCGTGGCTAGCAAGAAAGGGTATAAAAGAAGAAAATCTAATGACATGGCCTCCTTGTTCACCTGATCTGAACCCCATTGAGAACCTGTGGTCCATCATCAAATGTGAGATTTACAAGGAGGGAAAACAGTACACCTCTCTGAACAGTGTCTGGGAGGCTGTGGTTGCTGCTGCACGCAATGTTGATGGTGAACAGATCAAAACACTGACAGAATCCATGGATGGCAGGCTTTTGAGTGTCCTTGCAAAGAAAGGTGGCTATATTGGTCACTGATTTGTTTTTGTTTTGTTTTTGAATGTCAGAAATGTATATTTGTGAATGTTGAGATGTTATATTGGTTTCACTGGTAATAATAAATAATTGAAATGGGTATATATTTGTTTTTTGTTAAGTTGCCTAATAATTATGCACAGTAATAGTCACCTGCACACACAGATATCCCCCTAACATAGCTATAACTAAAAACAAACTAAAAACTACTTCCAAAAATATTCAGCTTTGATATTAATGAGTTTTTTGGGTTCATTGAGAACATGGTTGTTGTTCAATAATAAAATTAATCCTCAAAAATACAACTTGCCTAATAATTCTGCACTCCCTGTATTAAAAATCTACATAAAAACTAGAGGTCAGCAAGCATTAAAGGTGAAAATCCAAGTTTTTTGCATAGGTTGGTACAGTCTGAACCTTGAAATGGAACAGCTGCATGAAATGGCCTAGTGTCTATGACTAATTATAAGGAAAAGAGATCAAAAGGAGAGCTTATCATCTGAACTGGAGACAGTTATTTCCATCTTGGAACTAAAAACAAAAGGCACAGTGTCTTGTATCTTCCTTTGAGGTCCTTTCGTCTCTGTTCGTTTATCCCCACCACCCCCCCCCAAAAAAGCCTTCACCTCACCCTTCCTTTATTGGCAGCAAGTCACTGACATTCACAATTTAATAGCGTGTAATAATTAATGGTTTGGAGCGTGTCAATCCTTCACTTACATAACAGGAACAATTAAAATAGAATAGCATTGTTGAGAAAAAGAAAAAGATAAAAAAAATACAGCAAAATTCTTCCTTTCCAGAGCGTTTTAACAATGAGTTGGCATTTTGCCAACATAAACTAACAGAATGCCAAACATTAAGCATTACATGTTTAACACTGAATAGATCACAAAATATTCACAAACAAGCAGAACGTACATTTATAACTTATACAAGTAACGTTACATAACTTATAACGTTTTCCAAGATCAATTATTTAAAAATTAGCTCTTAAGTAATTTAGTGAACACAGGATAATTCTATTAACACATGTACTTCTGTGTAATTTAGTGAACACAGGATAATTCTATTAATACTTGTACCTGGCAACTAAAGCACTTTTCAGACCTTTGTAACCAGACGAACAAGAAATAGCTGGATTGACATTGATCCCTTAGAGTGCATTGTGAGAACACCTCCAGCACTCAAAGGGTTAGACTCAATTTGTACAATCCAAGTTCAATCCAATGTACACTGTGCTATGCCTCTTTGAGTTTGGGTAGGGGGGAGATCCCTGAATAAATGCCAAGTTTTATTAGAAATCCTTTTATTAGATGACATGGTGGCTTAACTTGCATGGAGTCCATTATAAATAGCCTTGTGTTCTCAAGATCTGTTTCTTGATATGTATGAGGCGGCATTGACAGCACAGTCAAAAATAGCTACTGTAAATGAGTAGGGGGAAAGGTAAAGACCTTTCTTTTCATGGAACACTTTCCAACATTAATTTAAGGACTTTGAAAGGTTTAGTGAGGTCTCCATCCAAAGCCAGGTGAAGAGTGAATATTTAATGTGTGGCTGTGTGATTGAAATCTTCAAAAAGAAGGAATGTTTGGGTCTGAAAACGGTTTATTAGAACGTCAGAATGAATTCTGCTTGTGGGAACAAACACACACACCCACCTGTAGCAGAGAGAGTGAGCCAGCATGTGTAACAACATAAAAACATTGAAAACAAGAATTAAAATGAAAACAAATCCCCAACAGCACCAGGATCCCTAAACTTTAACTTTTTTTTTACGGACCATATTAATGTCTATTATTGTTTCTTAGTGAAGAACTGCATCTTCAGTAGCTATCACAAACAGTGCAACCCATGTGTGATGCTGAAGACAAGTTAAGGACCTGATTGCAAATGCTTACAATTTTGAAGAATGTATATAGAGTTTACAAAAATGTCTCATCATAAAGTAAGAACGAGAGCTGGCAAATGCATTTCTTCTTATTTTGAGAATATAATAAGTAGATTTTGTGCTGTGTCGCAATGAGCTATGGATGTTGATTTTTTTTTTTAAAAACGAATAAAGTGAGTGGCAGATTGAATAATAACTGCAAAGAATTAACAGGTAACAGTACAAAATGAGAATTCAAAGACAGCCCAGTTGAAACTGGAGGTTCATGTCCAGTTCAGCTGCACAGTCAAGATTTGACTGATGTCAACATTTTCAGCTAATTGGGCATTTGTGTTGTGCAGATTGTTGAATGCATGTGTGCTGTGGCTAAACCCCTAGGCTTAGTGAACATTGTCCCTGAATGTTAAATACGTAAATCCCCTAACTCCTTAGCCGACTTCTTTACATCAAAGTTATATTTAGCAGAAAGACTGAGTTGACCTTTATTCCTATTTGCTTGCAGTTCCAGTAGCTACCCTTTTGTATAGCCAATATCAATGATCATCAGTCGTGACTGGCTAATTAACAGACAGCATGTTGAATATTACAATTCAATCCAGCCCAGAGGTCACAATACTTTAAACTCATCAGTTGAAAAAAAAAAAAAAAAAAAGGCCATTTACATGGCACGTGATCTGACTAACAAAGTATAAAAAGAACAATTTTAAGATTTTAAATGGTTGCAAAACCCGCCACAAACATTGCCAAACATAGAGAGGGTAAAGTCGATTGAGTTATGTTCAGCTGTTTTATAGGTTAACAACGCTGGTAATGACAATTTTGCCTAGTTTTATATGGAATTAATAATTATATATTTTTTTAAATTTAATGCCAGTGGAAAATGTGTGGTCTGCTGGAAAATATATATGATATGGTATTAGAGATATGGTATTGAAACTTCCTCTATTGTACATTCTGTTTAATTTAGAACTTCTTATCTCCTGCTCTGTTAATAACTTACTAGATCTTGCAGGAGCCTCCTGCTTGTGATTAAAGTTCAATTTACAGAGCAGGAAAAAAAACTTCTAAAGCAAGTTAACATCTAATTCGGGACCTCTGTCCCTTTATCAATGACAGGTATGATTTATCATTTATCAAGTCTGTACTTTGAATGCTCTTTGAATAAACTTGGGCTGCACTAGTGGGCCCCTATAACTAAGCTGCGCTTTGTGGATGCATACTTTGGATTGCTAAATGTTGCTTGCTGTGGGGCTACAACAGCTTATACAGAATAGCTGCCCTAGGGTAAACTATTTTACCTTTTGGTATAGTGCTATACCACACTCCTAGATCATATTTTTGCTTTTAACATCTAATTAAAAATGAAAATGCTTTCATTTCACATCCAGGGGAGGTGTGACTATGGCTGCACACACAGAACCAAAAGTGATTTAACTCCTAAATGGCAGACAATTTAGCAATGAAACTCAAGGGGCTTGATCTATATAACCAAACTGTTTAAGTTAAAGTTGTTTTGATGCTTATCATAACCTTCTACATCTATTGCTGTACATGTTAGTGCTGGGACAGTACCTTGTGTAAAAGCTACAATTACCCTCAAAGAATGTAGACTGCCAAACAAAGAGAGGGTGAAGTTGATTGAATTATGTTCAGCTGTTTTATGGGGTAACACCACAGGTAATGACAATTTTGCCCAAGGCAGTGGATTAAACCTGAAGTACACATGATGGCATTGTCTGGAAGTCTGAGCTTTGACTAAAGGTGATATTGGAGAATAAAGGACCACAGATACATTCAAATACCCAGAGGAAGGATCTTGTATCTAACTGTAAGCTGCAACTTGTGCAGTTATTGTACAGAAGAGATCTGACTCGTAGGTAATATGGTAAAATTGAGTATGCTAGTCGAAATTGCAACACATGGGCTGAGGTACTATCACCATCTGGGGAGTTTACAGAAGTCGCAAAGACCCCCGACAGTGACATTGCTGATGGTGGGCAGCAGGTAAAGGTGAATTCTAGTTACATGAATCTGTCCCTTTTGGACGCTGCCATCTTCTTGCAGGAGGCTCTCTTCAGCTCCTGCCGCTTTAGTGCCAGGAGACGTCACTACTGTACTCTGACGCATGCGCAAGAACACAGCATTAAGGTCAATGGAGAATGCCGCAAAACCGCAAAATCACAAATCAAGTGGGGCAGGAACTAACCACCAATTTTTGTCAAACCACTCCAAATCAGTTTGGTAGAAAGCATAGCACCATTGCTACTAGAACAAGTTTTATATATCCCAACATTGATGGGGGTGCATTCGGGAAGTTGGCGACATCACCAATGGTGATGCCTATAATGGGCAGGTCCACCCAGAAAAAAGGCATGCCTGTCCCGCAAGGTTTGGGGCAGCAGAGACGCTCTACGTATGGTACTAGTGCCTAAAGATGCACTTGCGCTGTGCTGCAGGGGCACAGTTCACTGGTGTCTCTGGTTGCCGGACACCAGGGAAATAATCAGGGAAATTACCCTGAGATCGGGAATGTCCTTTCAAGCATAATAAAGGGAGTGGAGGGGGTAGAAATTAAGATAAAAATTATGTATTTAAAAACATTTAAAATTATCATTAGCGTTGAAATTCAATCTAAGCATTTTAAATGTTTGGCTTTTTTCCCACAGAAATCCTGTCATTCCTGATGTCTGTTTGTGAGTTGGTTAACTAGCTATTATAGAAGTTGACAAATTATTCCGGGATTATATTTTACAGGTAACTTTTACTGAATACAGCTCTAGCCCTGGAGTAATGCTTTTATTGATAATGATATCCAAAAACACAGCAACACAATGGAGATGAAAGAAGAGGAATTTGTGAATTCATATCTCACATTACAACTTTCCAATGTGTGTCACTTCTAAGAACATGAATGACATGTAATAGAAAATGCATGTTAATAGAGCGAAATAAATGACCGAAAGGCAGAAAAGTGAGAAAACTGATATACGTGCTTCCCAGGAAAAAAAATGAAAAAACCCTCACCAAAAACAAACCTTGAAATTATCCCTTTTTTTTAATGTAAGACATATGTTTTTGGGAAAATAGAAATCAAGTCAGTTCTCATGTACTTAAACAGTCAATTGAAAGTGAATGTATTCCCAAAGTTTTCCACATTTTCAAACATGCAGGAAGCATTGTCAAGCAGAACTGGCCATTCATTTGATGCAAAAAGTGAACACACTATGTACAATTCTGTTTGTAGCAGATCCACATACACACACATTGCACAAAATTCACAAGAAAATATGAGGTTTTCTAGCCTTATGCAGTAGACGGAGTAGCGCTTATTTCTACGCTTTTTAAAGATCACATTGTTTATACTCTAAATTCCAAATTGTAGCAAATAAAAAAACAAAAACAGTTACAAATCGGAGGCAAACATATGCAAGCTGTGACTACAACAGTGTTGAAGAATTATTTTAGCACAAAAAGTCAGGTTTCAGTTCGCTACAATTTGAGGTTTAGTGAACAATCATGTGTACAGATAGTGAAACAAACAAATAAATAAATAAATAAACAAACAAAAAGCAAACATGTGTAGCTTCCCCAAACTGATTAAAAATATAAAAAAAACTGTTTGAGTAGTATCATTTGACTGTTCCAGTCGTTTATTTACTTAGTTTTGTTTGCCAGTTACTACTACATCATTTTATGAGATATATAGATTATAAAAAACTAATTTGATATTTTTTAAAATAAGAATTCAAAGTGTATTTTAAGTTTAAGATCTAAATAGCTAAACGGGAAACATTTTCTTAGCCAGCTATGCTTTCAGTTTGGCCTTGAATTTGAAATACACTTTGAATTTACTTGGAACTTTCCTTTCGTGAATAACCCTGTTATTTTTTTTTCAGATAGACTTTAGACAGAGAATTACCTAGTCTAGCCAGTCTGCGCTGGACAAGAACTGGAGATGAAGTACTGCAAAACCATTTTTTGAGGTCAATGTGTCTTTTTCCTCCATTCATAAACCAGGAAAGCAACACAGAATTACAGTCCAGATTCCTAAAAACTATAAAATACAGTGGATTTGACTAATCTCACAGGTATGCTTAGCAACGTTTCTTCCAGAAACGAAGATTAAATGTACATACGTCAGAAATATTTAAAAGGTGATGTGGGGCTTTGAGTAACAGAATTAAATGTTTTTCTTTGTGATGATTGGCAGCGGTACAGATGTAGCTTAAGGGAGAACCTGTTCTCCTTTTGAATGGACTAAAGAAAACCATATTCAACGTTTACCAGCGTTACAGCATATTTTCCACATATTTGTTAACTTTGTAAATATTTTATTTGACTATCCACCTACTGAAAACATAATAAACTTTGTTTCTCATAATTGCTCCCCACCTTCAAGCTGGTATTTAAAATACCTATTTAAGATTTATTGTACATTTATTTAAAAGGGTGTTTGAACCTGTGTATTGAGATGTGGTTATGCTTTGCGGTTCCATGAAATCAGCAAAAATTTCCCTGGAACACTAAAGCCTTATATAATATAACAGCTATTTTCATCTTATTCTTCAGGAGATTCGAGAACACTAACTGGAATGGAAACAAAGCCTTGTCTGGGTCAATGAACAATCTTATATAAGAAAATAACACGTTAAAAAGATTTCTTTTTTTCTTTCTAAGAAAAATGGAAGATTTAAGCTGTAAGAAGCACCTTAATATGTGTTTAAAAAATTATGCAAAAAATTACACCCTATCCAATGCACTCTGATCATGCCTATAACAACAATATTTGTAAGGTTTACTTTTTAAATTTATTCATTTAAAGTTTTTGTGGGTGATACAAGACAAATCAAGCAATACGACGTGTAAGATATAAAAAATGTTACGCACATGAAACCAAGAACTGTAGCGATTATGCACCCATTTTTAAAAGATATAACAGCAATGACTTAGCTAGTGAAGTGAACAGAACAGACAGACAACAATGAACATGAAGTTTCTGGGTGAAATAAATAAACTCCTAGCCTATAGGGTAATTGGGGATGGAAGAGAATGAAAGTTTCCAATGACTTAAGCATATATGCTTTTAAGCCATAAATAGCCTACATTTGGCAGCACTTTACTCCAACATTATCACTGTCAAGACTATTACAAGGTAATACGGTGGCAGAAATAGCAACTTGAGAAATGAAAGAAAAAGAAGTGAAAACTACGGTGAAACTAAACATAAATTATGCCTTATGCAAGGAAAGTATATACAATTATGTTACTGAGTCCCGTTCACTTCCAGGTGTGAAGGGTGTGATTCTGGTAACATTCTAGGTGTGTTTGTTGGTCAGTCTTGTCGTTTCTGCGACTTTGCCTGCAAACGGATTTAGTTATTCTGTACACACCATCAATAGAATTTTTTTGGGCTTGCCTTAATGAAAAAATGGATGCCACCAGGAGACTAGCAAAGTGGGGAAAGGAAGGGATTCCTTAACCCCTCTGATCTTAATGTTCTTACTTCAAACTGAGATCAAACTGGTTTACCCCTATGGATAGCTGTAAGTGTGCTGTCTGTTATTGCTATACAATTTCTCCCAGGGTAACCAGACCTTTGTTTCAAGTTGAGGATGCCTTCTTCTGAGGCCTGCTCTTGAGTCATTACTGCCTGTACCTCCACCTTTACCACATCCATGTTAGCTGTATATCTGTCAGTAGGTTTTGTATATCCTGTTTAGTGGCTATGGCATTACCCTCCGGTATGGTTTGGGTCATAGCCCTGTCTAACATCCCCTCATCTTGTGAGGTGGTATAAGCTTCAGAGTACGTTGGCGTCATTGCTTTAGTGTGTGGGGAAGAGGATAAACTCTGGATAATATCCCAACCTTTCTTAGCAGCAATTTACACCCCCAACTCATCACCAGCAGGTTTAATAGGAAGTCTTCCAGCAGGTGAACAATAGCTTTGCTCTGTTAATTCCCAGTTGCAGTATACTGCCACCCATAGACAACTGTGTGGTAGACCAGAGGCTCTCGGCATCAAGATTTACACCCAGGAAAAAAAAATGGCATCTGTAGTTCAGTGCGGTGCCCTGAGTGTGTTGTCAGTGTGTTGTCAGCGATCCTACAGTCAGATGGTGGAAATCTCCAATGCAAGATGCAAAATTGTATATTCGATTCTCAGAGCTTCTGCGAAAAATGCTTGGAGTGAGTATTTTTATACAATACATGAATATATAAGCGTACAAATAAAAAAAAGGGGGTTCTGATCTACAAAGGGTTTGTGCTTAGGTGTACATTAAAGGATCACTCCAAGCAACATAATCACTTCAGCTCACTGCATTGCTTAGATAGCTCAATGAGCTAATTCAAATCAGTAGAGAGGGTCAGTACTCAACCAGAAGTCCCAGTTGATGCACTCAAACCAGAGACAGCAAACTCTCCAATTCATGTACAGAACATCTAATTTGGTATGGGAACAACAGCTTCTTATTAAGCAGCTTTATTGGGTCAAAGAATAGATGGACAACTTTTTGGTCTCGGTATGAGACCTTTGTCAAGTCAAAAAGGGATCTGTACTGCCAAGCTTAGCTCAGACAGAGAGATTTTGGCTCTGTGCTGGATGTAGAGGAGGCTGTGAGTGCCATCCTGTGGAGCCCAGGTAAAAAGTTAAACTGTTCTACAATGGTTGACTACTTACAATGGGAGGAGACAAAGCATTCCTGGCACCATAACCACCACATCACTCTGTATTGGTCATGGTGCTTGGAGTGTTCTTTTAACATGAACAATTATTATTTTTCTGTATCACCAACTTAATTCTCCAGTAGTATGTTTCTCCAAATTTTACGATATAACAGCAAATAAGAGAAATTACTACAAATGTTTACAATAATGATTATATCTGTAAAGTTATATTTTGTAATTTAGGAAACAATTTCATTAACTCCCCTTTCATTGAAAACATGCTCTAAAATAAAATTTTACAAATTATTTTTCAATTTTATACAGGTGCACTAAAGATTCTGTCCATGGGTCCTAAATGATAGCATTACTTTTATACTGTAGAGATTTCGTTACAAACAATTCTTCTTTAACATATCACTTTCTAAAGAGATCTTGATTCCTGGAGAAAGTGTGCTACAATATCCCTCATAACAGGTAGGTTTTGTCAGTGTCACCAATTGGAACAATGGTAAAATAAAGGATACCGCACTCTCCAGGTTCCCAAGGTACAACCGGGTCCAAGGTCGGCCAAGTCCCACTTCCAAATATGAAAAATAAGCAATGGTCCAGGCACTCAAGGTGAAAGTCAAAGTAGCAGTTTTATTGGAGAAAAAAACAGCAACATTTCAGGGCCGGATTAACATAGGGGCTGATGGAGCTGCAGCTCCAGGCCCATTGAATAGGCCCATTGATTTAAAAAAAAAAAAAAGGTTTTTTTACACACTACTCTTAGGGTTGTTCACCTGGCCAGTATTTATTTATTTGAGGCTGCCTGGCCGGTGCCGATATTGCAGTAATACCGGCAATGCAAATGCCAGTATTTTTCTCAGTATAAACAGAGATTACTCTGCAATACCATTACTGGCCAGTAGGGGTCGCTGTATGTGTGGAGAGAGGCAGGGATAGGAATTTACAGCATATACCTGCATTGCTCTACTCACTGATCCCCGGGGGAGCAGCGACACAGCACAAAGAGTCCAGACAGCAGCACCCAGCCTGCAGAGACAGCCTACAGCTCAGAGACGTGAGGGATGGAGTAAAGGCTGCAGGGAAACATGGGGGCACTAAGACACTAGGGGACACCATGAAACATGGGGACACATGGAGACCTCTGGGGATGCTGAGACACTTGGGGACACTTGTAAACATGGGGACACAGACACACATGGGGACACTGAGACAAGGACACACACACACACACACATGGGGACACTGAAACACTAGGGGACACTAAAACACTAGGGGACACTGAGGCACTAGGGGAAATGGGGACACAGACACATGGGGACACTGAGACCTGGGGACACACACACTGGGAGACATGGGGACACAGACACTAGGAACACAATGTCCCCATGTCTCCCAGCCAGTGTCCCTGGTGTCTCAGTGTCCCCATGTCTCCCAGTGTCCCTAGTTTCTCAGTGTTCCCATGTTTCCCAGTGTCCCACGTGTCTCAGTGTCCCTAGTCTCCCAGTATCCATAGTGTCTCAGTGTCCCCATGTCTCTCAGTGTCTGTGTCCCCATGTCTCCCAGTGTCTGTGTCCTCATGTCTCCCACCGTCCCCATGTCTCTCAGTGTCCCTGGGAGACATGGGGACACGGAGACATGGGGATACAGAGACATTGTGATGCATAGTCTCAGTGTCCTCATGTCTCACAGTGTCCCCTCGTGACATGGGGACACTGGGAGACATGGGGATACATACACTAGAGGACACTGGGCAACATGGGGACACTGGGTGACATGGGGACACTGGGAGACAGGGAGACACTGGGAGCAATCCATCTATACAGCAGAATCAAACTAAGTAGTTTTTTGGTGATTTCACAGAATTTTCTCTGTCACTCCTTGTGATTTACATCATGTGATGTCACGCATACATAATTAGTTATGCAAATTAATAAGGCCTGTAATTTTTTTTCCAAGAAAGGTGGCAACCCTAACTACTCTTCACATACTCTTGCTTAAGTATGGAACCTTAAGTGGGATGTAGAGGAAAAAAACTTGTATGGACTAGCTGAAATGAAATTAGTTAAGGTAATGCAGACTTTGGACCCTCTAACACTGTGCCATGTTCCCTTTATTCTACACTCACTACATCCACCTTTTCTCTGTCTCAGACTGTATACCAGGAGCTTCTTCCTTCTAGTAAGAAGGTTAGGATAGAAGTGGACCAGCGAGTACTAGGGGACAGTCCTTAGAAAGCATAGAGCTAGCGCATCATTACATGCATCTATGCCAAGTTCAGGAAGCTGTTGACCAGCATGCATGATTGGCAGGCAGCCTGACATGCATTCATGCTAGACTAGCCTTCCAATTCTTTGGGCAGACACGCCTCCTTTTTGGGCATGCTTGGCCCTTTCGGAAGTTCTGATTACATGATCCGCGTCACAGTCCCACCCTTTTACACCACCCATTGACTTCCTGCTTCACTGGACACTGCTATTAGGGAGTATATATTTTATTGAAAGATGAAACCATGAATTCGAGAGAGATTGGCATATTTTAAGAGAATCTGAGTTTTTTTTATTGCTGCATCCTAGTTTCCCTCCGGCAACATCTCCACCAGATACATAATGCTTGAGGTCCTTTGCTGCTTATAGAAGGTTAAGAAAAAAAAATTAACAAAAGGAATGGTTCTACATCTTTGAAAATAAAATTCTTGCAGTGATTTAGCATTGACTTGTTCTGATTGGTATGAGCTTGACAAAGACTTGGTTGGGTCAGGGCCGGATTAAGAGCCCAGTGGGCCTGGTGCTGACAATTGTCTCTTAATCCGGCCCTGACCCAACCAAGTCTTTGTCAAGCTCATACCAATCAGAACAAGTCAATGCTAAATCAATTGTCAGCACCGATTGTCAGCTCCAGGCCCACTGGGCTCTTAATCCGGCCCTGACCCAACCAACTCTTTGTTAAGCTCATACCAATCAGAACAAGTCAATGCTAAATCACTGCAAGAATTTTATTTTCAAAGATGTAGAATCCTTCCTTTTGTTTATTTTTTTTGTACTTAACCTTCTATAAGCAGCAAAGGACCAACCCCATTACTGAAAGCTAATCAGTCCTTTCTCATTATCATCTGAATTTTTAATATTAATAGAGAGTTAAAATAATAGATACAAATAATTTTTTTTAAATTGCAGAACTGGTTTAGACATAATGTGATATTACCCTCTGCCATTTAGAGAATGATGTTTTATCTTAAATGGTGATCTTCATAGTGTTAAACGCCACGTAGCACTTTATTCCTGTGCCACGGAAAAATAGAAAATCAACTGGTGGGATACTAGCATGTTTACATACATTGGTATTTTTTGTGCAAAAGTAGAGCTGCCATTAAAACAAGTCTTTTGTTACATGCATCATTATGTGAGCCATTTCATTTAGAAAATAACAGGTGCTTGTAATGATGAGCAATTTGATACACTGTGTAAAACGAAGCTGCCAGACTAGTTATGTCATTTTCCACTCTCGTTATTCTAAAAAAATATGGTGCTTAAGTAATGTAATTCCTTCCAGTCATGTAAATATTGTGGACAAAAGAATACTAGAAAAGTAGTAAAACCACAAACAGCTGTTTTATAAAAATGGGGATTTCTTTAAAACTCTTTGCTTAGTGTGCTGTGAATTTTCAGTCTTTTCGTGGGTTACCATTAAAACAGAAGTGTGGCAGTAAATAGAGTCTTATGTATGGCCATATCATCTGTTGGAAAGATTGTCCACTCAGATCTGCAGGACTGAGATCTGTGTATGTAAAAAAATGTAAAAAAATTTTAAGAAATTCTGGACAGACGAATTTTGCCCATATGGCAGTTCAGCTCGGCCAAATTTCGTTAATAAAAAAGATTTTGGAAAATTTATTGGACTAAGGAAAAGACATTAAAATGAGACAATCCATGTACTCCTAGAAATACTTAACATAAATATTATGTATATATTTTACAGTACATCTATTTCGTGCCATTTGGTTCACAGATCAAGTCAGGAAAAAGTAACAATAATTGTGAAAAATAGGAGAAGCCTTACATAATGTATATTTATAAATATTTAATATATATATATATATATATATATATATATATAACTCATCTATGCTCATCCTTCTTTTCCCTACTTTTGGCAATGTGACCTTTGAATAAAATCAACATTCAATGACTGTCCATTAGTCATCTTTTTTTCCTATCAATCATCTCTTTTTTAGCGTCAGGGGCTGAATTAAAAACCAGAAATCAAAAAAGACATGCTCGTCCATTTGACATTTCATTTGTATCATGATTTTGCTACATTTCGGCTCAGCATTCAATCGGCCGAAATTCGGACCAATTTCAATTTATAACAAAACAAATCTCCATGTCTACTCTGTATTCCTTTTGTACCAATATGTCTAAAAGGTACTGTTGGAGTTTGCATTCTTGTGAATAATTGCAGCTGTTGGTAAAAATACCTGACTAAAGGTGTACTTAAAGAAACGCTTAAAGCACCTTCATCACTTCAGTATGCTCATTTGGTCATGGTGCATTTTAGAACGTGGGGTTCTCTTGTTGCCTCCATGCAAGCAGATGCTAGAGCCAGAAACTCTCACACAGCCAGGCTTAGGTCAAACAGAGAGATTCTGGCACTCACTGAGCTGTAATGGAGGTGGAGAGTGTTGCCCTAAAGACCCTACATAGGTTATAGAACTGTTCTAAAATGGTTTGACCACTTAATTGCCTACTTACAATGGGAGGGGAGCCAGGGCAGTTCTTCTGGCACCATAACTACTGCAGTGTGCTATAGTGGTTATGGTGCGTAACGTGCACCTTTAGGGAATTAAATATAAATAAAAATGAAAACATGACCTTAAACAGAGATTTTTTTTCTAGTGCTGTGTTGAACCTAAAGGACCTAGTCATCTTTTAAAAAGAGGAAATGTTAGTGGCAGATTAAGGTTCAAAACAAATTCCTTCCTAAATCGTGATTTATTAACAGTGCTCTTCCGGCACTCAAAAATGCTCAGTAAAAACAAAAGGCGAAAGTTAAATGTGTGTCAAAGTGTGTATTTTAGCAGAGTGTGAAAGTTATTCTGTATTCTGCTGAAGTTTATCATCTCACTTAAAGGGATACTTTAGTGTTAGGAATACAAACCTGTAATACAAACCTAACACTATAGCTCCCTCTATCTCCCCCATCCCTTGCGGCCCCCGGCCAATAAAGGTTTAAAAATCTTTTATTTATATACCCGAATATGTCCTTAGGCACTGGGTTGGCGCCATGCCTCCTCTGACGTCATCCGACGGGGGGAACTAATGCACATACATGGCAAGCGCTGTGAGCACATTAGCACATTATTGTCACCATCAAATTTCGCAAAGTCCCCAGACGGTGACCAAGAACTCAAGTATGTAAATAACATCAGTCATTATAATTGGAAGCAATTCAATTAAGAAAATGCCATCATTTTCTATAATCTGGTTCAAGGAACAGAAACTGCATTTGGTGTTCTAGAACCTACAATAATCCATTTTCACTTTTAGTACTTGCAAATGGCATGCTCTCTAATAACAATCCTAAATGATGGTTAATGCTAATTGCATTTTAGATACTGTGACGGACTGCCTGGTACCCCGATTGGGTAACTTTGCCAATCAATGCTTCCTGGCTGACGCTGAGGACCATAAGCACCACACCGGACACCATAAGTACCGTAGACCCCACGAACAGCCGCAGCTTGGTTGGTGTCTCGCCATCCCTTCCCGTCCTGGACCAAACTCCTGAATCCAGGGGAAGGCCTCTCCTCCAGCTGTGAAGCAGGTTCCCTACAAGCACGAGACGAGGCTATGTGTTGAGGGTTAAGCAAAAACTGAATTGCAATGGTGCCACACTGGCCTTTTATGACAATCCCCAAGCAAGGTGTACGCCCACATGGACCTTGTTGGGGACAGGGACACAAACTTACAAACCAATGATAACACGTTTACAATGTATGACACTCCCACATACAATACAATAAGCCTTCCCCTTTAATTAGGAGATAATTGAGTCAAGCACTATACTAAACTCAAATATCTCCAAACAAAAAAAAGCACACAAAAGTACCCCAAAACACATAATATCCCAACAAATGTTACATCCCCTGATAGCCCTGACATGGAAGTCATATTTTTTACCGACTGCAGGCATGGTCCCATAGCTGAAAACAGATACATAGAATCGCAGCTGCCACTGGAGGACCGACCGGGAACCCCGAGATTTTCATGCCGAAAATAGTTCCAGGGCATTCGCGGCTAAGTCCCCCTGAAGTCTATTAGTGGTTTTGGTCTTTGCGAACAAGATGGCCGCCACCACGTGTTCGAATGCCATTTCGAACGGCTTCGAAAGGTTCCTGTTACCAGTCCAAGAGGCACAAATAGTGTTTTCAATTAGGGTTTAACACAGGGGCCATAGTCACAGGGTAAGAGGCTGGCAAGTATGCCTCTCCAAGAACCCGTGACGAGGTCCAGTTCGTCACAGATACATTATTTTCAAAGAAATTTGAGTGAAAAGTCTAAAAGTGCAAAATTACTGATGCTATTAATCTCTTGCTGGCTATGAATGGAACAGAGAGGAAACATACAGTAGTGTGGTAGAACACTTTTGGTAAAATATTTTTTACTGGTCTTTACTCTAACCACAGGAGACATATTTAAAAGGGAACCCATAGTCCTGACAATAATTTATTTGGGAGTATAGATTCCCTTCTATCCCTATGAGCACTATTCACCTGCATTTGGTATTGAAAATTAAAAGTTAAATTTACTCACCTGGTTTCTAGTCTCCCACTGCAAACACCCTTTCCATCTTGACCAATTCAATGCTTCTTATAAAGGAGCATTGGCCTGGAGATACACATGTGCTGCTAAACGCTGCACTCCTCAAATCAAATGATGCTATGTGCAGAGTTCTGGAGGAGGAAGCACCTGTAGGGGCTGTCAGGAAGGTGTTTTTTAACCCTGCAATGAAAACATTGTAGTTTCTTTAAAACTGCAATGTTTTAAATTGCAGAATTAAAACTACTGAGCCACTGCACTCAGACCTCTTAAATGTGATGTAGTGGTCTGGATGCCTTTAGTGGTCATTTAAGGAAAGAAGTAGTGCATGTCAATACCTAGACTCATCATACATCTGGAGAAGGGTGGGAACTCCAAATAGAAATGATGTCATTTATGAACGTCGTCCATTTGAAAAGGGCTATTTTTTCTGTTTCCCGTTTTCTTTTCTCAGCCATAAAACGCACTTTTTTCCAGATACAGTTTCAGCGGTTTTTACACGTCATCTTTTCATTCTTTCCACAAGTTTCGTAGCATTCATAATGAGAAGCTTAATAAGTACCTAATGATCTTAGCGTGCTCGAGTAAGGGCTGGTCACTGTGTACAGTTGCAATCAAGCTCCAATTTCCCACTGGAATCTGATGGAATGTTTCTACAGAATTCCATCATTCAGCTGGGCATCTAGCTGCTTGTTAGCAGAACTTTAGAAAGTAAATTATTCCTCATAAACTTAACTAGCTGTGGGAATTTTCACATGGTCACAGTACTAGACTTGTAGCATTTGTGCAAACATTAATTCTGAATGAAATATTTGTTACCATGAGAAAGAGTTGCCAACCTGCCATTTGATAAAGAACACCATGACTTCTATGAAGAAAGGCATCTGAGATATAAATAAAATATGAGGACATTGACAAATATCTCTCATATTTGTTGTTAGCCTCCATCTATTTTTCTGGTTAAAATAGCTAATTTCTGTTAGTGAGTTTTTATCCACCCCCCATTGACTCCTCTCCTGCAACTGTCAAAAATAACCTACTAAGTTTTCAGTGATTATTTTTATAGAAACCTATTTCATTACCCCTACTTTGTGTCACTATACCCCACTTCCACTAGCATGTAAGCTCATTGAGCAGGGCCCTCAACCCCTCTGTTCTTGTGTGTCCAACTTGTCTGGATAAAACCACATGTTTGTTCGTCCACCCACTGTAAAGCACTGCAGAATTTGTTGGCGCTATATAAATAATAACATAATAATAATAATAATATTATACCTGACTGTGAGAGCGTCTCATGTTCACAAACAAGTGAACTCCAGGACAGGCATCTATTATTCTCCAATTGCAAATCGCTGCAATGGCAGAGGGCAGTTCCATCATCCTTACGTGCTGGAGGGAGTGGGGTAAAGTCACACAAAAGGTAAGAATAGTATTAGATTAATGACAGTTGAGGGGAATCAGTCGGGACATACTAAAGATGTGTTTAACCCTGAGATGAAACCGACAATGCTTTCAATTGCAGGGTTAAAATGACAGAACCACTGCATCCAGACCACTTCATTGAGAGGACACGGTCTAGGTGCCTTTAGTGGTCCTTTAATTGTGTGGGCTCTTCTTCAAATTTCATAATTTCAATTCATATTGAAAGGCACTGTGTTTATAATAAATGATCTGCCTTTTTATTTGCTATCAATATTTTCAACAACTGGTTGTTAAAGTATATCAGAAGAAAATGTTACACAGAGATTTTTTTTTTTAGTAATCCAACCCATAATCTGAAAAATCCAAATGATGAATGTTGTCAGTTTAAGTACCTCATTAGTGAGCTAAATTGTTTGGATATGAATCATAACTTAATCCAATAATATACAAATGCTTGTAATCTTTTGAAATCGCAAAAGCAATCCTCTCCATTCCAGGAAATAAAGTTTTGACAAGCGCACTAGACAATTCCTGACCATTGTGCTTGGAGGTCAAAAGAATTTTCAAAACATTCAGTCTAGATACATATGTATCACTACAGACTGTGCAACATTTTTGTTAGTCCACCCATTGTACAGCACTGCGGAATTTGTTGGCGCTATATAAAAAAATTATAATAATAATGTCACAATGCATGCTTTGGGATATGTTGCATTTTCCTCTCGCATAAAAGGGGCCAAAGAATCAGTTTTTTTCAGACAACTCCAAATTTTATTGCTAAATTTGAGAATTCTAAAAAGACCATTTATCCCAGAGGTCAGGTATAAACGTGGAAGCCAAAATTCATATGTGTTTTTTTTTTTTTTTTCATGCAATCAGAGATAATCAGTTTAACCTAGAGCTGACTTAATTATCTCCCAGACAAAGAGGTTCCTGGGCAGGCTTGTGTTACATTGACCATTGCTGGGAGTCTATGTACAAATTTGTGTGCTTTGACCCCATAAATCACTTCTTCACCCTTCACTAAGTCTCAACCAGTGCTTGGGTGAGACAGCAGTACTTTGCCAGGAGGGTATAATCACTCTGGAGCTCCAAACAATGGAAAGGGAGGACCAAGGCAGTAATAACTTATGTTCTTGAGGGTATACCACCACATGTATCTAGTATCTGTCTGTTTAGCAGCCATTACTGGTGTTTTCTTGGTCAAATCTAAACTAAATTTTTCAGAAATGAGAAACATTGTCCAAAAAAAGGGATAGACTCTCTGCACCAAAACTACTTAGACACAATATATACTTAGTTACACGACATAAGCTACACTTGTACATTTACATAGTTTATATATTGTGGGCAATTTCACAAATAGTTTTACGCTGTTAGACCTGAGAACAAAAACAAACATTTGTTATATGATACATTTATTTTGCCATCTTCTAAAAAATTTAATGTCTGATCGGAAAGTACTAAATTGCAAATCCCAAACACTTATACAAAGTAGAATGTATATATAATTTAACCAGGCAAACAAGTTTGCTTTGGGATGTTGTTATGGTGGTGAGAAAGATCTGTATTACGTAATGAAGATTTTTCCAAGCCTGATGTACAATATACAATGTTTCTTTTCAGAACATTGAAGTTATGCATACTCTTATTTAGATCAAAAAATAAAATGAAAATAAAGAACATTATGTCCAGAACAAGCTCAGTACATGTCATGAGTGTAGCCTTGGGACACTAAAATTACCAATACTGGGTGGCACAGATCTTCAGCTCATCTTGTCAAAGGGGCTTTTGTAATATGTTCCCAAAGCTGTCATAAAGGCACATTCCAAGCAATATTTTAAGATTGCGGATGGAAAAACACATGTAATTCTGCTAGGAAAACCTTCTTGTTGGAGGATAATGAAAAATATCTCCAATTACTAAAATATGTTTTAGCAAAAACTGAACATGTATTAACATTGTGTAAACAACTTCAGATAAATCAAACATTTGTATAAAATTAGTAATCACAAAGGTTTGACCGATTATCTGGCCTTCATAATAATACAATTTTTATTTTTTTTTATCATCTTTATCGACCTATCCTTAATTTGTTCTTTACAGAATTTTTTTTCGATGGGAATTGAAGTCAATAAACTAAATTATAAGGACATGGGTGAGGTGTAATCCAGCAATTACAACCAAATTAAGATAACATACAGATAAAAATAAGCTTAAAGGTAGCTTATCCAGAAAAGTGTTGGCTGCACATTACATGTACACAAATTATGAAATATTCCTACAAATATACAGAAACAAAAGAAAGATAAAATAAAAAAACCTATAATAATCAAGCAAATCTCTAGTTATTTTTTAAAACCTTTAGTGTTTGTAAATAATTTCAGTCCTTCATATTTAATGATAACGGACTAACAGGGTACGCTGACATATATCTCTGACATATCAAAATCTAAGGACTTATCATATGTTTTTATGGCAGTACACATTTATTACTATGAATATTATATTGGTTTCCCACAGAGAATTACTCGAGTGTTTCCTAGTGTAGCTTAGAAAGCCACTCTCATGCTACTATAAGTCTATGTCTATTGCTACCATTATTAACATTTACACAACACCAACATATTTTCCAGCTTTACAAGTGTCCATTAGAAACAAAATACAAGTATTGCCATAAAAAGTAATATTGGCAAACAAGAGGTGAAGAGGGCCCTGTACACACAATTAATAGGTAACAAACAACAAAGGGAGTGTAGTAACAATATATATATATACAATGACAAGGGCATTTGTACACTGATGAAGGGAAAGGGGTCCTGGAACGTTTGTGTTTTATATGCTCTTCAAATAAAAGTATGGTTCCACGAGTGGGTCTTACCTACTAAGCTGTGCATTGTATTACCTTCTGTTTTTTGATAATTCAATGGTAACGTTCCCTGCTTTTCTGCCAAACCGTTGTGGAGCAAAACACATCGTGCCTCCCCCACATGCAATCTTCAGTCCCACTAATAATACAGAAATTACACTTCTACATTATCAGTGAATAATAGAATGTTAAAAAAATATATCTGATGCTCCTGTTCTCTTTCACTACACACATTCCTCTAGTCTCTAAGAATACACATAGCTCTTTCGAAATACACATCAACAGGAAAGCATATCAGTATATTCAAGTTATTCCTGTAAATTAACAACTAAACAAATAGAACTTGCCCTCCTGCCTCGTAAATGGGAAGCTATCATTTTGACCCTAAGCATCAATCTCACTACATAGTATTCATTCTTTGCCTGACTCTACAGCACACCCACCGAGTTTACTGCCATTCTCAACTGTTCACCAAGATATCTGAACTTCGTACTTTTTTGGCTGATAATCAGATTGGGTGCTGGACCAGGCAACAAGCACCATACACCTGTCACCCTGTACCTGTAACAAACGTGAAGCGACATGCTTAGCGAGACCACACAGAAAACCAAAAAGAAAATTTCTCCAAAAATGATTGAAATATACATTTACTGTGTGGGAGCTCCTTGATTAAATCAACTTAATGAAAGCAAGTGACAACATGACCTTTCAAAGTCTATATTTGATAACAAACTCTATAAAAGGAGGTCATGGAATAAACTAACAAAGACAGAGCTAAATTAGATTAAAAAGCTCTGCATATTGCATCTAAGGTATTTCTTTTGATACAATCCCATTACATGCCCAATTTATAAAATACTGATACCAATGTTGCCAACATTACATGACTTTGTTATGAACAGCGCTACGGAATGTGATGGCGCTATATAAATAATAAAATAAAATAATAATAAAATAATAATAATGAAGTGTTATGGAACATAACAATAGCAAAGTGGGATAATTTTTACAAACCATCTATTTTAGTCTAAAATGTGCAATCCTCATGTCAATGCTAAGCACTTTTAACTATCAGAAAAATATGATAGTTACATGTTAAGTGATTATGTGATTTAAGTTTAATTTTAGCATATGTTAAATTAAGAGAAGTCTGGATATATGTGCTGTTTTGTTGTGGTCTTTGATTGCTCCAGGATGTCTGCATTTTGTAACAGAATGAGGATTCCCATTAGCTTATCATCATCATCGGTCTATGACTGTTGTGGTCATTGACAGTGATTGGAATCCAGGCTGTATTCTGGTTGACTGAAAATCCACAAACAGATAAATACAGCTTTATTTATATATAGATTAAAAATCTTTCCATTTTTGTTTTTTTTTGCCCAGCACCTCTCCTTACCATCATTCTTTAAAATGCATTGCACTTTTCTACATTATACATTATAACAAGGTGCCTGATAATTTTGTATATATATATATATATATATATATATATATATATATATATATATATGTATTTCTTAGCGTACTATTTTATATAAAGACCATATGAAGAAAGAAAAAAAACAACAACAACATAAGCAAGGGTGTAGCAGTGTTTCTATGAAAATGTAACATCTACAAAAAAAATAAAATAATATAATCAAAATCAGTGTTTTTCTCCAAATATGATATGCCTATTGAAAGTGGCACTGCAACTCTGCCATCTAATGATGAAATAAGTTGGGCAGTTGACATACTCATTGGCTGAGAGTGTCGGCTGACTGTTCTCAGCCAGTGAATGACATTCTGTGTCACAAAGGTTGCACATAATTGACAATAGCCAGCTCAGAATTAGAGCTAATGATACCCCAATGACACTGTCAGAAATTGAGTTACACCTCCAGCAGCTAAATTGCTAAATTCCATATGTGCAGCCTTTCATCGCAAAATCCTGCACATGCAGACACCGTACATACACTAGTTCACTATGTATACACTATGTTCAGTTTGTATTTCGTGTAGACATCACAGACTTCGCTCTCACAAACATGGTCGTATCATTATTCCTCTGTTAACACCTTGGTATTTATACATTGATCCTTTGCATTTGCATTCCTACCTATTTCTATGTGTTAATATTTTGTTGGTGTTCCAGAAGGTACACTACTCAGTAGGTTTGCTATACATTTGCTTCCAGTGGTTATTTTTTGTATGTTATTCCAATGGCCATTTGAATATAAGCTCACCTGCCATGTCAAGGCAAGCCTCAAAAGGTGAGTCCTACGCTAGCCATTAGATTTGCTGATATTAGCCAAGAATCTCCAATAAGACAGGAAGATGTATTTTATAAACCCTTTCACATTTAACCCTTTATAGGGTTTCTACACATACAATAAACTTTGCTGGTATAAGATAAACGTCTCTAATAAGACACGAAGTGGTGTTTTATAAGTATATAGGGGTTTATTAGAGACGTTTACCCTTGTCTGATACCAGCAAAGTTTATTGTATGTGTAGAAGCCCTATAAAGGGTTAAATGTGAAACACCCCTTCATGTCTCATTGGAGACTTTTACCTTTGTCTGACACCAGCAAAGTTTATTGAATGTGTAGATGCCCTATAAAGGGTTGCCATGACGTGACAGGTGAGCTTATATTCAAATGGCCATTGGAATAAAACTAAAGAGCCTCCATTTTGTTTAAATGTACATAGGGATTTAGGCCAGAGCCCAGGTAACATTCTCTTTGTTTTTACTATGTATTTTGAGCTGTTTGATACTAAGCTACTGCTGCTGTAAGCACAGTGCTTTATTTTTTTGCTTGTACCCCCTGGACCTGCCCATGCCTCAACATCTAATTTATCCATCTGATTTATTTGATAAAAATAAAATGTTAATTTTTTTTATGAATTAAAGCTAAATAAGTTTTGCCACAAAGATGCAAACTGTTAAAGGGGTTAGATAAGGCCAACAAAGAAGACAAGAAAGAAGTTAATTTCTCTTCCCACAAGTTCTAGAATAGCATGTTTATATTTTGTGGTTAGCTCAGCTGTCATCTGTCTATTAAAACCGTATAGCCAGTTTTCTAAATATTCTTTATTGCTATTTAAAAATGACTGCATTTAAAACGTGATGGGAAAAACCATACTCTAAAGTATTCCCAAAGAATATTGAGACTTAATTTGAAATTGAATGCTAAGCAAATCTTGCCAGGTTTTTTCATTAACCTCCATTTCCCATAAATATGATTCCATAATGATGGGTGCGGTTTTACCGTTAATAAACCCTTATCATCTGGAAAGAAATTATGTTTATTTTCATGGAAGATATATTTCCAGCGTCATACATAGTATATTATATATGGTAGAGAAATTTGCAGCCAGAGAGAAGTGTTTGCATATAAAGTCAAAATCCAAGCCAAGTCTGAATTTTTATCCTCTTATAAATCTATAAGCACTCTTGTTGAATATATAATCCTACTTACTGTATATATGTCAACATTCCACAATGAGGTTATAACACAAATCACATGCCGCTGTCTCCTAGCCAAAGCACAACAATTGTACAATTTGTGTCTGGCTTTAGTGTGTAGAAAAAAAAACACCAATCTCAACAGCTGGTGCTTAGAAACATTAACTTTGTCTTTTTTATTTAAACAAACATAAATTTGGAAAAAAAAGTTTGTAAATGTTCCAAACAGATCTAAAACCCACGATGTAAGAAAGTCTAAAATGCTGTGTAAAATGTACAGTTGGTTATGGCTCTTTTCTTTCTGTAACAAATTGGGTAAGTATAGCATCTGCGTTTTGCAATTGTGAAGTCATTAACTACACTACGTAACCTTGAAATTGCAAATGACAGAAGAAATCAAAAAAAATATTTCTTTCACATCAATCATAACAGTAGAACACAAGCGGATAATACTGTAAACATGACTATCTTTTAGGAGGTCTCTTACACTTGCCAAATGAATTAGCATAATTATACCATGAAAATTCCAAGCAAGCTTAGTACATGTGCAATGCCTACTGGGTTTCCCAGCTGGCTGTTGGCAGGTGCTTGCTTGCCAACTTAAAATAAAAAAATAAAGTTATTTGGTTTGAGACTATATATACAAATACAGTATATATAGTCCCAAATAACTTTTTATTTAATTTAAAAAAAATCATTTTATTTTATCAGAGTACCCTCTAATTGAAATGTAGGTGCTTACTAACCCCCATAACCCTAAATATATTATTATGTACCATAACTAATGATGCCAAATGCTGCTTTCAAGAGTAACACAGTCATGGCATTCTCTTGTTGTTGCTGCATTCCCAGAGAACTGCATTCCCAGTGTGTGTCTGTGAGTGTGTCTGTAAGTGTGTGTGTGAGTCTGTGAGTCTGCGAGTGTGTGTCTGTCAGTGAATGTGTGTGCGTGTGCCTGAGTGATTGTGTATGCCTGTCAGTGTGTGTGTGTGTCTTTGAGTGGGTGGGTGTCTGTCAGTGAGTGAATGTGTGTGTATGCATCACTGTGCGTGCATGTCAGTGAGTGTGTGCGTGTCTGTCAGTGATTGTGTGTGTCTGTGAGTGAGTCCTTGATTGTGTGTGTCTGCCAGATTGTGTCAAATCAGTGAGTGTGTATGTCAGTGTATCTGAGAGTGTCTGTCTGTCTGTCAAAGTGTGTGTTAGTCTTTAACAGAAAGAGGTATGGCCTTGACAGGAAGGGGTGGGGCAAATGTAAATTAGGAGGTGCCCAAGTTCCGTCATGCCTAGTGCAGCACAATTCCAAAATACACCACTGGCCACAGCACAAAGCTTCCCCAGGGCTAGTGGCCTACAAGGAAATTTTCCGGTATCCCGGTAGGCCAGTCCAGCCCTGGGCCGCAAAGATACTCATTGTGGGCCGCATGTTTGACATGCTTGACCTAGACTATGAACAAAGCTTGTGGAATTCTATATTTCTTTTATTATTATTATTATTATTATTATAGAGAAAATTTTGCCCTCAAAATGTTTTTTCATTGCAAAGATGTATCCTTATAAGGTACATTGCATGTACAACTGTTTTAGGACTTTAAGTTGACTTAAATTTACCATCTGTCCCCTTGGGCTCTAACTTTGGAAAACATTTAGAATGACTATTTTAATGGGACCAGTGCACAAAGCAGAGCAAAGGTGTGTTAATCATCAATGTTAATCTACATGTGAAGGAAGCTGAAATGGATGCAGAAACACATACTGAGCAAAGACATTGAAAAATAGCAATAGAAATAATTATTCTCTAAACATTTTTTTTGTAAGAATCTGAGCCTCCGTGACACTCTTTTGCTGGTCACAAAGTATAATTAATAAGAATAATAGTGGATTTATAATTTTTGAATGTTCTCTTGACGTATTCATTTTCTATTTGTAAATCACAAACATATCACAGTGCTTTGAATTGGAGGTGGATAAAGAAATATTTCAGAAAATAAATCTTAGTCATGTTTTTGAGTTTAAAATAATTATTTGCAATCACTTCATCTAATGGCATTTATCTAACTGGAAGTTGCCACTATGGTCATCAAAGATCCTACTGTTGCCCAAAAATAGCACTAAATACTTGAAGTACTCTGCTATTGCACTGTATCTGAAGTTAATTCTTATCCATTTTGCACAACACAATATATTGCTCAAGAAAATAAATAAAAAAGTGACCTAGCTTCCTGATAATGCAGCTGTTGCAAAACATATGTACTCATCAACATTAAGAGGTACTAAATCAGTGGGAGGGAGTCTGAAGACGATTTAAGGGAGAGCTAAGCTGAAAGAAACAAGGTAAGTAAAGAAGTTGGAGTTGGAAAATATAATATAAGGAGGAGGGAAAAATCTAACTTCAATGGGGACTCTTGCCAACTTTTCCTGACCCCAGGATATACGCACTGAAAATGATATATATGTTTTGCTTCAGACCTGAGGAAGAGAGGAAAACTCTCGAAAGCTTTTCTTTTAAATATTATGTTAGTTGAATAAAAAAAAAGGTATCATTACATACCGCAATATTTTGGCATCTTGTCTATAAATCTATGCATATATCTATCTTTTACAAAGCAAATATGGAATTCTCAAGTAGAATGCCCCCCAGTTAGTCACAACAGAATTATGGGAAACAAAGCACTATTGCATTTTACACAAATTTAATATCTGACAATGGGACTCCATTCTCTCTATATAAGCTGTGATAGGGGCTCACCAGGAATAACTTGCTCTCCATTGGAGTGTTGAAATTCAATGAACATAGTTACCTTGAGATTGTGTCAGTAGCCCCAACACGACCATAGTAATAAGCAAGTAACTAAATATAGAAATCCCAATAAGTAAAATACCGACTAGGTAAGTTTTACCTCAAATTTAGTGTGAGGACCAGGAGTATGAAAACACACCTGCAACAGGTGAGACAAGGTCAGCGACAAGCCAAAATCAAGGAACAGAGAAGTGAGAGAGAAGGATAAGGAAGCCAGAAAAGAGTAGTCAAACTTCCCAGGTTGTTAGGAAGATATCATCTTAAATACTCAGACGTAAAGATGTAATGAATTGGTAAAATTTGGCAAAATTATATCATAACCCAGTCCGGAATATCGAAAATAGGAAACTATGCTGGCAGTAAGACTAAGTATTGGTGGATGTGCGTTGTGCTTTGTATTAGCTGCTGTAAAGAAATACTGACTCTTGCCAAGACTCGTGTATCTGTACATCTACCAAACTGGATCTGAAACTAATTATCAGAATGGTGATAGACTCCTAATCTTTTGTTTTTTTTTTTCCTCCCCTCTGTCATTCCCTGTGTTGTAGCAACATTTATAACCATACCTGAAAGAGAAATCATTGTTGGAAGAAACTGCATAACACCCAGCTACTGGTTGGCCTATGTTAAACCAAACAGAGAAACAATTAAGCTAAATTGGTGACTTGGGAACCTAACTAGTTGCCAAGTGCCTATGAGAGGCTCTTATCAATTGGCTGTTGGGTAAATTTGCCACTGTTGGGTAAGTTTGTGGCAGGGTGATGGCCTCTCGGAAGTGATTAAAGATTGGTTGTCTATGACCGATGTGATCCTAACTCCTATTGCTAAGAGGGTGGAGAAACAAAACACTGACTGTGATATGGGCTGAGGGGCTAAATACCCACGTAGTTGAGAATGGGAGTTAACCCCATGAGATGGCTATGTAATGGCACAAGGAGACAGAAAATACTACCTATGGCCACCTCGAACCATAACAGTCATACCAAGCTAAATGTAATGTTCTGTAGAGCAAGTGTTTGTTGTAAGGAGAAAGGTAGTTGTGTAAAGCGAGTCACTTGCGTGGTGTCTTGAAAAACATGAATGCGATAAAATGAAAATGTGACATGACTAAATAGACATATACCTGGCAGATTGATGAAATTCTGAATGCTAGAAGTTGACTGTAAGAATAAGTTCATAGTAAGTGGAGGGCAAAAAGGTGTCCAGGGGTTCAATAATCAACTTAGTGTTCATAATTCAGAACTAGGTTACCAACACAGTGAAAATGCAGCAGGATGATTGTCAGTAATGTAGGTAAAGTAAGTAAGATGAACCCAGAACACCAAAATACTCTAGTGATACCTTTTGCCAAACAAAATGAAGGAAACGGAACAGTATAATAAATTACCCAGTTGATAGAGTTGAGCGGACACCTGGATGTTCGGGTCCTGCGGGTTCGGCCGAACTTTGAAAAAAAGTCCAGGTTCGTTATTGAACTTGACCCTGAACTTTTGGCCACAAAAATGCCTCTAAAAAAGTCCTGGAAAGGGCTAGTGGGCTGCAAAAGGAAGTAAAATGGGGGTAAGAGTAGGACAAGTGCCCTGCAAACAAATGTGGATAGGGAAATCACTTAAAATAACATAAAAATAAAAAATACAGCTGAGCCATAACATAACACTAGATGGAATCTTTGATTTTAGCTTTGGAAGAACATAAATCAAAATCTAAAGCATGGCTGTCAGGAGGATCACCAGAATTATCCATTTGAGAGAGGGTTGGAGTGCAGAGTATTTTCTTTCATTGTTCAAACTGAGCTCAACTCCTGATGCATGGAGAAAAGGCCTTCACAAGCCTCTGCTATTGTGTACATAGTTTATACTAAGTGACCCATAGGTCGAGGAGGCGGTGACCATGATGGTGTAGGTGGAAGCAGCGGTGGAGGAGGTAGACAACACTGTTTATTTATATCTATTTTTTATTTTAATTGGGGTAGCCCCCAAAATATTGGGACATACAAAAAAAGAAACATTTGCGGCCTGTGGTGCATTTCTTGCAGTCCTGATGCATGGAGAAAAGGCCTTCACAAGCCTCTGCTATTGTGTACATAGTATACTAAGTGACCCATAGGTTGAGGAGCTGGTGACCATGATGGTGTAGGTGGAAGCGGCGGTGGAGGAGGAGATAGCCAACACTGTTTATATATATATATTTTTTATTTTAATTGAGGTAGCTCCCAAAATATTGGGACATACAAAAAAAGAAACATTTGCCGCCTGTGGTGCATTTCTTGCAGTCCTGATACATGGAGAAATGCTCAACTCCTGATGCATGGAGAAAAGGCCTTCAAAAACCTCTGCTATTGTGTACATAGTTTATACTAAGTGACCCATAGGTTGAGGAGGCGGTGACCGTGGCGGTGTAAGTGGAAGCGGCGGTGGAGAAAGAGGAGATAGCCAACACTGTTTAAATATGCTATTGACTGCACCTACCATGGTGACCACGGGTAACGGGGAATCAGGGTTCGATTCCGTACAGGGACCCTAAGAAATGGCTACCACATGCAAGGAAGGCAGCAGGCGCGCAAATAACCCACTCCCGACGCGGGAAGGTAGTGACGACAAATAAAAATACAGGACTCTTTAAAGGCCCTGTAATTGTAATGAGTCCACTTGAAATACTTTAACTCTGATCAACTGGAGGGAAGTCTGGTGCAGAGCCACTGACCCGTGCATGCTGCAGCTGAAACTCCACTATCGCCTGCTGCTACTCAAACAGTCTCTCCAGCATGTGCAAGGTGGAGTTCCACCTTGTGGGCACGTCGCATATGAGGCAGTGAGCAGGAAGGCCAAAGTTATGCTGCAGCGCAGACAGACGAGCAGCAGCAGGGTGAGAATGCCGAAAGCGAGCACAGTCGCTACAGTGAATGTCACATCCTGTTCCAAGTTGCAGATCAGTCTGGTGATGGCTTCTGGTATTCAGCACTCTTTTTACTGAAGCTGCATCAGGATCCTGGTATGTGGCTGCACAAATGCTGGTGCTCAACACCAGGGGGCGTGCGATTACCCTGCACCAGACCTTGCTAATCCATTCCACACTGTGACTCCTAACTTCTACATCAGGCATACTGGGTCCCGGTCGTCCGACCGCCGCCCAGACAGTGTCTGGGTCCCAGTCACCGGACTGCAAAACTGCGAAAGGCTAGTTAAATCTGTTATGGTTCTTTTTATCGCTTCAACTGTTACTTGGATAACTGTGGGAATGCTAAAGATAATACATGCCGACGAGCGCAAAGGGACGGCCGCTCCGCTTTTGCACCCTGCTCCCTCTTATGCTGTGCTGGTGCCTCTGTGCGTCCAGTGCCTCTTCCTCCAAACTGCACACATCACTCGCATGACCTTGATTCCATGTGGGGTCTAGGACCTCATCATCCTCCACATCATCTTCCACCCACTCCTCAACCCTGCCCTTCTTGCCGATATGCACACTGCAGAAAGTCACAGCAGTTGGCACCTGTGTTTTTCCAGCATGTAAAGTGTGCAAAGGACATATGGAAATTGTTTTAGAATTGTATCCAGGCAACAGTTTTCCCTATAAATTGACCTCTCAGTTTGACTTGTGAGGGTATTGCCCCAGAATTACAATATTGTTTAAGTACCTCTTAGCTATTGATAACTGGTTTAAATATAGCAGCTTGTTATCTGGTAATATCTATTGTAGAAAATATCAATCTGTTTTCTGTCACTTAGATCTGTGTAACAAGTGTTGTTGGTGTGAAACAATATTACAAGTGACCGATGTAGTAAATTCGAATCAAAGTTACGCTTTGATTTGACTCTCAGATATGAAGAGCAGGCCCCAAAATGTACTATTTAGCAGATTAGCAGCAAAATAATTAGAACTTTTACAGGTGCGCTGTAAGCGCACTATTAGACGCTTCGATTTTACTCTCAGAAATGAAGAGCAGGCCCCAAAATGTACTAGTTAGAAGATTAGCAGCAAAACAATTAGAATGTTTACAAGTGCGCTGTAACCGCACTATTAGGTGCTTCTATTTGACTCTCAGATATGAAGTGCATGCCCCAAAATGTATTATTTAGCAGATTAGCACGCAGAAAATTAGAATTTTTACAAGTGCGCACTATTAGACGCTTCGATTTGACTGTCAGATATGAAGAGCAGGCCCCAATATGTACTATTTAGCAGATTAGCAGCAAAACAATTAGAATGTTTACAAGTGCGCTTTAAGCGCACTATTAGACGCTTCTATTTGACTCTCAGATATGAAGAGCAGGCCCCAAAATGTACTATTTAGCAGGTTAGCAGCAAAACAATTAGAATGTTTACAAGTGCGCTTTAAGCACACTATTAGACGCTTCGATTTGACTCTCAGATATGAAGTGCATGCCAAAAATGTACTATTTAGCAGATTAGCAGCCAGAAAATAAGAATGTTTACAATTGTGCTGTAAGCGCACTATTAGACGCTTCTATTTGACTCTCAGATATGAAAAGCAGGCCCCAAAATGTACTATTTAGCAGATTAGCAGCAATACAATTACAATGTTGACAATTGCGCTGTAACCGCAGTATTTGACACTTCTATTTGACTCTCAGCTATGAAGTGCACGCCCCAAAATGTACTATTTAGCAGATAAGCACCCAGAAAATTTACGTTTTAAAACTGCAATGTGACAGCAGTATTTGATGCTTCTATTTGACTCTCAGATATGAAGTGCACCCCACTAATGTACTTTTAGCACCAAAAAAATTGACTTTTTAAAACTCTGATGTAACCGCTGTATTTGACGCTTCTATTTGACTCTCAGATATGAAGTGCACCCCACTAATGTACTAGTTTGCAGAATTCTTTCCTAAGCTGTCCCTCACAGCGGCAGCATCCTCTCCCTACACTAATAAGACCTCATGTGCGTGCGGCGCTGCGCAACTCCAGCTTAACTATAGAGGCTGGGTCACATGCTGCACTGGCCAATCACAGCCATGCCATTAGTAGGCATGGCTGTGATGGCTTCTAAGGGCACACGAGTCAAATGCTTGTTGATTGGCTGCCCTGCAGCCTTTGAAAACACGCCATTAAATCGCAGAACACCAAACTCCAACCGGAACATACAGTGATATGTCCGTGTTCGGGTCCGGGGTCCAAAAAACGTAATGTTCGGATTCGCTCAACTCTACCAGTTGACCATATATGCTAAAAATTGCCCCAGATAATTAATGGTTGTTATGAAGTATACATGATAACACTTGACGTACTCATATGAACTTAAAGTGTATAGATACTTAAGATAGGCTGTAAAGGAGGTGGTCAGAATACATTCAAATCACCATTTATGTAAGTTAAATTTAAAATAGGCGAGGGTACATAATCCCAAATTTTATAACAAGACATGGAGGCTCATATTGCATATCCCTTTCTTTATTTTCCACCAATAGCAGCAAAGAATACAAAACAGAATGAAAAAATAATGAAAATACAGTAGCATAGGCCCCTCCCTGCTCAGGTCCCAGACGTTGTCAACCCCTCCTGTTGGAAGGCTCCCTTCCGCTACTGGCATGGCGGATCTCCGGGGACCCTGGGAGATCCAGGGAGTTTCGGACACAACTAAACGCCTGTTGGCAGAAGCATGGGCTCCCGGCACTAGACGGGCATATGGGTTAGCTTGGCGAGCTTGGGCTGGCTGGTGCCTGGCTAGGGACACGGATCCCGTTTCAGCTCCTGTGACCATGGTCCTGCAATTTCTGACTTCCCTCTTTGAAACAGGGAAGGCCATTAATCTCTATCGGTCGGACATCTCTTCGACTCATCAGGGATTTGATGGATGCCCTGCGGGGGAACACCCCTTGGTGTGCCGGCTCCTCAAGGGCTCTCGCCTCTCCTGTCCGCCCAGACCCCGCTACTCTATGACCTGGGATGTTACGGTTGTATTATCTTTTCTCTCATCCTGGCCCGCTAACTCCGCACTCTCATTAAGACAGTTATCAGCCAAGTTGGTTTGCCTGTGTTGCCCCGTCTCCTGCAAGAGGGTCTCGGACGTCGGAGCTCTGGATTTTGACACCCGGTCATACACCCCAGAGGGGGTAACATTCAACATCACCAGACGCACTAAAAATCAAATCGGTGTCCTATCCGAGTTTCCCAACTTCTCTTTGTGTCCAATGGCTTGCCTACGCGAATATGAAGATCGCACTAAACTACACCATACCGCTTCCTCTCCACAGTTGTTTTTATCCTTTCATCCTCCTTTCAACCCGGTCTTTGGCACCACGTTGTCACGCTGGGTGAAATGGTTGTTGACTCAGGCGGGCATTGATACAGCGATCTTTGGCACCCATTCGGTCAGGGGGGTCTCAGCCTCTTCGATGATGAATTCTGGTGCGTGTTTGGAGGACATCATGAGGATGGCTGACTGGTCATGGGAATCTACTTTCCATGAATTTTACTTTCGACCGGCCCCTCATACGTTTGCTATAGTAGTGGATCAGCTTTAAACTTCAATATGAGCCTCCGTGTCTTGTTATAAAATTGCATGATTTTGCTATTACATGACGAAAAGTCATGATTTTATTAAAGACACGGAGGCGAGTATTGTCCCACCCATGTTACACTACTCATGTTATGTTTATTGTCTCCCACCCAGTTTATTTTAATGTATAGGTGAGATACACTGAATCGTTTGGTATGGTAAGTGGGGCCTGTGTCGTAAGGGGGTTTGATTGTATAACTGTTATTATTCGAATCACTCTGACTTATGGGACTGCGGATCTTTGTGGGGTTTTGCATCATCTGGCCTTGATGTTAGTTGAAAGTATCGGGTTTAACCCTTGGGCCCCTGTTCCTTATGTTTTCACAGCCTGATCCGATCCAGTGGAATGCCATGCTTCGGCATGAGAGGACTTCCCCTGCGGATGGAGTTTTGTTCTACGATCATCCCGTTGTGCTTCCCTGTTGTTGAAGTGATAGTCCTCTTCTTGGTTTACGTTTCTACGTTGTCTTCTCACTGGACATTCTTGCTGTTCCTGTTTATGGATGTTATTTATAGTGTCGCATCTTCAGAAAGGGGGAAATGGAAGGGTAGTGCTGCCTATTATACTGGGACCTGAGCAGGGAGGGGCCTGTGCTACTGTATGTTCATTATTTTTTCATTCTGTTTTGTATTCTTTACTGCTATTGGTGGACAGTAAAGAAAGGGATATGCAATACTCGCATCCGTGTCTTTAATAAAATCATGACTTTTCATCATGTACTAGCAAAATCATGCAATTTTCAACTTGTGTTACCTAGTCATAGGTTGGCACTGTGACTGAAAGGCATAGTATAAAACATAACAGTGAGGGCTTGTGGAGTAACTGAAAATTAACACATAACATCATGTAAAAGAGATTATGACACGCCCCAAAACAAAATGTACTAACCAAGCTGAAAATGTAGCGTGGCTGTATAAGCTCAAATGGACTGAATGTAGGTTAAATGTACTGAACTGAACAGAAAACGTAAAGCGACCAAATGTAGACCAAAAGAACTAAAGCAAAAATGACTATGTAGCGTGGCTAAAAGCAGGTTGAGATTACTGACCCGAATATAATAAACAAAGCATCAATGTAGCATGGCAGAACATAGGCGAAATGTACTGAATGAAGTGCACATGTAGCATGGCCAACTGAACCGAATTTAAATAAATAAATAAATTGTGAGCCCAAATGTAGGCTAAATGTATGGAGCCGAATGGAAAAAGTAAGGATGTTGAATGTAGGGCAAATGTACTAAACCAAAAATGACTATGTAGCGTAGCCTAACTTAGGCCAAATGTACTGAACCAAATAAAAATGTTGCATGGCTGAACATATACTAAATGTACTGAGCCAAAACGAAAAGGTAGCATGGTCAATCGTAGGCCTAATGTATTATGATCAAAGTGAAGATTTTGCATGAACGAATGTAGCCTTAAATTTCATAAACATATGTGAATATGTAGTGAATATGTAGCGTTGCCGAACGTAGGACGAATGCACTATAACACAATGAATATGAAGCATGGGTCGAATGTACTGAACCACAGTGAATATGTAATGTGGTCGAACAAAGGCCAAATGTACAGTGTACAAAGAAGAGAACCAGAGGAAGTTGACCCAAGGTCAGGCTCCCTACTCATGAACTCAACCAGAAATTGAGTGTAGCAACCAGGTTTCAAATGTTGGCAGAACATCAGGAGAAACCTGGGAGGAGGGTAGATATAAGCCAACAAAACACTCCCCACAACTCCAGGCATACTGTCATATACAGTATCCCACAAAAGTGAGTACACCCCTCACATTTTTGTAAATATTCTATTATATCTTTTCATGTGACAACACTGAAGAAATGACACTCTGCTACAATGTAAAGTAGTAAGTGTACAGCCTGTATAACAGTGTAAATTTGCTGTCCCCTCAAAATAACTTAACAGATGTGGCGGAACCAGCCTTGCCACTGAGCATTGGAGAAGACTGATTGCCAGCCTCCTGCCCTGTGACTATGGCCCCATGTTGAAATGCTTGATTTTCCCCTGCAAAGACCCAAAAGCCGGGTCATTCGGTACTTTTTTTGAACAGTGATACCCCAGATAGCTATGCCATGGAGCCCATTCGTAGAAAGACTATGTGAAAGACTTTGGCTCCATGGCAATTGAACTGTATGTATGTGATCTGAGCGTCATTCAGTAAAAACATGCGCTCAGATCTAAGCTATCTGGGGATATGTTGAATGTACCTGTTTTATGCAATAGCTGCACAGTTATATATATTTATGTATTTTATTGTCTTTTGCTACCATGTGGCTAATGGAGTTTTGCCTCTGTCCTTGGAGATAATTGGATTACTTCCCAATTATCTCCAGGATAGAAGACTCTGTGGAACCGGTTTTGGGCAGAAAAGCCATGCTTCATTTGGTCACAAAGGACTTCGTCTAACTTTTGACCCACTGGACCAATTTGTATGCTTTGCATGAGGACATCCAACATGAAAAAAACCCCATAGGAAAGCACTAAGTCAAAGCTTTCCTATGGGAAAGGCCTAATGTACGCATGGTACTTGCGCTTTTGCATTAAGTTCTCCCCATATGCTTATTTCAGTAGAAGATGAGTGCTGGAATCAGTAAGTGAAAAAAATTTTTTTTTTCAAGGCGTGAGAGGCTTTGTTTTCCTAATGCTATAGTGTTACTTTAATGCACGCATGATATTTCCTGAAAAGGGATAAGTACCCCTCTAGCAACGACATTATCTGATGCCTTTCCAGGTCATATAGTCCACTGGAAATTGATCTAATTTTATTTCCAACTGTAGTTGGATTTTTCACTCACAATGCTACTGTCGTGAGTGTGTATTTCTTACCTGGGTCCCTTGGCATTCTCTGAGATACTGCATGCTCGCGCGCCGTGGGGTTTTGTGGGCAGTTTAATTCGTATACTAATAGCAAATTCACCTGACTAAATTTGAGTCCTAACAACGAATTCAGCCCATAATTATGACGTTAATGATTATTGTAACAGAGTTTTCTACTATCCACAAATCCATAAGGAATTCACTCATGATGTGGACCAATACAAATTAAACTATGCCTATATATACTTCCCACTCCATGTTGCCCTGTTATGGTTCTAGTAGCCCAAGAGCATGTTCCTTGTGTATCCTTTCCTTGGTTACTGATTTCTACTGATCTCTGTAACCCATTGACCCTGGGTTGTTATATCATTTATCCATATCCCTGTCCTTGGCATATTCATTGACTCCTCTACCGTTAGCTCTAAAGACCAGTACATGGCTAGTGTATTTATTATGTTATAGTCTGCACCTTTAGGTTCCACGCCAATCCTGACATCTGCAGGATATGGAAGCTAAGAATATATGAATAAAAAGGAAAGAAAGAAAGAAAGAAAGAAAGAAAATGCAGCAAAAAATAGGTTTCTGTTTTCAATTAAATTACATATGCAGAAGCTGCACAGAAGAATCAAATCCATATGAGATTTGATGATTTAATCACCAAAACACAAACATCCGTGTAGCACAGCCAATTGAGCATTTTCTAATTCACTGAAAAAGCCATTGCATGGAAATAACAAGCTCTACTATGCAAGCTGACTAAAAAATGGGATGAAAACTGACAAATAAAATGCTAAAACATGTGGAAGGAAAATACGTGAATTGTCTTCTATATGCATTTTCAAGGCTTTAGGCTTTTTACATATATGACCATTTATAGGCATAGCATTGTAACCACCCCTTCAGCACAGAAATATTTTGGCTTTGAGCCTCCATGGAATCCACAATTTTGAAAGACAAAATAAAAATATTTAGGTCATGCATTTTTAGCGGCTTCTCGAAATGTTGCCCATTACATATACTTTTTTTTTTTTTTTTTTAAATAGTTATGTTTTTTTTCCTATTATGAATTAATACTGAAATGTAACAGGATTTATGTATATTTAAGTTTCCAGGAGTATAATGCAGCTGCATAGATTCAATACATTCTTGTCTTAGCCCACTGGGAGAATGCCTATCAGAAGAACAATGCATCTGGATTTCTTTGGAATTCTAAATGAATTCATTTCATAGAGCATAGTTCATCAGGATTATATACACCTCAACAAAAGGAATATTACATACGATTTTTACATTCCAAGGAACTCCAAAAATGACAGTTTAAGAAATCTTTTGCCATCTGTGACTAGTGAAAACTTTAGCCTCCAGAACCTGGAGTACACGAGGTTGCTATTTTCTTCCAAATAAAGACATACATTTTAGGGGTATATCTTACAGTTGCAAGAAAAAGTATGTGAACCCTTTGGAATGATATGGATTTCTGCACAAATTGGTCATAAAATGTGATCTGATCATCATCTAAGTCACAACAATAGACAATCACAGTCTGCTTAAACTAATAACACACAAAGAATGAAATGTTGCCATGTTTTTATTGAACACACCATGTAAACATTCACAGTGCAGGTGGAAAAAGTATGTGAACCCTTGGATTTAATAACTGGTTGAACCTCCTTTGGCAGCAATAACTTCAACCAAACGTTTCCTGTAGTTGCAGATCAGATGTGCACAATGGTCAGGAGTAATTCTTGACCATTCCTCTTTACAGAACTGTTTCAGTTCAGCAATATTCTTGGGATGTCTGGTGTGAATCGCTTTCTTGAGGTCATGCCACAGCATCTCAATCGGGTTGAGGTCAGGACTCTGACTGGGCCACTTCAGAAGGCGTATTTTCTTCTGTTTAAGACATTCTGTTGTTGATTTACTTCTATGCTTTGGGTCATTGTCCTGTTGCAACAAACATCTTCTGTTGAGCTTCAGCTGGTAGACAGATGGCCTTAATTTCTCCTGCAAAATGTCTTGATAAACTTGGGAATTCATTTTTCCTTCGATGATAGCAATCCATCCAGGCCCTGATGCAGCAAAGCAGCCCCAAACCATGATGCCCCCACCACCATACTTCACAGTTGGGATGAGGTTTTGATGTTGGTGTGTTGTGCCTTTTTTTCGCCACACATAGTGTTGTGTGTTTCTTCCAAACAACTCAACTTTGGTTTCATCTGTCCACAGAATATTTTGCCAGTACTGCTGTGGAACATCCCGGTGCTCTTGTGCAAACTGTAAACGTGCAGCAATGTTTTGTTTGGACAGCAGTGGCTTCTTCTGTGGTATCCTCCCATGAAATCCATTCTTGTTTAGTGTTTTACGTATTGTAGATTCGCTAACAGGGATGTTAGCATTTTCCAGTGACTTTTGTAAGTCTTTAGCTGACACTCTAGGATTCTTCTTCACCTCAGTGAGCAGTCTGCGCTGTGCTCTTGCAGTCATCTTTACAGGATGGCCACTCCTAGGGAGAGTAGCAGCAGTGCTGAACTTTCTCCATTTATAGACAATTTGTCTTACCGTGGACTGATGAACAGCAAGGCTTTTGGAGATACTTTTATAACCCTTTGCAGCTTTATGCAATTCAACAATTCTTAATCGTAGGTCTTCTGAGAGCTCTTTTGTGCGAGGCATCATTCACATCAGGCAATGCTTCTTGTGAAAAGCAAACCCAGAACTGGAGTGTGTTTTTTATAGGGCAGGGCAGCTGTAACCAACACCTCCAATCTCATCTCATTGATTGGACTCCAGCTGGCTGACATCTCACTCCAATTAGCTCTTGGAGATGTCATTAGTCTAGGGGTTCACATACTTTTTCCACCTGCACTGTGAATGTTTACATGGTGTGTTCAATAAAAACATGGCAACATTTCATTCTTTGTGTGTTATTAGTTTAAGCAGACTGTGATTGTCTATTGTTGTGACTTAGATGATGATCAGATCACATTTTATGACCAATTTGTGCAGAAATCCATATCATTCCGAGGGGTTCACATACTTTTTCTTGCAACTGTATATACGGCAAAACATTACTTGGCATACCTTACAGTTATGGGTTTTTATTCATGATATGTCTAGATAATGTGTAGCATGCAGTGCTGAAATAAACTGGGAGAGGGATCACAGTAGACAATAATTAAAATAAAAATTAGAAAATATTACAGGAAGGTGGAAGAAGCTTCATGCGCTGCAGAGGAGAAAGTCGAACATAGAACAACTAATAAAGATAATAAAAATCATAAAAGAACAGATAGAGTCAGGATAACGAACACAGGGGGACCACAAGATGGAAAGTAAAACAAAGCTAGAGTGACAGTGAGGAGAGGGGGAAATGAGCAGGTCTGGCTGAGAGAGCAGATGGACAGATACATGGAATTAAAGTGAAACTGTCACCACTTCCCTCGACCTCTTCTCCCCCACTGCGATGTCCTTTCTTCTGAGAGACAGGTAGGAGCAAAAAACTATTTTTAAATAGGTTTTTCTTCCAATCTATACATTTGTTAGCAAAACTGCCAGCACAATGTAAAAATGTTTTTGAAAATTTTTTATTTGAAGTGCTTTTAAAATATCTATAATAAAAATTTAATGACAATTCTACATTAAGGAAAACTGTGATATACTGTTATGTTGACTGTACTGTTAACAATGGGTCGCTGCTTTAAAGGGATACTATAAGTGCCAGTAATACATAGCTGTATTCCTGCCACTATTGCTCCCTCTACCTCCCCACTGCCTGGTGACTGGTTAAAAACTCTTTATTTACTTATGTTACAAACTGCTATTTGTAACTGGCCCTTTAAATGGCAAATTGTCCTGCTTCCCTGGGTTGTGGAGAAGCTACGAGGTCGACGCTTACCTTGAGGAGGTAAAGAGACGGTTGGTCTGGTATGGCCCAGACCCTTCGAACGAGGTGGTCTTCCAAGTAATGCACCAGTTGAGTGCTGAGAACCATGCGGCAATGGACTTTGAGCAAAAACTGTGGGGGTTGAGGATATGGACACGCAGTCTCCAGCGGCAGGGTGAGTCCCGGGGAGCCGAAGGTGTCGTCCTTCCTCCCCAGCGGCAGCCTGAGTTACAGGGAGAGGAGAGCAGCGACCTCCCTCCCCAGCGGCAGTGCACCGTGCAGAGGGAAGAGACAGGCAGTTCCCTTCCTCAACAGCAGCCAGAGGTCCCCCAGGAGAGCACAGCAGCAGAGTCAGATCGAGAGCCCTTCAGCTGGAAGGATATCGTAGAGGTATACTGGGAGGAACCTCTGATGGCAGGTAGAGATGGGAGATGGCAGTCGGCCCAGATCCCCAACCCCCGGGTGAGTTACAGGGGGAGCGGAGAGCATCGACCTCCCTCCCCAGCAGCAGCCGGAGTTACAGGGAGAGGAGAGCAGCGACCTCCCTCCGCAGCGGCAGTACACCGTGCAGAGGGAAGAGACAACCGGTCTCCTTCCTCAACCACAACCAGAGGTACCCGAGGCAGCAGGCCTCATAGACTGCCCCAGCAGGCAGGTGGAGATGGGACCGCAGTCTCTCTACTGGCCCTACAGGGATGCTGGGCAGGTGGCCCAGATCCCCAGCGGCAGACCCAGCTACTGGGAGGGGAGAGCATCGACCTCCCTCCCCAGCCGGAGTGTGTCTTCCAGGGAGAGGAGACAACCGGTCTCTCTCCCCAGCCGCAGCATGTTTGACAGGGAGCGGAGAGCATCGACCTCCCTTCCCAGCGGCCGCAGGAGTATCAGGAGGAAGAGGTAAGCCAATTCTCCCCTCCTCAGTTAACTCCTAACTTGGGCACAGGATTAACAGTGCCGATGTTAACCGCCACTGACTCCCACGTTCCCTTTGCCACCGGACAGGACTAAGCCCCAATTCCCCCAGCAGAAGAGCTGGCAGCTGGGCAGAGTGCAGTTGGCCTCTGCCCTCCCTTTGACCCTTGAACAGAGCTTGACATTCTGCCGGCTATCCCAGCAGAAGAGCGGACATCAGGACAGAGCGCCGCTGGCCTCTGCCCTACCGACCCCCTTGTTACAGGACTGGCCTGCAACCCCCTCACCCCAGCAGAAGTGCTGGCATCAGGGCAGAGCGCCGCTGGCCTCTGCCCCCCAAGTACCACCAGCTATTTGCCCAGCTGCACCAGGAAGGCCGAGGATGCAGCATTTTCATCCTACAACCTGGAACCTACAGGCCAGTACTGTTTATTGTGGGGGGGCTGCGAGACTAACTTAGGCACTGACCGACAGGAGGTCAGGTGCCTGTTTAGTCTCCCTCCAAAAGGGGAGATATGTTAAAAACTGCTATTTGTAACTGGCCCTTTAAATGGCAAATTTCCCTGCTTCCGCATGACTATGGCCCCTGGGAGATTGTGAAAACTTATGGACTTTTATTGGGTTGTATGGCCCTTTAAGACAGTCGGTGGGCATATTGGGGCGTATGGACTCTTTATGGGACTGGTGCTGGCCCTTTAAGCACCTTTTTGGGGCATCGGGAAGATTGGGACACTGCCCCTTTAAGACAGTGTCCACAGGCTTGTTTGGGACACTGCCCCTTTAAGACGGTGTCCACAGGCTTGTTTGGGACACTGCCCCTTTAAGACGGTGTCCCCAGTGTCCCCATACTTGGATAAAACCCTTTGTTCCTGGCTATTTCCCACTTGGTTCAGTAAATGGGGCTTACTGAACCAAGTACCACACAGGCGGACCACCTGTATTGGGAGTGTGTCGGCAATTTACCTCCCAGAAGCTGCGGTTAACCGCAGCTTAATTGACAATGCTGGGTGGCCTTCGTTCATTTGCCGAACACGTGGTGGCGGCCATCTTTGTTCATTCGAGGTCAGCGGTATGTGTAGCCAAATTCATGGAACTAAAATCGGCTACACATTTCTGCGAACACCGTTGAGCCCTACCTTCTCCCATACTGAACTTTCAGCCACAGAGACTAAGTCCCATTCGTCATTTTTTCAGCTCAAAATAGACCGACCGCACAGCTCAAATCTATGGAACTGTTTTGGGCAGGAAAATGTGCTTGCGGTCGGTCATAAAGGGACTGATTTTTGGTTATGTATATATGTATATATTTGAAAAAAAAGTGCAGGAATGCTGTTCCTGCAGGACTCAAACCATAGGAGTGCCACAGGGATTAGGGTGTGCCCAGGCACACTCGGCACACCCCGTGCGCACGCCTATGGTAAACAATGTTTAATATTGCAGCATTAAGTGCACAAGGGACACAGCACCCAGACCATTTTAATGAGCTGAAGTGGTCTGGGTGCCTATAGTGTCCCTCTAAGCTACCTTCTGTTGCATATTGCAGCAATATTATTGACTTTATTTAAGGACTTTATGGGTACTACATTTAAGCCACAAAATCTTCTCTTTTTTTTATGAAATGTGTCCATTTAAAACCATTTTTTAAAAACAGGGTTATTCACTAAGGTGTGAATTCAAAGTCAAAATAGCCAAATTGGAAACATTATCTGTCAAATCAGCTACTCTGCTCTTAAGTGTGAAATTCACTTTGAATTCTTATTTAGTGAATAATCCTGAAAGTGTTATAAAATTCCACAAACATTTTTCTTGGTATTAATCAGGGTAATTTACCAAATCGGGAATTGCTGGCATTTGAACATGAATGGCATATACAAGTCTTGGTGTTATTCCTACACAGAGAAGGACAGATTTGCTCTCTTTTTGTCCCAAGGCCATTTTCCTCAATGCACCCTTGTACAAACATAGATGCAAAATGTTTGGTTTGACTGGATGGATAAATGCGTCAAAATTGGGATATTAATTTGGATCTTCTTAGTTTGGGGTATGATTGGATGGTGAATGTGACTGTGAGGCTGGTTGGATAATAAATGAGCCAGAGCTGGGAGTGTGTGTATGTAGCTTGTTTCTGGGGATGCTGCTTGTAGGGCTGTGTATGTGTGTAGGGACAGCTGCTTGTAGGGTAATCAACTTAAATGGACACTATAGTCACCCAGACCACTTCAGCTCAATGAAGTGGTCTGGTTGCCAGGTCCCTCAGGTTTTAACCCTTCAGATGCAAAAATAGCAGTTTCAGAGAGACTGCTATGTTTACATTTGGGTTTAAGCCAGACTCTAGTGGCTGTCTTCCGGACAGCCACTAGAAGCACATCTGCAATGATTGAGGCATATTATGCCTCAATCACGCAGAGTGTCTGTAGGAAAGCATTGAGAAATGCTTTCCTACAGACACTTTGAATGCACGCGTGGCAGTGTCGCGCATGCACATTCGACCCCTGTGACGTCGGACGAGGATGCTGACGTCGGCGGGGGAGGAGAGGTAAGGGAGCCCGGCGCTGGAATTAGGTGAGCTACTGAAGGGGTTTTAACCCCTTCAGCGCCACGGGAGGGGGACCCTGAGGGTGGGGGCACCCTCAGGGCACTATAGTGTCAGGAAAACCGATTTGTTTTCCTGACACTATAGTGTCCCTTTAATAATGACCATGATCTTCAAACACAGACTGTAGCACACACCATATACATTTAAATTCCTTGCTACAGTCTGTTGACATAACACCATTGCACTCAGCTAAAGGGCAATCTGAATAACAAGGGTCTGACCCCATGCATATTGCAAAACAGCTTGCCGGAATCCCAAATAACACCTGTCACTTGCACATAGAATCAGCCTTATTGAGAACACACACTTCGGAAGCCTCAGACTTTGCAATATAACATTGATAAGATTTAATAATGTTTGTCTACTACTTAGAATATATAAATTAACATTGCTTAAATTACTCAACAACACTAATGGCAATCTGGTGATTATTCCCTCTACACAGAGAAATTTTAATCTCAAAAAGGACTTTCATAAAAGTAGATGCAAAATGGTCCCTTTCTAAAGACTCCTTTTATATATGTTTATTCCATTCGATCCTTCACAGGTTTCGATCATACCCTTGAAAATACTAGGGGCTGTTTTCACTAAACAGCAAAAATATCTGATTGGGAAAATTCTCTATATCAGCTATAGTCAAAAACAAAACGTTTCCAACTCAGATAAATTAAACTTAAAGAAATATATCTTATTTGGAAAATTATCCAACTCTGCTATAATCAATGCTTATTTGCAATATAATTATAAATTCACTAACGTTTTCCTAATATTGTTAAATTACAAGAAACATTTTTATAACCACCAAATGATTTAAAGAGCAAGTATCACTTACCATGATTTTTAATATTATGTTTACTTACTCCCTGTATACTTTTTCATTTATTTATTGTTTTAATAATGTGATGCCAATGTACACCGAGATGATGCAGTACAACAAACTATATCCACAAAGGTAGCCATTGATGGAATAAGTTCAGAGAAGACTGACACCAGAAAATGTTTGAATATATAAAGAAACTGGAGATGTGGGGTGATGAGGGAAGGGAGAACCTGGCCGGATCTAACAATCCTGCCCTTTACCCAAATTTGAGTAAAGAATACGGAGGACATTTTTTTCATATTGTTTAATGTGTTAAGTCATCTCCTAACTTCTGCTATGCATGTTAGCATGGTGACTTCCAGTGGTATACAATAGAGGACATTCTCAACCTCATATACCAATCAACAAATTTTGAGTTTACAGCATCTCCAGGATATGTTTCCCTCACAAGTGTCAGGACAAAAGCTTGCCCCCTATATTTAACGAATATGTATTTCTAATTTTTCAAAAATAAAATTAAATGTATAAATCAACACCTCTTTATCCTGCAACTAGACATTATTTTAAACCAGCACTGTTTCACCCCTCCCTGAATAATAAGTATTTCATAAAGATAGGATCTTTATGAAATACTAATTTTGACTGTGTAGGAATTTCAGTGAAATATCAACCCAGTCAAGATATATACAGAGACAAAATATGTCTCTGTATATTTCCTGTACCTTACACTTTTAGACACTGGGCGAAGTTACTGCCATGTAGAAGTGTCAATCCCCCCAGCCGTCACCAGCGACTGATGCAGGGAATTGGCTCTGTGTATGGAGGATCCTCTAAAGACCTCAATGCTGTACTTCCGGGCATGCGTGAATATACAGCAGTGACATTGGCTACTGGCGCTTAAAGGGACACTATAGTCACCAGAACAACTACAGCTTATTGAATTTGTTCTGGTGAGTAGAATCATTACCTTCAGGCTTTTTGCTGTAAACACTGTCTTTTCAGAGCAAATGCAGTGTTTACATTACAGCCTAGAGATAACTTCACTGGACACTCCTCAGATGGCTATTAGAGAACCTTCCAGGGTCATGGCTGCAAAATGCATCCAAACATTCAGTATCTCCTCACTCTGCATGCAGTATCTGAACTTTCCTCATAGAGATGCATTGATTCAATTAATCTCTATGAAGAGATGCTGATTGGCCAGGGCTGTGTTTGAATCATGCTGGCTCTGCCCCTGATCTGCCTCCTTGTCAGTCTCAGCCAATCCTATGGGGAAGCATTGTGATTGGATCAGGCTACCACTTCTGATGATGTCAGCAGACTGCTTGTTTTTCTGAGTCTAACAGCATGCAGAGTCACAGCTTCAGGCTTGAATACAGTAAGATGTTTACTATATTTATGGAGGCATTAAGGGGCCTATGGGGGGCCTATGGTGGTTTTAACACGATATGGTCAGGAATACATGTTCACGTGTTCCTGACCCTATAGTGATCCTTTAAGATAAAAAGGATTAACCAGAGGTTGATGGTCACGCAGCTTTAAACTCTGTCCTTTGCAACTGGGAATCAGCCTTGAGGATTAGTGATGTCGCCAACTATTTGCGAACGGTTCGCGAACGGTTCGCCATGAACCGTTCGCCACGGACTCCGGTCAGCTGACACATCCCGGCCAATCTGCAGCAGACCCTCCCTCCCAGACCTTCCCACCTCCTGGACAGCATCCATTTCGAAGCTGCCTTCAAAATGGATGCTGTCCAGGAGGTGGGAGGGTCTGGGAGGGAGGGTCTGCTGCAGATTGGCCAGGATGTGTCAGATGACCGGAGTCCGTGGCAAGCGGTTTGTGGCGAACCGTTCGCGAACCGTTCGTAAATAGTTTGCGACATCACTATTGAGGATACATATAGAGAAGAGGAGAATGAAACAATGTTTATATTTCTTATGCTATTTACAATGTTTACCCTAGCTTTGCCTTATCTGAACCTGTCCCTTGTGGGCACAGCCATTTTCCTCCGACGGGTCGTCTTAAGCACCAGGAGCCGACGTCACTGCTGTAGTCTCGCGCAATATGTCATTTGCCAAATCTTAACAAATGTTTTAAAGGAAACAGAGCATATCATGAAAAAAAAAGGTTCTAGGTTATTTTCTATGTTATATTCAATTGTGTAACAGTTCCCTTTTAACAATTGTTGTGTCATACATACATGTAAAAACAACTACTATTTATGACTTTATTTCAGAATTTGAATAGGGAGATGCTTACTTCCAAAGCTGAAGTAGAGCTGAGTGTGTGGGAGACTCCATAATCAGGGTTGGCATTTCAGAAGCCAAGTCAGTGAGGTCAGGGGACAGCCAGTGCACCTGCTACACAGCAAATAGTTCTGCCCTTATCCAGAGTCCACACCAAGGATTAACATTATAGTGTGCACATGAATAGGGTTAAAGAGAAGATATTATTAAAAGTAATATTGTTTACTTTAAAAGTCTATATACTGAAAAATAAGCACAAATACATGCAATACATGCAAAATCTATGCAATTTAATCCTGAAAGTATTTTAGAAGACAATAACCCTGCTGTCTGAAGATCACTTTACACAAACATCAACATTGCTCATTAAAATGAGACCTTCGACAGACACCTGCCTATGTCTACCACAACCCAGTTTTTTTCTAATTAGAATAATGTCCTCTCGTTGGTTGAAGCCAGACTGTTGAATGACCAGAAGATGAAAATATAGGTCAGCTCACTAACACCCAGTTGGCAACATATAGTCTTGTGGGGATTGTCCTGTATATTTTTCCAATAATTAAAGGAAACAGCAACATCGCATTAAAAGTCGAACATCACTCAGCAGATGTTAATAGGATTGCAAATATCACAGTAATGAGTGTCTAGTCAATTTTACCCTATTTTAGATACATCAATATAAGCTTTGCACAAGGGAAGAGGCCTTTAAAGCAAAACTACAGCATTAGGAATACAATGCTGTATTCTGCACACATAAGAGCTGACACCACAGTTATAAAATTGATTGGGAAATTAGACCATAATTTAGGTTATGTTTGATGATTAAGGCTTGAGCAAGTTATTGGGTGCAGAAATGCACAGATTACAAATAATATGCCGACTGCAATGGTGTATTTCTCATCACGAGATTGGTCACTGTAGTCATTACCAAGTCGTTGCAGGAATATTCCATTCAACCTTATCTATGCCTTAATTAAAGAGCTGCAAACACACACATGGTTAGTCATTAAATAGGGAATTGTTGGGAATTCAACAGGAAATTGCACATGAACTGGACACATTCTCTAAGTTAACCACCATATTATTTTAAGGATTGTTTTAGAATGAGCTGCACATACATTTATTCCACAATCTCACTAGTAGCAACATATATTTTTGCAGTAGCTATTGGAAAAAGGTTATTGTACTGATTTACATAGCACCCGTTCTATGTAAATCAGTACAATAACCTTTTTCCAATAGCTACTGCAAATGTATACAATTGAGTTTTTATGTATAATGATTACTAAAATAATCATTTTAATTGGCTTTGGAACACATTATACTCTCTGCCCCATTATATAATCGCTATTACAAAGTAACAGTAGGACTGCCGTAATTGCATATAAAAGCTTAAAAAGACTTAATTGCCTCTTAGTACCCAATAATGCCTTCTAGCATGTTTTTTTTGTTTTTTTTTGTAACGTGTTTTGACCAAAGTGCAAACATACTTATTTAACTCATTAACTGCTCCTCAACAGTACTCCATTTAGAGCAACAGTGAACGGGTAGAGAGAACAGACAATTGCATAACTCTTTGATGTTCCAAAAAGCTAGTTAAATAACATGTTGGATAAAAACAAACAAACAGATGTACAGGCACCATCATCAGTAGTAAAAACCTTTGATCCCTCTTGCTCTTAAGGAGACTGGTAACTTTATTTGCGGTCTGCTAAAGAGATGGCTTTAAGGTAATTGTGTCCATTGGTGAGTGAAAATGCTCCTTTCGGCAAAGACTCTTTCATCCCCAGCACATATTGAGCAATAAGGCTTTTCATTCATTTCTTGCTGGTAAATGGTCATTAAATGATAAAGCCTTGGGTCTTCATTAACCTATTATGGGTATATTACATACTACAAGCAAATGATTGCGAAAATGGGCACTTTTGCAGAAACTGGAAATGAACCTCATCATTTCCCGCACAGGACTTAATTGTAATATTATTCTGTTAAGGAAAAGTCTAACTTGAAAGTAAATAAAAGTTTAAAGTGTACCTGTCAACTAGGGCCTGTGGTTTTGCAACAATTTGAAATGAAAATTTTTTTTTAGACATTAAACTCTTTTTCTGTAAATTATAAGTCAGCAAAAAAGGTTTATGCTTACATTTATATTTTTTTAACGTCTTTTGTCATCCTCTTTTACCTCTTTTGTATTATCCCTCTGTCTTATTTATTAATTTTAAATGCATCTTAGGGTCCCTCTGTATCAGCAGTAGTTATGTCTTTGGAACGTGAAGTGTTTAAAAAGTGCATTCGATTTAAATGAAAAAATAGACTAGTCAGATACTTTTTCTGTGTCCATCTTGGTATGTTAATGTCTGTCATCTGGACAACAGCTGATGTTATTATCACTTTATTGGAGTTCCACAGGCTAAACTTAATTACCATCAAGGGACAGCTTGTGTAGAAATAATATGACAAAGATTTGAGCCATCGTGAACATCTTTTAAAACTCTTGGCTGGGAAAAAACCAATTCAAAATAAACGGAAAATGACAAAACAAAAACTTAGTCAAGGGAAGGAAACAATGAAAAACAACTATTTATCTATTATAAAAAAGGAAGACTCATATATTGCTCTAATCATAATCTGGTTATTCTGGTAACACTAATAACACTGGCGATATGCAATACATGTGAATATTATTTTCTTTTTACATTACTACAGAGCAATTTCCCAAACGTAGTCCACCAAAGTCCACTTTCAGGTTCAGATTGTCCAGATTTCTTCTCATTGAACAAGGGTCTAACTAGTTTCCTCACCTTTTTAAAAATCATATACTTCTTAATTCAAGAGCAACTGTGCAAAACAAACACACACACAAAATACCCCACAAACTGGTGGAGAGAAAGGAATTAAGCACCATACTTTGAAAATACTATTAGGAATACATTAGGAATACATTAAACTAATTTCTCGTATACAAAGGAAGTACAGTAAGGATTTATGTTGACTTCTTAAAACTGGCAGTATTTTTTTAACCCTGACAAATATTAGTTTTGTTCCCAAAACCTCCATAAAAGTACTGGCACAAAAGCATGGTTGGAAGGCAGGAAAAATAAAATCTAGTCAGAAAGTAGAAACATCTGTATACCATAACTGTTTGAATCTTGAACTCCCATGTTTGGTGACTTGTTGTTTGGTGACTTGCCTGTCTGCCTCACATGAAATTCTGCAAGATCTGTTCAGTGATATCCACCATAGACAACAAAGTACTCCTTGAACTGAAACCCATGAAGGACATCTTTTAGAGCTCCTGTAAGATTTGCTCACTATACCATTAGCCAATCATAATGTAAGAAACTCAGTTTGGAGGATGTAGGGACATAAACATTTTTTTTTATTTCAGGAACCTATGACATGTAGATGGGTATATATGGGTTTTGTTACTTTTGCCCCATCTTCACATTGTTATGGAGGTTAAATTACAGAGATAAAGAACATCACCTGATCCTTTATTGTGAGTTTGTCCTAATCAATGGGCCAGGGAAACTAATATACTAACAGCTCAGAAAAATAGGAGTGCCCAAACATCATGATTAATATGAAGATGACAGACTTGGAGTGTTGTTTCATCCGCACTACAATTTGTCAACATTTGGGCCAAATGAGTGAACGTTCAAATTCCTGAACTTTGAGCTGAAATGTAGCAGAATCACAGAACAGACAATATGAGCAATGGCCAAGTTGGTTTGTTTTAATTTGTGATTTCTTTAATTCCGATAAAAGTACCAAAAAAAAGAGACCATTTGTGGGGAAAAAGATTATTGATGGCTAGGGTACAATCAAGGGTACATTTAATCACCAAATGTTAACTTAATTCACAGATAAAGTGTGAAGTGAGCAACGGGGGTCGGTGTTAAGAAAAAAAATCTCTATATGTTATATTTATTAAAAAAATAAAAAATAAAATAATTATACATATACACATACACACAGACATGCTCCGCTAATATTGGCACCCTTGGTAAATATGAGCAAAGAAGACTCTTGATTGTTTAATATTTTGTTCAGAAAAATTCCCAAAAATTCTATGCTCTCATGGATATTACATTTGCAAACACAGCACAGGTTTATAAAAACAAAAATCTTTGTTAAATATAGGTGTAGCCCAATTATTGGGACCCCTATGAATTCATATGAGAAAAATATATTTGAAGTATATTCCCATTGATATTTTACATTTTTAGTAAACCTCGGTGAGAAGGAATAGGAAATTGTTCAACCATCACTTCCTTCACAAGGGTAGAAATATGAGGTAAGACATAGGATAAATTCCCTTTGTTGTTCATCACAATGGGTAAGACCAAGGGATTTAGCTGTAATGTATGGCAAAAGGCCGTTGAGCAACTGGGAAGTGGCTATAAGAAATTAGCAAACACATTGAAAATGCCCAGTTACACCAAAAGGGCAATAGTTAAGAAGTTGCAGTCAACTGGAGATGTTATGAATCAACCTGGAAGAGGATGTGTATCTATATTATCTCCACACACTGTAAAGAGAATGGTTTGAGCGGCCAAAAAATCTCTAAGGATCACAGCTGGAGAATTGCAGAAGTTAGTTGCATCTTAGGGTCAGAAAATCTCCAAAACTTCAATCAGACATCACATACAACACCACAAGTTGTTTGGAAGGATTTCAAGAAAAAAGCCTCTAATCTCATGCAAAAAAACAACACATAAGTGTCTTCCATTTGCCAGACATTATTGGAACTTCAAATGGGACAATGTTCTATGGTCAGGCAAAACCAAAATAAAGTTTTTGGCAATAAACACTAGAGGTGGATTTGGCATACACAGAGAAGTAGCCATACAGAATAGTACCTCATGTCCACAATTAAATATGGTGGTGCCTTTTTCTCCCAGAAGACCTGGATATTTTGTTAGGATAAATGGCATCACTGATCCACAGATATTAAATGAATAGCTGACTGCCTCTGTCAGAAGCTTAAAATGGTCTGTGGTGGGATCTTCCAGTAGGACAATGATCCAAAACAGACATCAAAATAATTACAATACTAGTTTACTGACCCCAAAATCAAGGTCCCCTGACTTGAGCCCCATAAAAACCTTTGGAGTGAACTGAAAATTTCACCAGCATGGACCTCAAAATCTGAAGGGTCTGGAGACATTCTGTATGGAGGAATGGTTCCAGATCCCTTGCTATGTATTCTCCAACCTTACCAGGTTGTGTGGGAGAAGACTCAGGACTTTTATCTTGGCAAAGGGAGGTAGCGCAAAGTATTGACTAAAAGGGTGACAATAATTGTGTCACATTTTTGTATTTGTACATTTTTACTGCACCGCATGTTTTTCCCTCTATTGGTTACATGTACTCACTTGATATGTGTACCAAATGTTTATATTATGTATATACTTCGCAGTACACTGATCGTCCCTATTTTTATGCTCTTTTGGTTTGTCTGATTAGTTCCCTGAATTAGTTTTTCATTACGAAAATGCTGCAAAGCCAAACCGTTACCAATAAAAAGTCAGACATTACAAAATAAAATATATTTTTGGAAAAAATGGTGCGGCCAAAATAAATTTTATCACTGTGCACAAGGTAAGTTTAAAAGTCGGGTGATGTCTACCAATGGTTTAACCATCACTAGATTTTGTCATCTAACAAACCATGATAAATGCCTTCACAAGTCAAATAACTTTAGTAAAAATCAAATAAAAAATGATTTTAATTATTACATTTATTACATATGCCAGTATATTATTGGAGTGCTAATCAGGGGAAAAATCTTACATATGTACAATAACACTGGAAACCAACATAACACCTCTCAATAACTAAGGCTATGTACAAGATTGCTTTACTTTGGTAATCTTATTTTATATGTAAAACATAATATAAAGAACAATGGACCCTTGTGTGTTCACTGATCTACACTAACTTTCTGGGACACCAGTATAGTAAACGTGGACTTGATATGAGTGTATTCCATCATAAATGATCAAAAATTATACAGTGCTTTTAAGAGACACAGGGTAAAAAAAGTGTCAGCATATCTCCAAACCTAGCAGTTCTAAAAGTGATTGCCAAAAGATGTAGTAATGTTATTAGATGTTATCGCTTGTTGGACAAATTATGGGGTATTTTTAAATGGAGCTTAAATACAACTGCTGGAATTCTGCCATGTTGTAAAGCAAGGAAGGTAATGTTACAGGAAGGATGAGCAATCTTCTAAATTGATCAGGCACAATGCCAGCTATACATGTCTATTCAGAGCTCATTTCACGGTTCCTAGAATCCCAGATTATTTTAAAAAATTAGGTAGCTGATTCATAATAAAATTCCTATCATATCCAGGACATATCCTTTAAGTAATTTTTAATATATTTTAAAAAAATACATTTTATAGGCAGCAGCTATAAATGGTCAGAAATACATTTAGTACTGGACATGAAATAAAAATAACAGTAACACCTAAAATAATTTTAATATCATGGACTTCATAAAGACTAGGGTCGCCCTTTGCTGCCAGAGCAGATTAGATTAGTTTTTGGAATGTTATCAAAAAAGTTCTAAACTGTGTGTGAAAAGTCATCAGTTCTTTAAAGGACCACTATAGGCACCCAGACAACTTCAGCTTAATGAAGTGGTCTGGGTGCCAGGTCCAGCTAGGTTTAACCCTTTTTGCTGTAAACATAGCAGTTCCAGAAAAACTGCTTTGTTTACCTTTGGGTTAATCCAGCCTCTAGTGGCTGTCTCATTGACAGCCGCTAGAGGCGCTTCCGCGCTTCTCACTGTGAAAAGACGCCAGCGTCCATAGGAAAGTATTGCCCCGCATGCGCATTCAGCCGATGACGGAAGAAGAGGGAGGAGGAGAGTCCCGGCTCTGGAAAAAAGGTAAGGGATTAATCCCTTCCTCTCCCCTCAGTGCCACTATAGGGCACTATAGTGCCAGGAAAACGGGTATGTTATCCTGGCACTATAGTGGTCCTTTAAAGCATAACATTTTGATTTTTACAACTAATCTATTCTCTAGAACCTCCCTTAAAAGTTCTAAAATAATTACAGGTGGTGATTTAGTTGGCTATGGACAATATCGACTTATGCAGGGCTTTCTGTAGTTAAAGTTGACTTTGTTTAGCAATGTGTGTTGAACATCAGACATTACAAGAATACAGGAACATGGGGGCGTGGCTTGGAGCTCGACGGGAACGGTCGCACACATGCGGCTCGGGTCTAAAGGGGCTGAAATAATATTAAGGATAAAAATAGATCAGATCTTTTAAAATATAAAGATAAGACAACCACTGAGGGCACCCCAACATTGCCAATTATTTTTGATTTTAACAACAAAAGCCATGTTGTTAAGAAAATCATAAAAAAACATTGGCATATATTAAAACAGGATGACATTTTAGCTGGGATCATTCCAGATAGACCTCATGTTATTTTTAGAGGAGCACCCAGCTTTAAATCTATCCTTACAAATAATTTTACCAAAGCCAAAAGCACTATTTCTAAGCTTAGTTCCCCGTCCCCGTTTATTAAACCTAAAGGTTTTTTTAAATGCAATAAGTGTATTGCCTGTAAACGCACTGACACAATTATTAGATCTAAGACCAATTCTTTTACATCTTCCGTTACACAAAAGACTTATCCAATAAATAAATTTATTCACTGCAATTCAAAAAATGTGATCTACTTATTGGAGTGCCCTTGCGGACTCCAATATGTTGGCATGACAACTAGAAATCTTAAAATAAGGCTAGCAGAACATTGCTGAAATATTTCTAAAGGTTTTGAAAATCACTCATTATCAAAGCACTTTCTGATACATAATAAAAACCCTAAATTACTTAAGTGTATAGGTATTGACACATGCGAAATCTCATGGAGAGGAGGCAATATCAAAAAAACTTTAGGAAGTAAAGAAATGGAATGGGTTTACAATTTGAAGACCCTCATCCCATTAGGTCTTAATATAGAATTCGATCTTTTTAATTTTCTATAACAAACATATATTTTTTTATAACAATATACATTTATTATTCCCTTTTAATAGCTTTTTTTTTTTTTTTTCTCCTCCTGTCCATTTTATTATACTTACCTTTTACTTGCATATATTACTCACAGTTAAGTTTTATCTTGTTGTCAATATATTCACTTTCATCTGTTGTCTCAATATACATTCCTAGTTCATTTAATTATACTTATCTTCTATTTGTATATTCTATTCATAATAATGTTTTATTTTGCTATTAATATATTCATGTTTATTTGTTGTCTCAAATATATGTGTCAGCCCCTGTCGGGTTTCGAACTTGTGAAGTGTATGGTCTTAGGCGGATGCACTACCAGCGTAACCACCGGCACCACACAGCTTGTTATGATACTTTTCTTACTAATAAGGTTATGCCTGGCAGCTGTCTTCTGTAAAGACTGCATGTGCGTTCCATTGCTGGATGACGCGTGCGGTCCATTTACTATCACGTGACACGGCTTTATTCACTTCCGCGTCACGTGACATGTTTATTCATTTGATTTCTTATATTTAATGCACTCGTTTTCAATTGTTTTTACACCAAATATGTTTTACATTATTTATTACATTGAAATTTATATTTATATTATAGTATATTTTATTCTTTTTATATATTGCATTGTATTCCCTCCCATGACGATTGGTGACGTCATTTTGGCGGGAATTTTAAAATTATTGTGTATTTCAATGTTTCCTATATAAGTACTGTATGTTAGGTCTGTTTCCTTTCTTTTTTATACTGTTTCTACTTGATGAAGCCTTTGTGGCGAAACGCGTATAGAAACTTTCTTTTTTTAAATCAAAGTGTCATTAAAGGAATATCTGGCTATTATACACTGGTGTGCCACATTCCTTTTTCACTTTTATATCATATTATTTATTATTTTATTCTATGTAAGTTCATTTTACCTAGACCTAACTACCATCGATTTAGACCATATTGGACTACCAAAGAATCCTTAAGGTGGGGATTATACCACCCATACGCCATTCACCGAGCAGTACGTCTGCTCTATATACCTTGAACTCCATCCTTCCACCAAAGGACCAAAGAGGAGCACCACATATCCTTGAGTGGGGATTATTCCACTTCACGCTATCCATACCAGAGCTGGATTTAAGCTCTGAAGATTGTGAGTAGTTCCACAAATATTTACTATATATTCATATTCTGTTTTTATACTACACCATTGGAGTTTTTCTCTCTCTTCTGTTCTCCCCGCATATTTATACTTATCCGGGACGCTACATACCCTTCTGATGGACTATTAGGACCACCATTTGCGCATTTGGACATTTTATATTTGGACTATTAGGTACCGTGGTTATCCCATTTTTTATATTATTTGGACATTTTTCCGAATTTTTTGTTATTGCTGCTATTCTCATTTTACTATTTTTACTTGTTTTAGGCGCACCCTTATTCTTTTCTCTCTTTTCTATTGTACTTTAAGGGGTTCAGAGGGGATTCCCTTTTTAAGGTGTGCTGCCTTGTTATTATACTCCCTGTTTCTTATCAGCGCTGAACCTTTTCCCTGATTTCTATCCCAGATATTGGGTACTCACAAAGCGCAGAGGCGAAAAAAAAAAAAAAAGTTTAATCATCGTTAATAGCTCTCTGGGGATGTTGCCCAACCACACCTCAGCTTCCCAGAAGCCCCGACCGAGCCCTGAGACCTGAGTGCCTCCAGATCACGGAGACACCATCAGCCACCCCCGGCTCAGGTGAGTCTGGACGTACCAGACCACATCTCGGCTCAGATTTGCTGAGCATTAACCTACCCGCTGTTGCGGGAAACTACCCCCCCTTCCCAGTTGCTCTCTCCCTCTCCAAGCCCCGTCCTGCATCATGTTTTTCACTATCGACACCACGCACTCACATAGTGGTTCTCCAAGGAAACAACTTATCGCTCCCCGACCCTGACACACTAGCTGACAGGGGATCACTACCCCCCTTCTATAGTAACCGCCCAAGCCACTGTTTATGAAAATTACAACCCTGAATGTTAAGGGACTAAATTCCCCTGTGAAATGAAGCCTTCTACTTAGGGACTTGAGGAAAGACAGAATAGATGTCGCGTGTGTGCAAGAGACCCACTTTAAGAAAGACCACACCCCGTCCATTTATAACAAGCATTTCCCAACCCAATTCCACGCACTTTCTGAATCTAAAACTAAGGGAGTCTCCATCCTCATCCACAAAGACACGTCCCTAATGCTCCATAAGAAAGTTATAGACATGAGAGGCAGGTTTATTATACTTGTGGGCCTCTGGAACAACATCCCATACACCCTCGTAGCAACCTACTTCCCCAACGCGGAGGCCACAAAGTTCTTATGAACCCTCCTCCTGACTGTGGATGAGGTTAGAGCAGGGGGTCTCATTCTCTGCGGAGACTTTAATTTTATCCAACATCCAACGCTAGACACCACAGCCCACCCCGAGGGCCGCAGGAGAAAGCAGGTGGCCGACACATGCAAAGATATCTCTAAACTGCTTACACAGTATGGCCTATACGACGCATGGCACACCCTTCACCCTACTCAGACTGACTACACATTTCACTCCAAAGTACACAACACGTACACCAGAATCGACACTTTCTTTCTTGACTCTGCCACCTTAGCGCAACTACAGGACTGCCAGATAGGGGACATCACTTGGTCGGACCACAGTCCGGTACACCTCCAATTATACGATACATTTCAGTTCAGAGGCCGTGGGCAGTGGCGCCTTAACGAATCCCTACTGATGGATGAGACCTTTCGGGACCTAGTCCGCACCACACTAACAGAATACTTTCAAACGAACAGGTCAGGGGAGACCACTGACGATACAGTTTGGTGCGCCCATAAAGCAGTAGTATGGGGGCTCTTTATTAAGAAGGCCTCCTTTCTCAAGAAACGCAACCTAAATATACTTACAAAAGTGTATGCGCAACTAGCCGAACTTAACACAAAAAACAAAGCCCACCCCACACAAGAATACTTACTCAAAATAAATGAGACACATACGACCATCGCCATGATGCAGGCGGAAAAATCAAATAGCCTCCTATATAAGTTAAGAGCCACTACATACCACACAACCGGCAAGGCTACTAAATACTTAGCGGCCAGGCTTAGGGCAAGACTGACCCAGACCAAGATACCCTACATTCTGGATGACGACGGCAATAAACATATAGACCCACAAGCGATCAGCAATGCGTTCGCGGCCTTCTACTCCAAATTATACAACCTCCATACAGACACAACAATACCGCACCCTCAAAGCTTAGACGCAACACGCTATCTAGAAGACATCACTCTGCCCAAGCTGTCTGATGACCACCTTCAAGCTCTACTACAACCTATCACAGTCCCAGAAATCGCCCACACTATTAAACAGCTCCCCCTGGGGAAGTCCCCAGGCGCGGATGGGCTCTCTAACGCATACTACAAGGAGTTTAGTGACATACTAGCACCGCAGCTCCTGAAACTATACCGGCAAACAGCTTCCTCAGGTAGACTGCCACCGGAGGTGCTGCTGGCTACAATAGTGATGATCCCCAAGCCTGATAAACCTACAGAAAAGTGCAAAAATTATAGACCTATATCCTTACTAAACACCGACGCGAAAATTTACGCAAAAATCCTTGCAAACAGAATGAACCCCATCTTGCCACACCTGGTCCATGACGACCAGACTGGTTTTGTAAAGGGCAGAAAGGGACTGGACAACACCCGGAAACTGGCCCTTGTGCAGCGGGAGATGGGGAGGCAGGGCTGGGGAGGTCTTCTCCTAGCGCTGGACGCGGAAAAAGTCTTTGACCGCCTCGGCTGGGCCTTCCTAGAGCAGGTACTAGCCAAGTTTGGGTTTCCCCAACAGACAATACGACAGATTTTTGCGCTCTACTCCTCACCCTCAGCGCAGGTGAACCAAGCGGGTTTCTTGTCCCCTACCTTTACCATAACCAACGGGACAAGGCAGGGATGCCCCCTGTCCCCCTGCTATACGTCCTCGCACTAGAACCCCTCCTGCACCGCATAAGACAGAATGACATAATGCAGGGAATACACCTGCACCTGGGCGACAAGCATATTAAGATCAGCGTGTTTGCGGACGATGTCTTACTGTATATAGAGAATCCTCTAGTCTCCCTACCCACATTACTCCAACTGCTCAAAGACTACGGGCATGTATCATACTACTCAGTAAACGCAGCCAAGACGCAAGCTCTACCTATTGGTATCCCAGCCCAGGTACTCAGGTCCCTTAACCACACCTATGACTTTGATTGGAGGGTGGAATCCCTAAAATACTTAGGGCTGACGATTACCAAAAACCCAGCGAACCTTATGGCGGCAAATTATGTCACAGTATGGAATAGGTGTAATCAGCTATTGAAATGCTGGTCGCCACTGTACCTGTCCTGGTTTGATCGCATTGCGACACTGAAAATGTCTATACTTCCAAGACTTCTGTACCTGTTCCGTACACTCCTCCTCCACCTCCCCCCCTCCTATTTTAAAACAATACAAGCTGATATGGGAAGATTTGTATGGGCGGGTGGCAAAGCCAGGGTTTCAGCGGCTCTCCTACAAACCCCCAAGAGAGTGGGGGGCCTAGCAATGCCAAACGTCCAATCCTACTACCACGCTGCAATTTTGGCCACAGCCATCCCTCACATAGTCTCCGCCCCTGGTCCACAGTGGGTTACATTGGAACGAGACCTTTTGGGCAATCATGAACTCCCTCACCTGCTTTGGACACTTCCACGTGCCAGGCCAACCCTCCTCCTACTCCCTACACAATTGCTACTGCTGTTCCAGATATGGGATAAATACAGGCCCAGATTGGGCAGGACCCCTAGCCTCTCCCTGGCGACCCCCCTCGGGGCCATACCCTACATTTAATTCTGCTCCATGGCACTTAAGAGGGGTGACGCACCTCTACCACCTCTTCGCTGCTGACAAGCTCCTAGACTTCCCTAGTCTAAGGGAAAAATTTGCGCTCCCACACTCCTCGCTCTACTCATACTTGCAACTCAAATCCTGTATAAGGAAGCCACACGCCACCCTGGCACCCTTAGAGACACCAATAAGATCACTGAATGGGAACAAATTTGTTTATCGGCTAAACTATTACCGCATTGTAAACCGATCTCCATGTGCCTCAGCTCCATGACTAGCTACAACCATTTTTCCACCACTAAATATGCTCGACAATGGGAGAGCGACCTAAATTGCCCAGGGCCACTTAAAGCCTGGGATACAATTTTCACAGATCCACTCAAATTATTAAAATCATCAGCCCTCATAGAACAACACCGTAAAATTCTGTACCGGTGGTACCTAGTGCCAACCAGACTACACAAAATATTCCCCTCCACCTCCTCACAATGTTGGAGATGCCATACGCAGGAGGGTTCGATGTATCACATTTGGTGGAGTTGTCCGCGGCTCCTTAACTACTGGACTGAGGTCCATGACTTGATCCAAGATGTTACCCAATACCCTCTCGAGTTCACTCTGCTAACATGCCTAGTCCTTGATCTCCCTAGAGTGCTACCCCAACACGTAAAGAAAATGATGTTACACATCGCCTTAATGGCACAGCAATTGATAGCGAGAAGGTGGAAATCCACTCTCCTCCCCAACAAGGAGACCCTGATAGAGGAACTACACAAACAGTGGATTTAAGAGACATCGTATAAATCATTGTTCCCTCCCTCTGTACTCTACCAGAAAACTTGGGAGCTCTGGCAAACATGGAGATCTGGTAAGGTCACGAGCACTGTACCTACCTAATGGCCCTATCAAGGTTCCCCCCCCTCTCACGGGGTGGGTATAAGCATTCCATGAACACGGCTTAGTCGCATTGAGACACATCGGTGTAATGATCTGTAGATCTGTAGATACAGCTATGTGAAAACTGTGTTCAGCTGCTAAACTGTCGATATGATGCTCGATTGTTTTATAGTGATGCACCCCCCCCCCCCAAAATTGTACCCATTGGAAGATCAAGGATAGATATGTATATCATGTCATTGAATGAACTCCCTTTCTCTTCTGTACCCTGTTTGATATGGTAAGACAAAATAAAAATTGTCAAATTGAAAAAAAAAGAATACAGGAACATCTTGAGAGAACTTGGTCTATCACATAAAATGCACCTCATCCTAAAAGACAACCTTGTATTACATGGGCATAATGCAGCCGTGCAGAGCAAATCGCCTGACTGAATGGTTCTTATGTGATGGCTTCCTGTAGCATTACTGATCCCCCTCCATTCTACTGATATCAAAGATGATTCATCACTTCAACCTATGATCTCACTTTGCTCTGGCTTTTAGTCTGTGCTTTATACACAACATAATGACTTTGTACATTGGCCTTGGAAACAAACACTTTCCACATGTCATCCCTTTTATAATTCCAGCTTTGTGAAGTTGATTATGTACATTTTTAATTGAGACTGGATCACAGACATTGATATGCCATTTCAGGTCCAGATGTATTCCTGTGGGACATATGCTATTATTTTTAAGACTGATCCTCTTGACTATTTTATAGATTTTGTGATGGGTACAGCTTTAAAAAGTATCAACTGAAGCATAGTCATCATGATAGAGAACTGTTATTTCATTTCTGGAATGTAGCATCTATTTAAAACACAGGTCTGCTGAACCCTAAAATTGGGGTGCACCAGGACACTCCTGGCACCATATCCACTATGGTTTTCTGTATCAGCAGTAAATGCAGTTTACTTCCTCATAATCTTTCTTTTCTTTAATTTAATGATGTTGCTAAAAACTCCTTTGAAATCCTTAATCAGTTTATTATGTAAAGTTGCATCTGAACAAATTGTAGGACTCCTGGAACAATGTCCTTTGGACAGACAAGACCAAAGTGGAGATATTTGGCCATAATGCACTGTGCTACATGCACAGTGGTGGAAGAGTAATCATATGGACTTGTTTTGCATTAACCTGGGAACCTTGCAGTCATTGAATCAACCATGAACGCCTCTGTATACCAAAGTATTCTATATATAAATGTAAGGCCATCTGTCTGACAGCTTAAGCTTGTTCCAATGATCCCAAGCACACTAGCAAATCTACCAGAGAATGGCTGAAAATGACAAGAATCAAGGTGTTGCAATAGCCAAGTCAAAGTCCAGACCTGAATGAAATGATGTGACGAGACCTTAAGAGAACTAAACATAAACAAATGCCTGAACTGAGGCAACATTGGTTGAGTGGGCCAAAATTTCTCCACAACGATGTGAGAGTCTGATAAAGACATACAGAAAATGAATACTACAGGTTATTGCTGCTAAAGGTGGTTCTACAAGCTATTGAATCATAAGGTGTACTTAGTTTTGTTGTTTTTTTTTTTACAAATGGCTGCTTCATTTTGGCTTTATATTTGTTAAATACATCTTGACAAAGTGTAATAGGTCATATGTTGTTGTTCATCTGAGGTTGCATTTACCTAATTTTAAGATCTGCTAAGGAACAGATGATTGCTATTATATCCTGATAGGTAAAACCATAGAATTCAAAGTGGGTGTTCTTTCTTCTTCCTATACAATAATTTACTAAAATGGTAAAGATATACCAATAATAAAGAAAGTGCGTAGCGATTAAATAAAATGACAACACTGTAGAAATAAAAAAATACAGTGTAACAACGTAGATATTAAGTCAGTGGACTAACTTAAAAAAGGATCCACTCACGTGGTAAAGAGCCCAGTATATATAGGCTCAGGTCACTTCAGCTTTGGTGTACTTTGGTGACACTCAACCTTTTCTGATGAAGTTAAATGAAGTTAAATGATGAAGTTAAACCAATCCTCATTAGAAAGAAAACAACAAGAAGGGACAGGGGGCAAAGCCAGCCCTAGTGCATTAACTTAACAGCAAAAGATTTTGCTGTAGTGCACAGTTTGCTTCTGACCTTTAAAGGTGCATGTACCTGGCACCTAGTAAATAAACAAATGTACCAGTAAGGGAGATACCACCCTTCTTTACTTAGCAGCAACAATAGTAGATGATCCACAGGACAATGTTCCAAATGTAGCAACAGAAATGTATTCAATAAAACATACATAAAAAAGTCCATGTCGTTAATCATCCAAGGCGCGTTTCGCCAGTCACAGCACGACTTTATCAATTGGTAACATGCTGCTGCAGATGCTTCAATTTAGATATATCCCTGGGTTTGGTATGATTGGTGAAGCATCGCTTGCGATACCGCCAATCACAAGCGGTGTTTCTGCAGGAAACAAGTATGGACAAAATATAGATTTTATATTTGGAGATCAGGAGATCCATAATACTAGTTATGAACAAGAAATAAGAACAAAAATACATAATTCATGTTACAAATTGTAAAAATTACTAGGGAGAGACATTAAGACAAGGTGGGAAATAGCCAAATTAGAAAAATACACCAGATGAAAATAAATCACACTAAGAGGTCTACGATTCACTAAAAGTCCCTCTTTCGATCAGGAGGAGGAAGACTTTATACAAAAATGGATGGATCTCTTGGAAAGCTTCTCCTTTGGGATGATGGATCTAATTATTAAAAGATGTAAAAATACTCTACATAAATTGGACACTGAGATCAATTATAAAAATAATAATAATAATAATAATTTCTAATATGTCCCCAGAACAGTACAAATACTCTCAAAGAAATCCAGGTGTATTTGGAAGGATTGGAGAAAGGGGTCATAGAGGTGAAAAAAAGGAAGTACATGAGGGATAAAGAAGATTATGCTAGAAGTCGGGTTAGAACATACTCCCAACTAAATGATAAATTCCACCAATACACACCAAACACAAGGAGACTAAGTTACAAAGAAAGAGAAGGTGGACCCCATAGAAATGACAAAAGAAGGATTTGGAGGGAAGAAACTAGACAAACACCATCACATAACAGATACCCCAGACAAAAGTTCAGAAACTATATAAATCAAAGACCTAAAGCAAGGGAGTTATCACCTAGAGGTGATTCACAACACTGGGGAAAAGTAGTTAGGAGAAAACAACATAGAATACCAGTAAGACAGAGAATCAAATCCCCCGCACCTAAGAGAACAGATAGGGATTTCAGACAGAGTAGGGATACAATCCCCTAACAAATTAATGGAGATTTTCCCCTACAGAATAGATACAAACCTGCAGCACAATTGACTAATGATGAGGATTTTTGGCAAGGACATATGAGAGGTCGTCGCACGGACAACCACTTATGTCCCCTGGGAAGTGGAGGCACAGTTTAGAAGAAGGGGAAATAGAGGAGGAATACACCTAAATAAAAGAAAGGAGAGACAGACACCGAAATGCAATGGAATCTTCAATCTTTCCAAAAGAGAATTGGACTGGATTCTCCGACATTCAATATGAACCTTGATCTGAACAGCTTTAACCCCTTAAGGACCAAACGTCTGGAATAAAAGGGAATCATGACATGTCACACATGTCATGTGTCCTTAAGGGGTTAAAGGAAAGTTATGTTTAAAAAAATTATTTTTTAAATAACCTATAACTAGGACGGAGGAACATATTGAATACACTGGTATTGTACATACTGAACTCAAAGAAAATTCCACCTTCTTTCCAAGGTGGTGCATCTCTGAAGAGATACTCACTTTTGAAAAGATGGTGATAAGGGATGTAAATAAAATTAAAGAAGGAATATAAATTTTTAGATGTCCCTCATCCTAAAATTCCCACCTTTTATTACCTTCCTAAGGTTCATAAAAATAAAGAGAAACCCATTGGAAGGCCTATAGTTTCTGGTATAGGATCTATATCAAGTAAACTGTCCCAATATATCAATAAGTGCCTTCAACCCGTAATATGTACCTGCCCAAGCTATTTAAAGGATACCCTCAATGTTGTACAGTTTTGAAAGACTGTGAATGGGAAAGTGAGTGCAACCTAGTAACAGCTGACGTTAACTCACTGTATACAATCATTTGCCATGAGAAAGGATGCCAAGCAACAAGACACTTTCTCAGAGAATTAGTGAATTTTTTAGAAACACAAATTGATTTTATTATTGAAGGAATAACATGGATTTTATCTAACAACTATTTCAGGTTTGGTGGGCAATTCTTTTTACAAATCTCTGGGACATCAATGGGCAAGAGGGTGGTGCCCAGTTATGCTAATTTATTTATGGCACTGTGGGAACACATATTTATCCCATAGATGGGATGCAAACCTCGTAGTCTATCGCTGTTACATAGACGACATATTGTTTATATGGAAGGGGGTTGAGCAATCACTATCTAGTTTTTTAACCCATTTAAATTGTAATGACTGAGGTATTACGCTAACAAGCAATTTTAGTAAAATGTCAGTAGACCTTTTAGAAAAAACAATACCTTGAAAATTGACATCAACAGCTTCATAGGGGAGAAGAGTTGCCACTTCTCCCTGTGGCTGTTGAATGCACCTAAAGCACAATTATTAAGTATAAAACATAATTGTACTGAAGAATTAAAGAACAAGTTTCAAGAACAAGTGTCACGACAGTTAGTGCGGTCCAGCATGCAGAACTATCTAACATCTACATAGAGAGAACAGAAAAGGATAGAACGTAAACCGGTCCTTAGAATGGCCAGACTAATACGTTAAAGACAGATAATAGTCAAGGGATAGCTGAGGTCAAGGAAGCCAGAAATACACAATATCTTTAAACAAGCCAAGTCAGGGAAGTCAGAAATCAGAATAGTCAGGAATAGCCAAGGTCAAAATATTGGAAATATCAAAGACAGGACAAGAAAATGCGCTTTCGGGAACCAGGAATGGAAACCATGACAGGGCAATGAACTATGGAACTTAAGGAATTTAAATATCTCTCCTTTGACTGTGATTGGTCAGAGGGTGACCTCTGACTCCAGAACGTGCATGTTCGTGTTACCCTGGGGGGCGGAGCTATATATGGCCGCAACCGCGCGGTCGGCGCTATCTTGAATCTGGGCAGCCAGCTAGGAGAACCCAGCGGAGCGGCTCCCGACTCGCCGCTGAGCAGTTAAGCTCAGTTATTATTATTATTATTATTGCCATTTATATAGCACCAACAGATTCCGTAGCGCTTTACAATATTATGAAAGGGGATTTAACTATAAATAGGACAATTACAAATAAACTTACAGGAACAATAGGTTGAAGAGGACCCTGCTCAATCGAGCTTACATTCTATAGGAGGTGGGGTGTAAGACACATTAGGACAGGAATGTGCAATCAAATAAGGTGGGCTGCCCTTTAGGAGAGGGCAAGAGATGGGTATGTGAGGTAGGGGTTAGTCTTGGAGGCCATAAGCTTTCCTAAAGAGATGGGTTTTAAGGCACTTCTTAAAAGATGCAAGACTAGGGGAGAGTCGGATGGCGGTAGGCAGGCTATTCCATAGGAAGGGAGCCGCCCGCGAGAAGTCCTGCAAGCGCGAGTTGGCCGTACGGGTGCGGACAACGGACAGGAGGTGGTCATGGGCAGAGCGGAGAGACCGAGAAGGGACATACCTGTGGATCAGTGAGGAGATATAAGAGGGGCTAGAGTTGTTCAGTGCTTTATAGGTGTGAGTTAGTGCCTTGAATTGACTCCTATAGCACACAGGAAGCCAATGTAAGGACTGGCAGAGGGGTGAGGTGTGAGAGAACCGACTAGAGAGGAAAATCAGTCTAGCAGCAGCATTCATTACAGACTGTAGGGGTGCAGTACGGCTTTTGGGAAGACCAAGCAGGAGAGGGTTACAATAATCCATGCGTGAAATTATTAGAGCATGGACAAGCTCCTTGGTAGTATCTGGTGCAAGAAAGGGGCGGATGCGGGCTATGTTTTTAAGATGGAATCTACAGGATTTGGCAACATGCTGGATGTGAGGCTCAAAGGTGAGACCAGAGTCAAGTATGACGCCAAGACAGCGCGCTTGCAAGGATGGGCTGATGTTGGTACCACAAACTTGAAGGGAGAGCGAAAGAGGAGGATCAGTATTAGGAGGAGGAAAGACAAGGAGCTCAGTTTTTGAGAGATTGAGTTTCAGAAAGCGGGAGGACATCCAGTCAGAGATGGAAGAAAGGCAAGCAGTGACACGTTGCAGGACAGCAGGGGAGAGGTCCGGGGAGGAGAGATATAGCTGGGTGTCATCAGCGTACAGGTGGTAGTGGAAACCAAATGAGGTAATAAGTTTGCCAAGAGAGGCAGTATAAAGAGAAAATAGAAGGGGACCAAGGACGGAGCCTTGGGGGACTCCAACCGAGACAGGGCGAGGGGAGGAGGTATCATTAGAAAAAGAGACACTGAATGAGCGTTGGGAGAGATAAGAGGAAAACCACAGAGGACAGAGTCACAGAGACCAAGCGATTGCAGAGTTTGAAGAAGGAGAGCATGATCAACGGTGTCAAAGGCCGCTGAGAGGTCAAGAAGAATTAGTATGGAGTAGTGGCCTTTGGATTTAGCTGCGATTAGGTCGTTAGTAACTTTGATAAGGGCAGTCTCTGTAGAGTGGAGAGGGCGGAAGCCAGATTGAAGGGGGTCAAGGAGAGAGTTGGAATTGAGGAAATGAGACACACGGGTAAAGACGAGTCTTTCCAGAAGCTTTGAGGAAAAAGGGAGCAGGGATATGGGACGGTAGTTAGAGGGGGTGGATGGGTCAAGGGATGGTTTTTTTAGTATAGGTACTACAGTGGCATGTTTAAGGTCAGCAGGGACGATGCCAGAAGAGAGCGAGAAGTTGAAGATGTGTGTTAGAGAAGGCACGAGACAAGTGGAGAGAGATCTGATAAGGTGAGATGGGACAGGATAGAGCGGGCATGTGGTGGGGCGAGAGGAGCAAAGAAGAGCAGCCACCTCTTAGTCAGTGGCTGGGGAGAATGTCTGAAGGGTAGGAAAGGCATGATCAATGTGTGATTGAGAAACAGAAAGGCAAGGAGGGGAGAATTCTTTCCTTAGCTGTTCAATTTTGTCAGTGAAGTAACATGCAAAGTTATCAGCAGTAAGGTTGGTTTGGGGGGTGGCCACAGCGGGGCGAAGAAGAGAATTAAAGGTGTCAAAGAGACGCCTGGGGTTGCGGGAACATGAACTAATGAGAGAGGAAAAATAGGACTGTTTGGCAAGGGCAAGGGCTGCACTGTATGAACACAGTATGAATCTATAATGGAGAAAGTCTGACTGGGTGCGAGACTTCCTCCAGGAGCGTTCAGCACACCGGGAGCATCTTTGCAGGTAGCGCGTTGATTTAGTATGCCACGGTTGGGGGCGGGTCCTCCTTGAGGTGCTTGTTTGGAGTGGTGCTGCAGTGTTCAAGGCAGATGTAAGAGTAGAGTTATATATGGAGATGGCCAGTGAAGGACAGGATAGGGAAGGGATGGACAGCAGTTGTGAATCAATGTCAGCTGACAACTGTTGGAGATCAAGAGAATTAAGGTCCCTCCTGAGTTGAGGCTGGTTAGGCGGAGGTTGTTGGGTGAGGGGGTACGTGAGAGCAAACGATAAGAGGTGGTGATCAGAGAGAGGATAAGGAGTGTTGCAGATATTAGATACTGTACATGCATAAGTGAAGATTAGGTCAAGGGTATTGCCAGCTACATGGGTGGGAGAATTTGCCCACTGTGATAGCCCGAGGGAGGAAGTAATTGAAAGCAGTTTGTTGGCATGACCACACCTCGCGGCGAGCCGGGGGCCGTGACAACAAGCAAATAGAATAATCAGCGATTTAAAAGAAAAAGGATACCAGGATGAATTATTACATTCAGCATATAATGAAGTTAAACATAAAGATAGAGAAGAGTTAATTAAACATAAAAATAAAAACACAGAATCGAACTACCAACACCTTAATTTTATTTGTAATTTTAATTGTAAAAGTATACAATTTAAAAAAAATCATTAAAAAATATAAAAATAATAATAATTTTAAAGAAGTATACCCCCTGACAAACCTATGATAACCTATAGGGGCGCTCACAATTTACAGAGCAACTAAGCCCATAACCTATCTACAATTAAAAAAGACAAAAACATGGTTCTTTAATGAATCAAATGGATTTTATGGCTGCGGCACTTGTGGGACTTACAAAAATGCCAACAGCAAAAAAAGAGTAATTAATAAATTTTACCACTCACAAGATAAAAGAAATACTTTAAAATTAAACAAATGATCATAGAAACATAGAATGTGACAGCAGATAAGAACCATTCGTCCCAATTTTCAAAATACTTTTTATTGGTCCCTGGCCTTATCTTAAGTCTAGGATAGCCTTATGCATATCCCACGCATGCTTAAACTCCCTTACTGTGTTAACCTATACCACTTCAGCTGGAAGGCTATTCTATGTGTCCACTACCCTCTCTGTAAGTTAATACTTCCTGAAATTATTTTTAAACCTTTGCCCCTCTAATTTAAGACTATGTCCTCTTGTTGTGGTAGTTTTTCTTTTTATAAATATAGTCTCCTCCTTTACTGTGTTGATTCCCTTTAAGTATTTAAATGTTTCTATCATATTCCCCCTGTCTCGTCTTTCCTCCAAGCTATACATGTTAAAATCCTTTAACCTTTCCTGGTAAGTTTTGTCCTGCAATCCTTGAACCAGTTTAGTAGCCCTTCTCTGAACTCTTTCTGAAGTATCAATATCCTTCTGAAGATACGGTCTCCAGTACTGTGTACAATACTCCAAGTGAGGTCTCACCAGTGTTCTGTACAATGGCATGAGCACTTCTTTCTTTCTACTGCTAAAGCCTCTCCCTATACAACCAAGCATTCTGCTAGCATTTCCTGCCGCTCTATTACATTGTCTTCCTAACTTTGAGTCATCTGAAATAATTACTCCTAAAACCCTTTCCTCACATGTTGAGGTAAGTAGGGTATTAAATATTCTATATTCTGCCCTGAAGTATTTATGCCTAAGATGCATTATCTTGCACTTATTCATGTTAAATGTCAGTTGCCACAGCGCTGACCATTTTTCTAATTTATCTAAATCATTTGCCATTCTGCTTATCCCTCCTGGAACATCAACCCTGTTGCAAATTTTAGTATCATCAGCAAAAAGACATACTTTACCATCAAGACCGTCTGTAATATCACTAGTAAAAAAAATATTAAAAAGAATGGATCCAAGCACAGATCCCTGAGGTACCCCGCTAGTAACCAGACCTTGCTTCGAATAAACTCCATTGACTACAAACTTCTGTTGCCTGTCATTTAGCCACTGCCTAACCCATTGAACAATATTGGAATCCAAACTCAAAGATTGCAGTTTACGGATGAGCCTTCTATGTGGAACAGTGTCAAAAGCCTTACTGAAATCTAGGTAAGCAATGTCTACTGCACAGCCCTGATCTTTTATTTTAGTTACCCAATCAGAAAAATCAATAAGATTAGTTTGGCATGATCTCCCTGAAGTAAACCCATGTTGTCCATGTCCATGCGATTTTAGATGTTCAACAATCCTATCCTTTAACATGGATTCCATCATTTTCCCCGGAAGTAAAGCTTACTGGCCTATAGTTGCCCGACTCCTCCCTACTACCTTTCTTGTGAATGGGTACAGCATTCGCTAATTTTCAATCTCCTGGGACTACTCCTGTTAACAATAATTGCTTAATTAAATCCGTAAATCCGTTTTTTTTTAATAACTTTGGGTGTATCGCATCAGGCCCCATCAACTTATTTGTCTTATTTGACTTATTTGACAGTTGAAAATGAACCTCTTCCTGTGTAAACTCCCATGTAACAAATGACCCATTTGTCCTTTTTCTTAACTGAAGTCCCTTTCCTTCATTTTCATCTGTAAATACTGAACAAAAATATTCATTGAGGCAGTCAGCTAGACCTTTATACTCTTCTACATACCTTTCTTCTTTTGTTATTTATCTGACTAATCCTTGTTTTACTTTCCTTTTCTTATTTTGTGTATGAAAAACATTTGTTATCCCCCTTTTTACTGACTGTACTATTCTCTCTTCTGTGTGTGGTTAGGAGGCTCTTATAACTTGCTTAGGCTCTTTCTGCCTTATAGATCTGTCTGTCTTCCTCACTCTGGCTTTTTTTTAAATTACTAAATGCTAACTTTTAGTTTTTTACTATTTTGGCCACTTCTGCAGAGTTCCACAGTGGTTTCTTAATTTTTCCGCTCTTCCTGACAAGCCTAATGGAATTTTCTGTTGCTTTCAGTGGTGCAACTTTTAACTAATCCCATTTCTCCTGCACTCAATTTAAACTGCTCCAGTCTGATAAGGACTCCTTTACACATATTCTAATTTTAGAAAAGCCTGTTTTTCTAAAATCTAAAACTTTTGTTTTAGTGTGGTGTGAGTCACTTTTCTTATATTAAACCACACTGACTGGTTATCACTAGATCTAAATTTTCTAGTGTACTTACAACTTATTTTAAGTATATTGATCATTGGATCAGATTTGTTTTATTTTATTTATACTAATAAATCTACTAGTTTTCTAATACCCTCAAGTTTCCTGCCTTTCCCTACTGATGACTACTTGGTTGTCAGAGACATGGAAGAGGGCTGTGGATCTCCCTAAGGGATCCAAAGGCGCTATACACTAGAGCCAGGTGACCTACTGGCTCTCTCCTTGTGAGTTGAATATTTTACATACATATTTCTTGCTATACTTATACCATCTGCACTATTGTATTGCTTTGCATTTTTTGCAGATTTGTGTTTATCATTTATCATCTGTACCAATCTTCATCATTATTATTCAGGTACATTAGAGCTCCACTTATATGTCTTTGTGTGTGTTAAATTTACTGTGAGTGGAGGTTTAGGGGATCCCTCACATAAGTGTTGAGCCACTTCTTATCCATTATATTTTTGCATTTTTTTGTATTTGGAATGTTTTATACATTAATTGCTATTTGTATATCGAAATGTTATATTTGGTATAGAGTTATTTATTCTATTTATTCTCCATCATTTAGAACTATGTGATATTATTCTATGTGAACCTTCACTGATTGTCAGGAGGAATCCCTTTACTTGAAGTAATTCCTCTATACATATTTGTATGCATTGGTGTTTTATTAGTTTAGATTTAACTTTTTTATATTCTTCTTTTTTATCTGTTTTTACATCCTGCTCATTATGAGCCCAATGTATATAGGTCTTAATATATAAAACTATCTCAAGTGGACTTATACTTAGCTTCCAGTAATAAAGATGACCGCCTGGACTCACTAAAGAAAATACGAAGGAACGGACTCCATTGACAAAATGGGCAAAGACTATTCTGGACATTTGAAAGGAGGAAGTGATGTGAGGGGTTACAATTCAACTACTTCCGGGATACAGAGGTTTATGGAAGACGTAATAAGCTGTAAATCACCCACAGGTGATGTCAAGCGCCACGATGTGAGGCGTGTGACGTCATCAAGTAATGGGGTAGAACACCCAACCACTCCTCCAGAAACATCACTTGTGATTGGCAGTATCGCAAGCGGTGCTTCACCAATCATAACGAATCCAGGGATATTTAAATTGAAGGATCTGCAGCAGTATGTTACCGATTGATAAAGTCGTGCTGTGACTGGCGAAACTGGATGATGAACTACATGGACGTTTTTTATGTATGTTTTATTGAATACATTTCTGCTACTACATTTGGAACAGTGTCCTGTGGATCATCTACTATTGCTGCTGCTGAGTAAAGAAGGATGGTATTTCCCTTATTGATACATCTGTGTATTTACTAGGTACCAAGTCCAGGCACCTTAAATGGTGAGAAGCAAACTGTGCACTATAGCAAAACATGTTGCTGTTAAATTAATGCAGTAGGGCTGGCTTTGCCCCCTGTCTCTCCTTCTCTTGTGTTTTCTTTCTCATTAGGATACTGATTGATTTAACTTCATCAGACAAGGTTGAGTGTCACCAAAGTACACAAAAGCTGAAGTGACCTGAGCCTATCCATACTGGGCTTTTTACCCCGTGAGTGGATCCTTTTTTAAGTTAGTCCACTGACTTAATATATATGTTATTACACTATATGTGTCTTTTTTATTTCTACAGTGTTGTCATTTTCCAAACCCCTATGGGTAAGTGTAACATCATATTAAGCACTATGCACTCTCTTTACTATAGGTATATCTACCATTTTAGTAAATTATTGTATATTCTGTTACAGTAGCGTAGGGAGTCTCTACATTTGTGTGGAAGTTGCTATCACTTTGCACTTTTCTATTTTTGTCTAAGCACCTTTAAGCATAGAGCACTTTTTTGTTTGCTTTGGTATTTCTTCTTTCCATGACTGTACATATGCTTATTTATATAATGCAGCATGCCTCTAACACAGAAAAGGATTCATGATAACAGTTTAAAAAGTTGGCCCCTTTGAGAAAGTGTGAATTGTTGGAAAACTAAATTTGTAAAGTTAACCCATGATAGTTTAACTCATAAAACAATCTCTGTAAGCCAGGCTTTTAATTTGGCTATTTTAGCCTAAAATTAAAAATCCACTTTCCATTCCCAACAATTCATGCCAGTGGCGGAACTAATACTTTGGGCAGAAATAGAAAGAACAAATCTGTTCTGAGGCATATCAGGGGACATATACATCACACATAAGGCCAGTCACTGGACGGTTCTTAAGTGCACAAGTTTTACAGCTTTATAGGACAAGAATTCCGCAAATGACTCGTTCCTCCTGAACTGTTTTTCAGCCTCTGATAATCTCATTGCCCCCAATTGCATGGGTTCGGGTTCTGGAGGCAAAGATGGAGTCGGGAAAACAGGAGTGGAGAAACAAGGTGCAAGAGACAAGTAAGAATGTTTAGTTTTATTTTGGTTCTCTCCCTATCTCTGAGATGGTTGTCAATGTGCATCATATAAGTGATGTAGTCATTTAGTGTTTCTGGTAAATCCTTTGCAGCAGTCTCATCAAGTACTGCATCAGACAGTCCTTCAGAAAAGGCGGGTTTTAAACCGCTATTTGTCCAGTCTACTTCTGAAGCAAGAGTACAAAATTCAATGGTGTACTCCGCAACTGATCTATTACCTTGCTTAATGCGCATTAGGGCTTTGGCAGCAGTTTTCTCTTTACCTAATGGCTCAAATGTAAGTTTAAACTCAGCAAGAAACTCCTTATAATCATATGCTACTGTCCTATTGCTTTCCCATAAACGAATGGCCCATGTAAGAGCATTACTTGTCAATTGGTTGATAAGATGATCTATCAGAAGGGAAAGATCCAGGAGACTCAAAGTGGTATTCAATCTGGTTAAGAAAACCACGGCATTCCTGGGCATCGCCTCCAAAATGAGGTGGAGTTCATAAGCATATCGAGGGAGCCTTATACATAATGGGAACAGTGCAATAGGAGGGGGTGGGCCTGAGAGTGGGTCATCAGGCTGAAGACGAGCCGTACGGGCTAGGAGCATTTGGAAAGCCTGGGCAAATTGATCCACGTGGTGATCATTTTCCTCCAGCCTTCTCTCGCAAGCCAACATGTGCTGACATAGTTCTGCAGGGTCCTTGGCCCTGTCGTAATGTCACGACTACTATATGACCCAACACGTAGAACTATGTAAACACAAAATACGTATACCGGGCCTTAGAATGGCTGGACTTAACGTAAGAAAATAGTCAATAAACAATCTGAAGTCAAGGAAACAGAAATAAACAATAAACGTAGAACTAGCCAAAAGTCAGGATACCAGAAGTAGGGAAAGTCAAATAAGCCAAAGTCAAATACCAGAAAGTCAAATGAACAGGAACGCACTCTCAAACAACCAACAAGTGGAAACCATGACAGGGCACTGTATAAAAGCTATTCAGGGTTTAAATATACAAGCACCAGGGGCCGTGACAGTATAGAGTGTATGTGAATGTAGTTGTGTGCTTTTATATACTGTTGCCATTTGAAAGCAGTGGTGTACTTGTGTGTAGTGTTTGCTTTTGAATGTAGGAGTGTGTTTGTATGTAGTATTACAAGCATGTGTTTGTGTGAAGTGTTATTTTTATTTAATTTTCAAGTTGGTGAGACATAACACAGAGAGCATAATACATTGGTGTTGGTTCTTCAATGCAAGGGTGTGTTTATATATAATGTTGGTGTTTTAATACAGAGGTGTGTATGTGTGTAGTGTTGGTGTTTAAATGGTGAGATTTATGCACATATACAAATACACTGACACACACATACACACTTTAAAACACTGTATGTTAAATTCAGTGTAGCTGGACATGTTTACCTTATATGGTGAAATGGGTGTGCATGGATAACATCCCTAGCCACATCCTCTTTTAATGAGGTCAAGCTCACATTATGATGTCATCAGGCCTATAAAAACCCTGGTAATCTGAGCCCCTTCATCAGTGTATTCTTCAGTAGTTGCGGTGATTACATGTGGCATAGCAATGAGACATTTACAGTAAAGATTTACTTTTTTCATCTATGGAGCTAGGTATATTAAAGGACCACTATAGGCACCCAGACCACTTCATCTCAATGAAGTGGTCTGGGTGCCAGGTCCAGCCAGGTTTTTGCAGTAAACATAGCAAACATACTCGTTTTCCTGGCACTACAGTGCCCTGAGGGTGCCCCCACCCTCAGGGTCCCACTCCTGTGGCGCTGAAGTGGGAGTAAGGGGTTAAACACCTACCTTTTCTCCAGCATCGGGCTCCCTCGGTGCTGGGACTCTCCTCCCTCTTCTGATGTCCCTGGCTGAATGCGCATGCTTCTCTGAAACTGCTATGTTTACAGCAAAAAGGGTTAAACCTAGCTGGACCTGGCACCCAGACCACTTCATTAAGCTATGTTTACCTATGGGTTAATCCAGCCTCTAGTGGCTGTCTCATTGACAGCCGCTAGAGGCGCTTCCGAGCTTCTCACTGTGATTTTCACAGTGAGAAGATGCCAGCATCCATAGGAAAGCATTGAGAATGCTTTCCTATGGACTGGCTGAATGCGCCCGAGGCTCTTGCCGTGCATGCGCATTCAGCCAGGGACATCAGAAGAGGGAGGAGAGTCCCAGCGCCGAGGGAGCCCGGTGCTGGAGAAAAGGTAGGTGTTTAACCCCTTACTCCCACTTCAGCGCCACAGGAGTGGGACCCTGAGGGTGGGGGCTCCCTCAGGGCACTGTACTGCCAGGAAAACGAGTATGTTTTCCTGGCACTATAGTGGTCCTTTAAGTTACTTTTTTTTTTTTTAAACATTACATTTTGGTAAACAAATTCTAAAATTTGAGCTAGGGGCAAAGTAGGTAAATCCAATAGATTTGTTTTCTTTTGCATGTATGTGATATTATTAGTTTAATATTATTATGATTATTTACATAATGTAAAAAATATTCCAAAGCATTTTACAATATGAAAGTAGGGGAAAAAAATGACAATATAACATGAAATTATTTGACAAATAAATATTTAGCCAACAGAGCTTACAATTTAGGACAAGATTAACCAGTTTTCTTATCTCTGAGTTCTGTTTTGGTCAGTATCACTTATGTTGGCTAACCCTGAATTATGTTTGGATTCGATTGTACGTCTTCCTGCAAAAGTTTCTACTAAGATCTATGAGGTGATTATGTTTTTCCCTTATTAAATGGGGGTATGATCCCATCATAGAGCTTGCTTTTATTAAGATACTCAGTACTATAAATTCTTTAATATCGCATATGTTAAACAGGGCGTATCTTCAGATGCTACTTCCTTGTAGTTTGGTGAATGCTGCCCACGTCCTTATGTAGTTTAAATTACGTGATGTCACACCTGCACTTGAAGTGACCACCTCATCTGACCCCATTATCATATGTTTTGGGGTCACATAGATAACATGGACCAATCAAAAATTATGTAAACCTATCTAAAGCTTATTTGGGCCCATATTTAATACTCATGGTTTCTGCCATAATACACGGTTAGAAAGTCTCTCTTGATATTCTGATATTGACCTTGGCTTTTATTTGACTTTGTGTATTTATGGTGTCCTGACCCAGGACTTGAATTTAAGTATTTCTGGAATCCTGACCCAGCTTGTTATTTTCATATATCTGTATTTCTATTATACTGACCTTGGCTACTCAGACTTTGTCTCTATCTTTTTTAACGTTAAGTCCGGCCACTCTAGGTCCCGGTAATACATCCATTTAGTATTTAGTACTTCTATTCGTGGGATTCGCAATTTCCTGTAGGTTAATGAGTAACGACCCTGTGACAATATTGTGGTATGTTTTATCTGGACAACATCAAACGCCACACCCTCCTTTTATGATGCCAAGCTTTCTTTATGATGTCATTGAGACCAAGTCTGAAAGTGTGGAACACTGAGCTTAACTGAGCTCCTTCACCAGTGTATATTCAGCAGTGGCAGTAATTACACATGAGATTCAATTAGGAGACTTATAATATAAATTTACTTTTTTTTCAGCTGTGAAGCTATGAATAGTTAGCTACCCTAATCTATCTGATAAATTCTTGGTTATGAACAGAATGGCAATTTAATTTGGGCTAGGCTTAAAGAACCAACATTAGGGGATTTCTATTAAGAAATGTATTTATGTGTAGGCTTTTATAGGGAGTAAAGAAATGGAGAATAAATATCCTAATCTCACTCAGAGATTAAAAATCAGATTGAGGTTCTCTAAAGTTCTTAACAGCTATCCAGGAATGTAAGAACCATGGGGTTAACTGGTTAACTGTAGGGAAACATATAGGTTTGTGGTTATTATGGTTAGACACACTGGTGTTTGGTAGGTAATTAAATTATCTTATCCTAAATCAACTATGTCACGGACACCAAGGCTCCCAGTTTGTGCAATGCATTGTTTTTCACAATGACCCTCTGTTGGGAACGTGTGTATATATGTCTGTGTGTGTGAACGTGTGTGTTTTCCAATAAATATATACCTGTTTCACACTTCAGCAAGCCTCGGCTGATGATTGGGACAAGCTATAATTACTTTAGCTGCACTGTCCCTGGAGAGAAGGGATACTTGGCAGAGATACTCAGCCTGGGTATAGGAGCTAGATCCAAATTCCAACCACATTAACAATTCTCATATTTACTAAAGCCCTATTAACTATAATGGGAGGACCTCGTGTCCCCTTCCCCCCGGCCTTCACCTATGCTGGCAGGTGGGGCCCTAATTAAAGGACCACTATAGTGCCAGGAAAACATACTCGTTTTCCTGGCACTATAGTGCCCTGAGGGTGCCCCCACCCTCAGGGACCCCCTCCCGGCCGGCTCTGGAAAGGGGAAAGGGTTAAAAACTTACCTTTTTCCAGCGCTGGGTGGGGAGCTCTCTGCCTCCGCTCCTCCTCCGTTCCTCCTCCTGGGCTGAATGCGCACGCGCGGCAAGAGCTGCGCGCGCATTCAGCCCGTCGCATAGGAAAGCATTTACAATGCTTTCCTATGGACGCTTGCGTGCTCTCACTGTGAAAATCACAGTGAGAAGCACGCAAGCGCCTCTAGTGGCTGTCAATGAGACGGCCACTAGAGGATTAGGGGGAAGGCTTAACCCATTCATAAACATAGCAGTTTCTCTGAAACTGCTATGTTTATTAAAAAATGGGTTAACCCTAGCTGGACCAGGCACCCAGACCACTTCATTAAGCTGAAGTGGTCTGGGTGCCTAGAGTGGTCCTTTAATTATAGTGTGGGGGTGGATATGCAACTGTCCACTCCCCCAAATTATAATAAGCACCCCCACCACCACTTGGTGGCTAGGGGTCCCCAATACCCTAGTCACCCCATAAAATAAATTTACATACCTCCTTCACCCTAATAAATGAGCAGGGGGGCAAAAATCTAAAACTTGTAAATTAAATTATACTTACCATCATTTTTCTTCAACCCCAAAAAAGGCCAAATAAAAATCTACAATTATCAATGCTAATAAGTAAAATATATATTTTAAAAAAGGCCCAGTTGCAAAGGGACGAGGGTGCAGTTGCTAATGAAGCCATTTCCCTGAAATTTCCCTGAGTTTTTGCATGTTGGGATGTCTGCAGCTTGCTTTTATTTTTGCATTGTATGAAAAACTTCCTTAAACCTTTGAGAACACTTAAACTTATGATAAATGAGACAATACCAAAATAGCAAACTGTCCCACCCACTCAAACGTTCAATGTGCATCAAGTTCAAAGAGAGTGCCTAGTTCCCAAATACAACTCTAATCATCCTCAGGAGGGTTTCGGTGGAGCTGTACATTCGAGAGTTCTTTCACTCCCTTCGATGGCACTCATAATCAACGGCTATCGATGGGAGAGAAGGAACTCCGAAGTAAAATATTATACAAACATAGCTAATACAAGGAATGACCTTATTAGGCTATGTGTTCCTATACTAAGAAGCCTCCATTTCTCCTGATGTATGGTACTATCACAATATATAACTCTGTTATATTATAGTCCTAGGATAGGGTTAATAGAGTGTGTATAAGAGGTAGTATTTTTATAGTATTCTTGCTTATTTTTTTGATTTGTGGTTAAATTTGTTATGTCACTCTTGGTGATTGTGTTAACAGTCCAGGTCAGGGTTCCCCCTGAGAGTATGCACAGTTTTTGTACCTTTTTTGTGACTTTCAATCTCTTTTGAATAATAAATAACACCATTCTTAAAAACTTTAATATATGCTTCATGATTCTACTATTCTGAATGTGCAGAGTTCCACTAATTAAATAATATGCTAAATGAGGTCTCACACTTTAATTAAACTGTAAAAACACATAAAAAAAAACACAAAACAAAAAACTAAACAAAAAAAATATGGTGTGACCCTCAATTAAAATAAATATGTTGGACTCCTGCCGTCACATGGGTCATGAGGATCTTGAGTGAACATATGGTTCTCTTCACAGTTATAAATCACTCTTTCTTTTGGCCAACTGCAAACTAGCACACGCAGACTGGGTCTGTCAAACGGTTGTTATTAATGGCAGTTATTAATTCATTCACCTTAGGAACGTGCATTGCAGGAGGTTTAAAGACCTTGACTTTAATCGTTCTTACTCTAGCAAATGACAATGGAAAAAAAGAATATATATTACTGTAAAGAGCAGGAACAACAAGATCTGTGTTGACTTGACCTGACAATGCCGACATGATGATCTGGGATAAAAGCCAACTGTTCAGGGAATCTCTACTGCTTATTCAAGTTGCTCGTACCACTTTGCTATGTATAACCATAGTGAGAGATTAGTATTGCAAGTTATGAACATAGTAGCTTAATTAGTTGTAAGAAATTGGGCTTAAAGTACTTCTATAGGCACCTAGACCATGTCATCTCAGAAGTGGTCTGCATGCAATGTCTGTATGATTTTAACCCAGTAACTGAAAACATTGCCTTTTGCAGGAGAGGCAATGCTTTTATTCTAGGGTTCACATGCCTCTAGTGGCTGCAAGGAAGACTAAAGGCATTAAATTGTAAGGTAAGTAAAACTTACCTTTTAAACCCCTGCAATGGGTAGGTAAGATAACTCTATTGCATTAGGAATACATGTTTGTATAGCTAAAGCTATAGTGTTCCTTTATTTTCTAATGCAAGTTTATACAACACATGTAAACCTCAATAGTTAGGAAACAATTCTTGATAGAGAATGTCAATTATAAAACTGGTAAATGTAATATATTAATGTATTTACTTTCAGTGATTTGATAACAATGAAGCCTCTATAAACCCACCTCCCTATTATATGACATCACATGGGGAGCTGTGTTTTCCCAGGCCGTAAAAGTTATTGTACAGTATACACATGCCACTTAAGCTTTAACTTATATCATTATCGTCTGATCTCTCTCACCCACAAAACCAATCCTTGGTGGATAATATTTATTTATCAAACCATTCATTACAAACTAACTGTCCCTTGCGGATTCTGCCATTTTCTTTCTTTAACACGTTGTGCCGCATCTGCCAGTTGGCATCACTGCTGTACTCTCATGGAGACTGAGACTGCTGGATCCTCCATAGCCAAAATCTTACATGCGAGGATACCTATCTATAGCTATGGAGATTGACAAAAATGTGATGAGTTAAACTCCACCTTTTATCAAGTTTTATCAACTTTAGGCTTGACCATAAGATGAGATACTCCCTACTTTGTCTTATGATGTCTTTTGATTGTGTTGGAATTTCAATGAAATTACAACATAATATGAGTATTTCATAAAGTTTTTAACTTTATGAAATACTCAGATATTTTATTATGGAAAATGAATTACTGTGGCGGTACTTACCTTATGCGGGGGCCGGCTGGGGTCCTCCGCTCGAGCCGCACGCGTGCATATTTATCATTGGGTTTGACAGAGATACAATCCAAGCTCATTTAACAACATTAGTGTTTCCTTAATAAGTATATTTTTTTTAGTTAAGAAAATGTTTAAAATTAGAAGCACAAAGTTGGTAAAAAAATTCTTTGTAGTAGTACTTCTAGGAAATTGGTTCAGAAACCCTGGTGGTAGAGACTGTTTAACACTAAATATTGCCTCTTCTCCCATCCATATCAAACTTTGCCTAAAATATTTATTTTTATATCCTATAATTTTATGTGTTAGAACTTGACAGTCAGTATAAATCTGTGTTTGCCTGATTCTAATGTTAAATCTGTGAAATTGGAGATTTGAGTATACACTTTTTTTTTCTGTTTAGACAGCTTTTGTTTGTTTTAAAAAAAAAATATAAGAATTAACTGTTACAAAATAAAACTTTAATGGGTTCATCAAGCATGTCAAACGCAAAAAAGGAAAAGGAATTTGACCCAAGGTAGCATGAAATCAACCCCTATAACTAAATTTGTCATGTCCTTCTAGAACTGTAAATGCCACCATTTTGGTCCAACCCAAATTGACATGGAAAATATGCCCAGAGGGTCTTGCAATGTGTCAGAAGCCAGATGTATGTTGTAAAAGCAAACCATTACCATAATCAAAACGTATCAAATATAATGAGAAAAATAATTGAAGGAAACCAGAGGAATGAGTGAAAATGCAAGTGTAGACGATGTTTCTCATTTAAGGACATTCTTCTGTTCATTCCAAACAAATTAAGATTACATTGTTCCGTCTACAGGGAAATAAAATAGCAGCTTATCTTTCTTTTACAGACTTACTTATACTCTAGTGTACTCAAACAGGCCCATCTCTAAATCATAAAAGGAACAGGGTGTTCATTCTTTTTTTATATAACAGTTAAAATAACTTTCCAGCAGAATTGTTAAACATACTCCTTAGGACAGAACACTAACTAAACGTTTGTCAGCTGGATCATGATAAGACATTTAAAGCCAAAGACAACATTTGACAAGATAGATCATTCGGTAGTAGTTCAGATACTAAAAACATAACTGTCAAAAAATCAGAATCCTGGTCTTGGACTTCAAGTTGAGTTTTTTGTTAATATGATTTTTGTTTGTTTGCACTGCTGAAATTTAACTTTTCACTCTTGGAAAAAATAAGTGTGCAGACATGTATTTGTTTCTATTTTGTAATTTATTTGGCTAGTATTTAACTTTTTTTAGAACCCCCCAAAAAAGAAATCTAAATTCAAAGCAGGACCTGGCTTTTACTGGAAACATTTTGCTGGGTTTTTAAAGAGTGCCATTAAATACATTCAATATAGAATGGTGCAGTTTCAAATGAAAACACTACATTAAAAAAAAACAAGCGTCCTTATGATATCATTCATTCACGATATCAAGTGACTGCAATGAGTTATTACTAAACCAGTAAGTGATACGGCTAAGCATCATGTTTACATTAATATAGATTATATATTGTATATGATATATATTTTTTCCCTATGTGCATTATTTTGTACGTGTTTTAAATGTATGTACTTTTCTAAAGCATTACTCGCTTAGGGATAGGCTAAGAGTATCAGCTAACGCTCTAAGATTGTCACTGCTGCTCGAGCAAATGCTCCCTCATTTGCTGAGCAATACAAGAGAGGAGCACCTGGGGAACTCCACGTTACCGTTCGAATTTTTTAATAATAAGAAGCTGCTGAGGGACTATCTATTTCATTATTACTTCACTAACATGACATTCCTTTACACCAGCTGATGTAACTACTGTGATGTTCAATAGGACACTTCTACCTGAGTGTAGGATTTTCTTATTGGTCCTCCCTTTCCATTACTCCGTACACCACAGGTGAGATAACATTGATCATGGTGGCTTTCCTGCGTAATGGAGACCCACAGGAGAATGCACACATAAAAAGAGTTGATCCCCATGAGGTCGTTCCAAGAGGAGAGGCGAATCCTCAAGATATTCAAGTGAAAAAGAGATCCAAGACACATCAAGTAGTCTCCTAATTAAACAGTCTTAATAGAAGAAACAAGGTACTGTCAAGATGAAGCAATGGTCCAACACGCAGAAGTAAGCCAAACAAGGATAAAATAACAAACAGTAACAACATATTACCGGGCCTTAGAATGGCCAGATTTAACGTAAAGAATAGCCAGTAACGAGCCAAGATCAGGAATACAGAAAGCAACAATTACGGAATAAACAAAGCCAAAGGGTCAAGGATACCAGAAATACGAAAGTCAAGCTAAGCCAAGATCAATAACCAAATACCAGTAACAGGAATGCACTCTCGGATAACCAACAAGATGGAAACCACGACAGGGCACTGAACAACTGCTTAAAGTTTGGGTTTAAATAACCAAGTAAACTATTTGCTTATTTGGGTAGCATTACCCCACAACGTGCGTGCACAGCGAAAATGTGATGCCGCATGCACGTTCACGTCATTGTGGGCGACGCACGTTTACGTCATTGCGAACGCCCCCTTGCAGCGGCCGGTGGCCTTCCTAATGGTGGACCTGGCCGCTGTCATAGGAGCTGCACAGAGGGAGAGGCGCTGGAGGCAAGGTATGTAACCTCTCCCTCCTTTAGTGTGACCGCACCGATCAGATGCGGTCACATTGCGGTGCCGGTTGGGCCCCGTGATGGGGTGACCACACTGATCAGGAGCAGCCATACCGAGGTGCCAATCGGGCACCGTGACAGGTGCAGACTACTTCATGTGGTCTGCCTCTGAATGATTTATTGCTTCTAACAACATGAACCATATAGTGTGTTAGAAAGACTATTAAAAGTTAAAAGCGGAATTGTAAAATTATAGAAAAAATGGGTTAGAGATAATGTGGAAAAATTAATAAAATCATTAGTAAGTAAAATCACTTTTAATTAGTTACCTCTTGTGTAGAAGGAAATGGCATTACTTGAAAATACATTTCTGACTAAAAACTTGAGGCTAAAATGTCTTTTTTTTGTTGAATAAACAAATTACAGTTCCTAGATCAAGACATGCTTGTTTGGAGTGCAGTCTATCTTCTAAAAAGATTTAAAGACTATTAGATTTTCTTGTGATGATTCCTACGTTCTTCACTCTGTAATGACTATTAAAAACTTTACTGTGTAGAATAGATAAATGCAGTGAGTTAAGTAATACTATACTCGACTGGGGTTGGTATTAGTAAGATAAACAATATTCTTGTTATGGGTTGGTAAATGCAAACAAGGAGCGCCAATTAGCACGCTATAAAGAAAGTGAGAACATTGTGAGTGGTATCACTGGCGTTGCAGGTGTTGCAGGACTCAGCGGTATGGGACAGGAGAATAGCAGTGAAACATTGTGGATTTCTCCACTGGCATAGAAGGAACCCAGAATTAACACTTGGAGTAGTTGTTGTCATCTACTGGGAGTTACAGTCTCAGAAGTGTTTACGGCCTATCGGAGATCCTGCGGATCTTTCTCACATACTGTCCCCTATATGATTTTCCCCTCCAGGGCCAGGGTTTGGCTTTGGCTCTGTAACCTCTGCATCCTTATTGTAGTTGGTTGTCAGCCCGAGGGTGTGGAGAAATGGCTGGGAATCCTCGCCCGAGGAGAGGATTAAGGTGTCATTCCCCTCTCAGACCCCATCGGTATTTGATGGATTGGTCATGTAGCTGTTTAGCCACCGGAGCCAGTTTTCTCTTTTCGACTAGAACTGGGAATGGTAAGTCACTGTAAAGCGAGATTGAGTGCCCTTCAAAAGTCAATGCTCCCATCTCTCTAGAGAGGTTTATTATTGCGCTTTGACAGTTATGTCTCTAGTTATGGCAATGATAATCCTAGGTGCTGCTTCTTGGGCAGTCGCTGACTTCCGTACTAGGAAGGTTGCTTTTATTTGGGGGCATCAGGGTCGTCTGTAAAGCCCATAGAGGCTATGATCTTCCGCATGAATGGGAGCAGGGCTTCACCTCCTACTCTCTCTGGCACCCCACTCAAGCAGACATTGCGGCAACGGTGCCTGGATTCCAGGGTAAACACAGTCTGCTGTAACATGTTGACCTGGTTCGTGAGTCCCTCCAGCTGACTTTTAGTTTGTTGGCATCACTTTTAGGGTTGTTATTGGGTAATAACAGCAGAGGGTGGAATCAAACCACTTTAAAATGAGCCTCCCCCCAATTTGTGCATTTATATGTTTACGGGGGTTGAACAGGGCAATATGACTTGTTGGATCTGGAGTTATAATTAATAGCATTTCTATAGAGCTAACATATTCTTTGGGCTTTGCAATTATAGGGTGGGGCTATCTGACAAAAGAATATTAACAGAAACATTAAGTGAAGAAAGCCCCGCTCAAACAAGCTTACAATCTATGAGGAAGGGCTACAAACACACGTGAGACAGCATGTCAGAGGGGAGGAGGGACTGAGGCATAAGATGCCTGTGTCAAAATAAGCTGGTAAACATGGTATGTAAAGACAGTGGAAGGTGAGAGAGTGAGCTGGGCTTTGGAAGCAAGGGAACTATGGGCTGTGGGAGATAGTAGGTTATTCTAAAAAGGTGCATTTTCAGTGACTTCTTAAAGCCTGGTGGTTAGAGGAGAATCTAATGGCACTGAGAAGGGAATTCCATAGGAAAAGATCAGCCTTTGAAAAATCCTGCAGATGAGAGTTAGCAGTGAGGCAATGAGCAGATGACAGGAGAGAGTTGCTTGTGTGGATATTTGGAAAGCTGATGAGAAGTGAAATCTAATAGTCAAGTTGAGAAATGATGAGTGCGTGAACAAGTGTCTTAGTTGTATCTTAGTTGTAAGTTAGAAAAGGGTATATGTGGGCAATAGATGGAAGTTACGGGACTTGGTGACATACTGGACGTGAGAAGAAAAGGTAAGACCTAAGTTGAAAATAACTCCAAGGTAGTGAGCGTGAGGGGTTGGGGTAACAGATATTCAATTGACCTGCAGAGAAATAGATGACTGTTTGAGGAGGAAAACATGAGGGCCCGGGGTCAGTTTTAGAAAGATTATGTTTTAGAAAACAGGAAGCCATCCAGTTACAGGTGGAAGAGAGGCAGCTTGTGACACATTCCAAGGGAGCAGGGGTGAGGTCAGGGGAAGAAAGATTAATTTGACTATCATCAGCATATAGATGGTATTGAACTCCAAAGGTGTTAATAAGAGGAAGTCAGTTTAAATGGAAACTAAAAAAGGAGACTTGGGCAACACCAAATAAGATGGGCAGTGGGTAGAAGGTGGCACCAGAGACATCAGTTGAGCATTTAGAAAGATACATTTAATACAAATGTTTTGGGGCCCCTGTCTCTTTATCAATGTAACAATGCCCTTGTGGTAAAGGGACAAGGGTCCCGAAACATTAGTATTTTGCCGTGCTCTTCTTATAAATGTTGGTTTCACCAGTGGGCCTGATTAACTAAGCTGCGCATTGTACTTTTTCTTTTTCTCATGTCGATTACCTAGCTGTGCTAGGTAAAAGTTTTTTGGGAGATTCCTTTCTGCTACATTTGAGTGTGCACACTCCTACATAATCCCACTTGTAGTATATAAAGTGTAATAATCTCCCTGTGTTCTTTTTAATATTTGGTCATTTCAGCAGCACCATATTATCATTTTTTTTTAGGTATGCTTTTTATATACTACTATATATATATATGTATGTATACCTTCCATGGCTAGATCTAAGCTTACGGGCAGGGCCCTCTCTACCTTTTGTATTTGTCTGTGTATATTGTATGTTCTGCCCTAATTGCACAGCACAGTGGAATTTGTTGGCGCTTTATAATACCAGTAATAAATAAATACTTAAAATTAAAAAAGAAACACAGCAGGAAAACAAATAAGTTTACAAGAAAGGGCCCTGAAGTCTGAAGTGTGTACTTTTGGAAAACATTTAATTATATTAAGTAGACTATTTTACAGGCATGGCTAGCATTCCACGGATTGAAGATAAACAGTATATACACAATGATAATCTTCAGTTCATCCCTGCACTCCCTCAAGTGATTACAGAGAGAGACAAATTAAATGAACCACCAATGAAAAATGTTATATAAATCAACACACATTCCTTTAGCCTTTAAAACTTTCACTGTTTCATTAAGAGCTTCAGAAATATTGCAGACCACACTTAAATATCCCTGCTAGCACTAGGAAAAAAAAAACATAATTTGTGATGAGTTATTAACCTTCTGTAACAGGTGTTTTCCAGCAATATGTGAAAGGGCAAAGGTTATCTTAATACACTTGTCACATTTAATATTAATGGTCTTGGTATTATATAGATGTATATATAGTAAGTAGAACGTGGACAAGGGTAATAGATGGAACTGTGTGGGTAGTAGGCATTGCTAAACATACCCGCATCTAGAGCGTAATGCACTTCTCAGTGCAGTTACATGTACAAAAACTAATGTCAACTCATAACATTATATAATTAGCACTTACCAATGAACAACATCTCATATTTACAGCTCATCACTTTCATCAGTTCACAGTACAAGAAGTGCATTTGGATTTAAAGGAACACTCCAAGCACCATAATCACTATAGCCTGCTTTAGCAATAATGGTTCCAGTAGTGCCCTGATACTCTCCAAAGGTAAGTAGTCAAGGTGTTTGAGAATGGCTTGATAACATACCTGGGGTCCTCTGGGGGCCAGTTGCAACTTCCTGTGTATCGGAAATTGCAGTAATGGACTTAGTCTAGAATTGCAGGGCTCAGCTTATTGGCCGAACATGCTCAGCTCATGCTATCAGTCAAAAAAACTGGCCCAAAATGGCAGGGCTTAGCATAATAGAGCTTCCAATTCCACAGGAGGTAGTAGTGGTCCCAGGTAGGTTTTCCATCACCTATCCTTTATGGGCATGGCCATCTTCATCTGAAGTGCCAATAACCAATGTCACTACTGTACTCTCACGCATGCTTCAAACCGCGGGATCCTCCATGGACAGAGCCAGTTCTCTGCCACCGTCACTGGATGGAGGGTGGCAGTGCCACTTTAAAAGAACATCTAGCCAAAATGGAATTCAGAAAAACTACTACTAAATCCTGCTTTAGTTACTGAAATGGTTAAAATGATGTGTCTTTAACCTTGCCCATCCATCATTTGAGGAAAATTCTCATAAATGCCTAACAAGAATGATATGACTCGTAGTCTAATAACATGGATGGACACCTCAGGGTAAAATGATTTTTTTTTCTGCATATTTCTTTTGACTCATATTGAAACTTATTTAGAATTTTGAACCCTGGGGTTTAGCCTTTACATTTTTGTTTCTCTTATTTTTGTTACTTATTTGTTGCTATTATTTTTACCTTTTGGGCACCAAGTATTTAACAAACTTTGTGTTATTTTTCAGGCTGTTTTCGGTTGGTTGTGATGTAGCTGCTGAGGCAATAGTTTTAAATATTAAACCAGTCCCTTGTAAAAGAACTGACTTCTGGCAAACCGAACACAGCCTTGGAATTCAAAGCATGGATACGGTGCCAGAGGAAATGCCAGCAATTTCTCACTGCATAGCTCAGATATGCCAACTGACACCTTCCTTGGCAGCGAAACAGAGCAGAGTTATTGCAAGTTGTAAATCACTACAGTGTAGTAAGCCATTTAACACTGTACAGTAAAAATAACTTGCAAAACCTTATAAACAACCAAGAAAAGGTTTTCTATACATAAAGCTCAGTATATAAAAACACACCAGTAATATTTACCATGACGATGATATTTTCATAAATCAAGTGCATCAGCATAATATCTATAGGGCTATTAGTTAGCCAATACAGATATCACTTTAATTCTTCTTCTTACAAGAATAAGTAACACTCATTGAAATGGTTGGAGAACATTGGATACGGAGCATTCCAAAACATTAGCAATTTGTGCTATAAGCACTTATCCAAAGCCTTACAGAGTCATCCAGACACATAAATTGTCTAAATTATTGCTTAATATATTACAATAGAACAACAGCCCTTCTCACCTGCTAGTCGTCTCTCTCTTGCATTTTTCCAGATAACATCCAAAGCCCTGGCAGTAGAATCTCTGATATGATCACTGAATGATCGTCTGAGAGGGGCTGTGGTTGTTCTTTCCATTTTAAGAAAGGTCAAATTTTCCCATCAAACTACATCAGTCCACCTTGTTCTTCGTGGACTTTAGCAATTGAGTATCAAAAAGAAATAAAATGAAAACAATAATTGTGTTGCTGCTTAGTCAAGTCCAGCAATCTTTATGTAGAGCCAAAGTCTTACCCTTCAAGAGTCAGGCAATGCAGTCCTCACTGCAGACACAGGATGATAACACATACTGCAGACAAATGTTGACAAGCTGCCAAGTCCACTACTATTAGTACATCTGGAATATTTTACAAAGAGCTGAAGATACAGTGCTTTAGCTTCACTTAGCATCAACAAAAACAAAACATTCCATTCATTTGTTTAAAAAATAAAAAATCCCCGCATTTATTTATATATCATTAGCTCAACGCATAGATATTATCTGAATTCTTCATATATGCAGTTTGCCTTTGCTAGTTTCTGCTTACTGCTGAGCTTTTCCATCATAGAGGTTTGATTTACAGCAAGAAGAGGGCAGGAATGCTACCTTAGGATGCAATGTAATCATCTGGTATACATTGCTCAGTTCCTTTAAAGTAGTTATGTATGGGCCACATTTTGTTTAAAATACTCTACTGAATACCTAGTATATTTTAAATGTCTAGAAAATATGCATGTCTGACTTACTGTGAATAATTGAGACAATATCCAAATGTCCCCTGTGATATGGTCTTCAGTTTGAATGTAAAGCTATTCAAATCATATGATATGTTTGAATATTCTTGGATCCTGAATTTCAATTGTGTCTTTTTTTATTTTTTATTTTTTTATGTGTTTAAGCTCAGAGAAAAGAGAAGAGGCAGTATTTTGTGTAGAGATCGTCTTAAAAATCCATCAGTTCTGCAAAGCATTTTGCTATCAAATTTGCCTGGAAATTTTCAAGTGCAAAACTTAAAAAAAAAAGTATGCATATGTCATGAACCCATTTAATCAAGATATTTAAAAAGGCAAATTTAATAAATATGTAAAAGAGGAGATGACATTTTCACCTAGCTTATATTTTTTAAATCATTGCAAAAAGTATTAGTTTAGCTTAATGGATTTGCTAAGCATGTATGTGCGAGCCATTTAGCCATCAAACGCATTTGCTGCAATCTGTCTTATTAGAAACAGAAAGTGCTTTAATTGTATTTAGCTAGTATGATGGATACTTATCTGTGGGCAGGCAACAAAACAGCACAATGAATGCCTAACATTAACGATTCTCTTTGATCCAGAATAACTGGTCAGAGATAGACTTCACTACCCAGAGTCTGGGTTATAGACATGTGTTCCAAATGAAGGTCACAAGACGATTGCAGGGTCAAAAGCACACATTTGACATTCCATATTTGGGTTACAAAAGGAACCAGGAGCTGGTTAGGAAGCAAGGGTTTAAAGTGAGATAAATGTCACATGTCAGCTGATCTATACATACTAAAAGAACATAAGAGGCTTACGCAATACGTTTAATTAATCAAGGAACAATGGGAACTATCGGGATTTTAAAGGCCATAGACTCTGTTTCATATTGAGCATATTTTTCATTGGAGTGTACACATATGACAAAAAGGGCGAGATACACAAACTATCATTGGCATTTCTCAAACTCGAGTGTGTAAACACTCCCTGTGCAAGTGAATGCATTGTGATTTTATTTCTCCATTGAGTGTGATTCACAAAACTCAGTGATCAACATCTTCACCTCTTTCCCTATTTTTTATACCTGCACGGGAATAGGGGACAAACAGCCGGGAGAAAGGATTAATTGTAATAAAGCAGAGATCT
>OW240917.1:76877659-76961707 GCA_933207985.1 Pelobates cultripes
TCTAAAACAAGTCGTTGAGGAGCCAACTCATAAAGATGGCATACTAAATTTAGTGTTAACAAATGGAGATTTGATATCAGATATTACTGTAGGTGAAAGTTTAGGATCCAGTGATCATCAGTCAGTGTGGTTTAATATAAGAACAGTGACTGAGTCACACCACACAAAAACAAAGTTTTAGACTTTAGAAAAACAGACTTTTCTAAAATTAGAATATGGGTAGAGGAGTCATTATCAGACTGGAGCAATTTAAATGGAGTCCAAGAGAAATGGGATTATTTAAAAGTTGCACTATTGAAGGCAACAGAAAATTGCATTAGGCTTGTCAGTAAAAGCAAAAAATTCAAGAAACCACTGTGGTACTCCGCAGATGTGGCCAAAATAGTTAAAAACAAAAAGTTAGCATTTAGGAATTATAAAACAACCCAGAGTGAGGGAGACAAAATGATCTATAAGATTAGGCAGAAAGATTCCAAATCACACACAGAAGAGAAAATAGCACAGTCAGTAAAAAAAGGGGGACAAAACATTTTTTAGATACATAAATGAGAAAAGAAAAGTAAAACAAGGATTAGTTAGATTAAAACAAAAGAAGGAAGGTATGTAGAAGAGGATAAAGGTCAGGCTGACTGCCTCAATGAATATTTTTGTTCTGTATTTACAGAAGAAAATGAAGGAAAGGGACCTCAGTTGAGAAAAAGGATAAATGAGTCATTTATTACACGTGAGTTTACAGAGGAAGAGGTTCTATTTCAACTGTCAAAAGTAAAGACAAATAAGTCAATGGGACCTGATGGAATACACCCAAAGCTATTAAAAGAGCTTAGTGGTGTACTAGCAAAACCATTAACAGATTTATTTAACCAATCATTGTTAACAGGAGTAGTCCCAGAAGATTGGAAGTTAGCGAATGTTGTGCCCATTTACAAGAAAGGTAATAGGGAGGAGTCGGGCAACTATAGGCCAGTAAGCCTTACTTCAGTAGTGGGGAAAGTGATGGAAACCATGTTAAAGGATAGGATTGTTGAACATCTAAAAACACATGGATTTCAAGATCAGAGACAACATGGGTTTACTTCAGGGAGATCATGCCAAACTAATCTTATTGATTTTTTTGATTGGGTAACTAAAATTATAGATCAGGGTGGTGCAGTAGACATTGCTTACCTAGATTTCAGTAAGGCTTTTGACACTGTTGCACATAGAAGGCTTATCAATAAACTGCAATCTTTAAGTTTGGATTCAAATATTGCTGAATGGGTAAGGCAGTGGCTGAGTGACAGGCAACAGAGGGTTGCAGTTAATGGAATATATTCAAAGCTTGGACTTGTCACCAGTGGGGTACCACAGGGATCTGTACTTGGACCCATTCTCTTTAATATTTTTATTAGTGATATTGCAGAAGGTCTTGATGGTAAGGTATGTCTTTTGCTGATGATACTAAGATATGTAACAGGGTTGATGTTCCAGGAGGGATAAGCCAAATGACAAATGATTTAGGTAAACTAGAAAAATGGTCAGAATTGTGGCAACTGACATTTAATGTGGATAAGTGCAAGATAATGCATCTTGGACGTAAAAACCCAAGGGCAGAGTACAGAATATTTGATAGAGTCCTAACCTCAACATATGAGGAAAGGATTTAGGGGTGATTATTTCTGATGACTTAAAGGTAGGCAGACAATGTAATAGAGCAGCAGGAAATGCTAGCAGAATGCTTGGTTGTATAGGGAGAGGTATTAGCAGTAGAAAGAGGGAAGTGCTCATGCCATTGTACAGAACACTGGTGAGACCTCACTTGGAGTATTGTACACAGTACTGGAGACCGTATCTTCAGAAGGATATTGATACCTTAGAGAGGGTTCAGAGAAGGGCTACTAAACTGGTTCATGGATTGCGGGATAAAACTTACCAGGAAAGGTTAAAGGATCTTAACATGTATAGCTTGGAGGAAAGACGAGACAGGGGGGATATGATAGAAACATTTAAATATATAAAGGGAATCAACACAGTAAAGGAGGAGACTATATTTAAAAGAAGAAAAACTACCACAACAAGAGGACATAGTCTTAAATTAGAGGGACAAAGGTTTAAAAATAATATCAGGAAGTATTACTTTACTGAGAGGGTAGTGGATGCATGGAATAGCCTTCCAGCTGAAGTGGTAGAGGTTAACACAGTAAAGGAGTTTAAGCATGCGTGGGATAGGCATAAGGCTATCCTAACTATAAGATAAGGCTAGGGACTAATGAAAGTATTTAGAAAATTGGGCAGACTAGATGGGCCGAATGGTTCTTATCTGCCGTCACATTCTATGTTTCTATGTTTCTATGTTTCTATGTTTCTATGTTTCTATGTTTCTATGTTTCTATGTTTTATTCTAGGGTTCACATGCCTCTAGTGGCTGCAAGGAAGACTAAAGGCATTAAATTGTAAGGTAAGTAAAACTTACCTTTTAAACCCCTGCAATGGGTAGGTAAGATAACTCTATTGCATTAGGAATACATGTTTGTATAGCTAAAGCTATAGTGTTCCTTTATTTTCTAATGCAAGTTTATACAACACATGTAAACCTCAATAGTTAGGAAACAATTCTTGATGGAGAATGTCAATTATAAAACTGGTAAATTTACTATATTAATGTATTTACTTTCAGTGATTTGATAACAATGAAGCCTCTATAAACCCACCTCCCTATTATATGACATCACATGGGGAGCTGTGTTTTCCCAGGCCGTAAAAGTTATTGTACAGTATACACATGCCACTTAAGCTTTAACTTATATCATTATCGTGTGATCTCTCTCACCCACAAAACCAATCCTTGGTGGATAATATTTATTTATCACACCATTTATTACAAACTAACTGTCCCTTGCGGATTCTGCTATTTTCTTTCTTTAACTAGTTGTGCCGCATCTGCCAGTTGGCATCACTGATGTACTCTCATGGAGACTGAGACTGCTGGATCCTCCGTAGCCAAAATCTTACATGCGAGGATACCTATCTATAGCTATGGAGATTGACAAAAATGTGATGAGTTAAACTCCACCTTTTGTCAAGTTTTAACAACTTTAGGCTTGACCATAAGATGAGATACTCCCTACTTTGTCTTATGATGTCTTTTGATTGTTTTGGAATTACAATGAAATTACAACATAATATGAGTATTTCATAAAGTTTTTAACTTTATGAAATACTCAGATATTTTATTATGGAAAATGAATTACTGTGGCGGTACTTACCTTATCCGGGGGCCGGCTGGGGTCCTCAGCTCGAGCCGCACGTGTGCATATTTATCAGTGGGTTTGACAGAGATACAATCCAAGCTCATTTAACAAAATTAGTGTTTCCTTAATAAGTATATTTTTTTTTAGTTAAGAAAATGTTTAAAATTAGAAGCACAAAGTTGGTAAAAAAATTCTTTGTAGTAGTACTTCTAGGAAATTGGTTCAGAAACCCTGGTGGTAGAGACTGTTTAACACTAAATATTGCCTCTTCTCCCATCCATATCAAACTTTGCCTAAAATATTTATTTTTATATCCTATAATTTTATGTGTTAGAACTTGACAGTCAGTATAAATCTGTGTTTGCCTGATTCTAATGTTAAATCTGTGAAATTGGAGATTTGAGTATACACTTTTTTTTTCTGTTTAGACAGCTTTTGTTTGTTTAAAAAAAAAATATAAGAATTAACTGTTACAAAATAAAACTTTAATGGGTTCATCAAGCATGTCAAACGCAAAAAAGGAAAAGGAATTTGACCCAAGGTAGCATGAAATCAACCCCTATAACTAAATTTGTCATGTCCTTCTAGAACTGTAAATGCCACCATTTTGGTCCAACCCAAATTGACATGGAAAATATGCCCAGAGGGTCTTGCAATGTGTCAGAAGCCAGATGTATGTTGTAAAAGCAAACCATTACCATAATCAAAACGTATCAAATATAATGAGAAAAATAATTGAAGGAAACCAGAGGAATGAGTGAAAATGCAAGTGTAGACGATGTTTCTCATTTAAGGACATTCTTCTGTTCATTCCAAACAAATGAAGATTACATTGTTCCGTCTACAGGGAAATAAAATAGCAGCTTATCTTCCTTTTACAGACTTACTTATACTCTAGTGTACTCAAACAGGCCCATCTCTAAATCATAAAAGGAACAGGGTGTTCATTCTTTTTTTATATAACAGTTAAAATAACTTTCCAGCAGAATTGTTAAACATACTCCTTAGGACAGAACACTAACTAAACGTTTGTCAGCTGGATCATGATAAGACATTTAAAGCCAAAGACAACATTTGACAAGATAGATCATTCGGTAGTAGTTCAGATACTAAAAACATAACTGTCAAAAAATCAGAATCCTGGTCTTGGACTTCAAGTTGAGTTTTTTGTTAATATGATTTTTGTTTGTTTGCACTGCTGAAATTAAACTTTTCACTCTTGGAAAAAATAAGTGTGCAGACATGTATTTGTTTCTATTTTGTAATTTATTTGGCTAGTATTTAACTTTTTTTAGAACCCCCCAAAAAAGAAATCTAAATTCAAAGCAGGACCTGGCTTTTACTGGAAACATTTTGCTGGGTTTTTAAAGAGTGCCATTAAATACATTCAATATAGAATGGTGCAGTTTCAAATGAAAACACTACATTAAAAAAAAACAAGCGTCCTTATGATATCATTCATTCACGATATCAAGTGACTGCAATGAGTTATTACTAAACCAGTAAGTGATACGGCTAAGCATCATGTTTACATTAATATAGATTATATATTGTATATGATATATATTTTTTCCCTATGTGCATTATTTTGTACGTGTTTTAAATGTATGTACTTTTCTAAAGCATTACTCGCTTAGGGATAGGCTAAGAGTATCAGCTAACGCTCTAAGATTGTCACTGCTGCTCGAGCAAATGCTCCCTCATTTGCTGAGCAATACAAGAGAGGAGCACCTGGGGAACTCCACGTTACCGTTCGAATTTTTTAATAATAAGAAGCTGCTGAGGGACTATCTATTTCATTATTACTTCACTAACATGACATTCCTTTACACCAGCTGATGTAACTACTGTGATGTTCAATAGGACACTTCTACCTGAGTGTAGGATTTTCTTATTGGTCCTCCCTTTCCATTACTCCGTACACCACAGGTGAGATAACATTGATCATGGTGGCTTTCCTGCGTAATGGAGACCCACAGGAGAATGCACACATAAAAAGAGTTGATCCCCATGAGGTCGTTTCAAGAGGAGAGGCGAATCCTCAAGATATTCAAGTGAAAAAGAGATCCAAGACACATCAAGTAGTCTCCTAATTAAACAGTCTTAATTGAAGAAACAAGGTACTGTCAAGATGAAGCAATGGTCCAACACGCAGAAGTAAGCCAAACAAGGATAAAATAACAAACAGTAACAACATATTACCGGGCCTTAGAATGGCCAGATTTAACGTAAAGAATAGCCAGTAACGAGCCAAGATCAGGAATACAGAAAGCAACAATTACGGAATAAACAAAGCCAAAGGGTCAAGGATACCAGAAATACGGAAAGTCAAGCTAAGCCAAGATCAATAACCAAATACCAGTAACAGGAATGCACTCTCGGATAACCAACAAGATGGAAACCACGACAGGACACTGAACAACTGCTTAAAGCTTGGGTTTAAATAACCAAGTAAACTATTTGCTTATTTGGGTAGCATTACCCCACAACGTGCGTGCACAGCGAAAATGTGATGCCGCACGCACGTTCACGTCATTGTGGGCGACGCACGTTTACGTAATTGCGAACGCCCCCTTGCAGCGGCCGGTGGCCTTCCTAATGGTGGACCTGGCCGCTGTCATAGGAGCTGCACAGAGGGAGAGGCGCTGGAGGCAAGGTATGTAACCTCTCCCTCCTTTAGTGTGACCGCACCGATCAGATGCGGTCACATTGCGGTGCCGGTTGGGCCCCGTGATGGGGTGACCACACTGATCAGGAGCAGCCATACCGAGGTGCCAATCGGGCACCGTGACAGGTGCAGACTACTTCATGTGGTCTGCCTCTGAACAATTTATTGCTTCTAACAACATGAACCATATAGTGTGTTAGAAAGACTATTAAAAGTTAAAAGCGGAATTGTAAAATTATAGAAAAAATGGGTTAGAGATAATGTGGAAAAATTAATAAAATCATTAGTAAGTAAAATCACTTTTAATTAGTTACCTCTTGTGTAGAAGAAAAAGGCATTACTTGAAAATACATTTCTGACTAAAAACTTGAGGCTAAAATGTCTTTTTTTTTGTTGAATAAACAAATTACAGTTCCTAGATCAAGACATGCTTGTTTGGAGTGCAGTCTATCTTCTAAAAAGATTTAAAGACTATTAGATTTTCTTGTGATGATTCCTACGTTCTTCACTCTGTAATGACTATTAAAAACTTTACTGGGTAGAATAGATAGATGCAGTGAGTTAAGTAAAACTATACTCGACTGGGGTTGGTATTAGTAAGATAAACAATATTCTTTTTATGGGTTGGTAAATGCAAACAAGGAGCGCCAATTAGCACGCTATAAAGAAAGTGAGAACATTGTGAGTGGTATCACTGGCGTTGCAGGTGTTGCAGGACTCAGCGGTATGGGACAGGAGAATAGCAGTGAAACATTGTGGATTTCTCCACTGGCATAGAAGGAACCCAGAATTAACACTTGGAGTAGTTGTTGTCATCTACTGGGAGTTACAGTCTCAGAAGTGTTTACGGCCTATCGGAGATCCTGCGGATCTTTCTCACATACAGTCCCCTATATGACTGTGGATTTTCCCCTCCAGGGCCAGGGTTTGGCTTTGGCTCTGTAACCTCTGCATCCTTATTGTAGTTGGTTGTCAGCCCGAGGGAGTGGAGAAATGGCTGGGAATCCTCGCCCGAGGAGAGGATTAAGGTGTCATTCCCCTCTCGGACCCCATCGGTATTTGATGGATTGGTCATGTAGCTGTTTAGCCACCGGAGCCAGTTTTCTCTTTTCGACTAGAAGTGGGAATGGTAAGTCACTGTAAAGCGAGATTGAGTGCCCTTCAAAAGTCAATGCTCCCATCTCTCTAGAGAGGTTTATTATTGCGCTTTGACAGTTATGTCTCTAGTTATGGCAATGATAATCCTAGGTGCTGCTTCTTGGGCAGTCGCTGACTTCCGTACTCTGAAGGTTGCTTTTATTTTAGGGCATCAGGGTCGTCTGTAAAGCCCATAGAGGCTATGATCTTCCGCATGAATGGGAGCAGGGCTTCACCTCCTACTCTCTCTGGCACCCCACTCAAGCAGACATTGCGGCAACGGTGCCTGGATTCCAGGGTAAACACAGTCTGCTGTAACATGTTGACCTGGTTCGTGAGTCCCTCCAGCTGACTTTTAGTTTGTTGGCATCACTTTTAGGGTTGTTATTGGGTAATAACAGCAGAGGGTGGAATCAAACCACTTTAAAATGAGCCTCCCCCCAATTTGTGCATTTATATGTTTACGGGGGTTGAACAGGGCAATATGACTTGTTGGATCTGGAGTTATAATTAATAGCATTTCTATAGAGCTAACATATTCTTTGGGCTTTGCAATTATAGGGTGGGGCTATCTGACAAAAGAATATTAACAGAAACATTAAGTGAAGAAAGCCCCGCTCAAACAAGCTTACAATCTATGAGGAAGGGCTACAAACACACGTGAGACAGCATGTCAGAGGGGAGGAGGGACTGAGGCATAAGATGCCTGTGTCAAAATAAGCTGGTAAACATGGTATGTAAAGACAGTGGAAGGTGAGAGAGTGAGCTGGGCTTTGGAAGCAAGGGAACTATGGGCTGTGGGAGATAGTAGGTTATTCTAAAAAGGTGCATTTTCAGTGACTTCTTAAAGCCTGGTGGTTAGAGGAGAATCTAATGGCACTGAGAAGGGAATTCCATAGGAAAAGATCAGCCTTTGAAAAATCCTGCAGATGAGAGTTAGCAGTGAGGCAATGAGCAGATGACAGGAGAGAGTTGCTTGTGTGGATATTTGGAAAGCTGAAGAGAAGTGAAATCTAATAGTCAAGTTGAGAAATGATGAGTGCGTGAACAAGTGTCTTAGTTGTATCTTAGTTGTAAGTTAGAAAAGGGTATATGTGGGCAATAGATGGAAGTTACGGGACTTGGTGACATACTGGACGTGAGAAGAAAAGGTAAGACCTAAGTTGAAAATAACTCCAAGGTAGTGAGCTTGAGGGGTTGGGGTAATAGATATTCAATTGACCTGCAGAGAAATAGATGGTGACTGACTGTTTGAGGAGGAAAACATGAGGGCCCGGGGTCAGTTTTAGAAAGATTATGTTTTAGAAAACAGGAAGCCATCCAGTTACAGGTGGAAGAGAGGCAGCTTGTGACACATTCCAAGGGAGCAGGGGTGAGGTCAGGGGAAGAAAGATTAATTTGACTATCATCAGCATATAGATGGTATTGAACTCCAAAGGTGTTAATAAGAGGAAGTCAGTTTAAATGGAAACTAAAAAAGGAGACTTGGGCAACACCAAATAAGATGGGCAGTGGGTAGAAGGTGGCACCAGAGACATCAGTTGAGCATTTAGAAAGATACATTTAATACAAATGTTTTGGGGCCCCTGTCTCTTTATCAATGTAACAATGCCCTTGTGGTAAAGGGACAAGGGTCCCGAAACATTAGTATTTTGCCGTGCTCTTCTTATAAATGTTGGTTTCACCAGTGGGCCTGATTAACTAAGCTGCGCATTGTACTTTTTCTTTTTCTCATGTCGATTACCTAGCTGTGCTAGGTAAAAGTTTTTTGGGAGATTCCTTTCTGCTACATTTGAGTGTGCACACTCCTACATAATCCCACTTGTAGTATATAAAGTGTAATAATCTCCCTGTGTTCTTTTTAATATTTGGTCATTTCAGCAGCACCATATTATCATTTTTTTTTAGGTATGCTTTTTATATACTACTATATATATATATGTATGTATACCTTCCATGGCTAGATCTAAGCTTACGGGCAGGGCCCTCTCTACCTTTTGTATTTGTCTGTGTATATTGTATGTTCTGCCCTAATTGCACAGCACAGTGGAATTTGTTGGCGCTTTATAATACCAGTAATAAATAAATACTTAAAATTAAAAAAGAAACACAGCAGGAAAACAAATAAGTTTACAAGAAAGGGCCCTGAAGTCTGAAGTGTGTACTTTTGGAAAACATTTAATTATATTAAGTAGACTATTTTACAGGCATGGCTAGCATTCCACGGATTGAAGATAAACAGTATATACACAATGATAATCTTCAGTTCATCCCTGCACTCCCTCAAGTGATTACAGAGAGAGACAAATTAAATGAACCACCAATGAAAAATGTTATATAAATCAACACACATTCCTTTAGCCTTTAAAACTTTCACTGTTTCATTAAGAGCTTCAGAAATATTGCAGACCACACTTAAATATCCCTGCTAGCACTAGGAAAAAAAAAACATAATTTGTGATGAGTTATTAACCTTCTGTAACAGGTGTTTTCCAGCAATATGTGAAAGGGCAAAGGTTATCTTAATACACTTGTCACATTTAATATTAATGGTCTTGGTATTATATAGATGTATATATAGTAAGTAGAACGTGGACAAGGGTAATAGATGGAACTGTGTGGGTAGTAGGCATTGCTAAACATACCCGCATCTAGAGCGTAATGCACTTCTCAGTGCAGTTACATGTACAAAAACTAATGTCAACTCATAACATTATATAATTAGCACTTACCAATGAACAACATCTCATATTTACAGCTCATCACTTTCATCAGTTCACAGTACAAGAAGTGCATTTGGATTTAAAGGAACACTCCAAGCACCATAATCACTATAGCCTGCTTTAGCAATAATGGTTCCAGTAGTGCCCTGATACTCTCCAAAGGTAAGTAGTCAAGGTGTTTGAGAATGGCTTGATAACATACCTGGGGTCCTCTGGGGGCCAGTTGCAACTTCCTGTGTATCGGAAATTGCAGTAATGGACTTAGTCTAGAATTGCAGGGCTCAGCTTATTGGCCGAACATGCTCAGCTCATGCTATCAGTCAAAAAAACTGGCCCAAAATGGCAGGGCTTAGCATAATAGAGCTTCCAATTCCACAGGAGGTAGTAGTGGTCCCAGGTAGGTTTTCCATCACCTATCCTTTATGGGCATGGCCATCTTCATCTGAAGTGCCAATAACCAATGTCACTACTGTACTCTCACGCATGCTCCAAACCGCGGGATCCTCCATGGACAGAGCCAGTTCTCTGCCACCGTCACTGGATGGAGGGTGGCAGTGCCACTTTAAAAGAACATTTAGCCAAAATGGAATTCAGAAAAACTACTACTAAATCCTGCTTTAGTTACTGAAATGGTTAAAATGATGTGTCTTTAACCTTGCCCATCCATCATTTGAGGAAAAATCTCATAAATGCCTAACAAGAATGATATGACTCGTAGTCTAATAACATGGATGGACACCTCAGGGTAAAATGATTTTTTTTTCTGCATATTTCTTTTGACTCATATTGAAACTTATTTAGAATTTTGAACCCTGGGGTTTAGCCTTTACATTTTTGTTTCTCTTATTTTTGTTACTTATTTGTTGCTATTATTTTTACCTTTTGGGCACCAAGTATTTAACAAACTTTGTGTTATTTTTCAGGCTGTTTTCGGTTGGTTGTGATGTAGCTGCTGAGGCAATAGTTTTAAATATTAAACCAGTCCCTTGTAAAAGAACTGACTTCTGGCAAACCGAACACAGCCTTGGAATTCAAAGCATGGATACGGTGCCAGAGGAAATGCCAGCAATTTCTCACTGCATAGCTCAGATATGCCAACTGACACCTTCCTTGGCAGCGAAACAGAGCAGAGTTATTGCAAGTTGTAAATCACTACAGTGTAGTAAGCCATTTAACACTGTACAGTAAAAATAACTTGCAAAACCTTATAAACAACCAAGAAAAGGTTTTCTATACATAAAGCTCAGTATATAAAAACACACCAGTAATATTTACCATGACGATGATATTTTCATAAATCAAGTGCATCAGCATAATATCTATAGGGCTATTAGTTAGCCAATACAGATATCACTTTAATTCTTCTTCTTACAAGAATAAGTAACACTCATTGAAATGGTTGGAGAACATTGGATACGGAGCATTCCAAAACATTAGCAATTTGTGCTATAAGCACTTATCCAAAGCCTTACAGAGTCATCCAGACACATAAATTGTCTAAATTATTGCTTAATATATTACAATAGAACAACAGCCCTTCTCACCTGCTAGTCGTCTCTCTCTTGCATTTTTCCAGATAACATCCAAAGCCCTGGCAGTAGAATCTCTGATATGATCACTGAATGATCGTCTGAGAGGGGCTGTGGTTGTTCTTTCCATTTTAAGAAAGGTCAAATTTTCCCATCAAACTACATCAGTCCACCTTGTTCTTCGTGGACTTTAGCAATTGAGTATCAAAAAGAAATAAAATGAAAACAATAATTGTGTTGCTGCTTAGTCAAGTCCAGCAATCTTTATGTAGAGCCAAAGTCTTACCCTTCAAGAGTCAGGCAATGCAGTCCTCACTGCAGACACAGGATGATAACACATACTGCAGACAAATGTTGACAAGCTGCCAAGTCCACTACTATTAGTACATCTGGAATATTTTACAAAGAGCTGAAGATACAGTGCTTTAGCTTCACTTAGCATCAACAAAAACAAAACATTCCATTCATTTGTTTAAAAAATAAAAAATCCCCACATTTATTTATATATCATTAGCTCAACGCATAGATATTATCTGAATTCTTCATATATGCAGTTTGCCTTTGCTAGTTTCTGCTTACTGCTGAGCTTTTCCATCATAGAGGTTTGATTTACAGCAAGAAGAGGGCAGGAATGCTACCTTAGGATGCAATGTAATCATCTGGTATACATTGCTCAGTTCCTTTAAAGTAGTTATGTATGGGCCACATTTTGTTTAAAATACTCTACTGAATACCTAGTATATTTTAAATGTCTAGAAAATATGCATGTCTGACTTACTGTGAATAATTGAGACAATATCCAAATGTCCCCTGTGATATGGTCTTCAGTTTGAATGTAAAGCTATTCAAATCATATGATATGTTTGAATATTCTTGGATCCTGAATTTCAATTGTGTCTTTTTTTATTTTTTATTTTTTTATGTGTTTAAGCTCAGAGAAAAGAGAAGAGGCAGTATTTTGTGTAGAGATCGTCTTAAAAATCCATCAGTTCTGCAAAGCATTTTGCTATCAAATTTGCCTGGAAATTTTCAAGTGCAAAACTTAAAAAAAAAAGTATGCATATGTCATGAACCCATTTAATCAAGATATTTAAAAAGGCAAATTTAATAAATATGTAAAAGAGGAGATGACATTTTCACCTAGCTTATATTTTTTAAATCATTGCAAAAAGTATTAGTTTAGCTTAATGGATTTGCTAAGCATGTATGTGCGAGCCATTTAGCCATCAAACGCATTTGCTGCAATCTGTCTTATTAGAAACAGAAAGTGCTTTAATTGTATTTAGCTAGTATGATGGATACTTATCTGTGGGCAGGCAACAAAACAGCACAATGAATGCCTAACATTAACGATTCTCTTTGATCCAGAATAACTGGTCAGAGATAGACTTCACTACCCAGAGTCTGGGTTATAGACATGTGTTCCAAATGAAGGTCACAAGACGATTGCAGGGTCAAAAGCACACATTTGACATTCCATATTTGGGTTACAAAAGGAACCAGGAGCTGGTTAGGAAGCAAGGGTTTAAAGTGAGATAAATGTCACATGTCAGCTGATCTATACATACTAAAAGAACATAAGAGGCTTACGCAATACGTTTAATTAATCAAGGAACAATGGGAACTATCGGGATTTTAAAGGCCATAGACTCTGTTTCATATTGAGCATATTTTTCATTGGAGTGTACACATATGACAAAAAGGGCGAGATACACAAACTATCATTGGCATTTCTCAAACTCGAGTGTGTAAACACTCCCTGTGCAAGTGAATGCATTGTGATTTTATTTCTCCATTGAGTGTGATTCACAAAACTCAGTGATCAACATCTTCACCTCTTTCCCTATTTTTTATACCTGCACGGGAATAGGGGACAAACAGCCGGGAGAAAGGATTAATTGTAATAAAGCAGAGATCTTTTCAACTTCCTGCCTTCACTTTACTTTCTCTCTCTGTAGTAGTTATATTATGTTATACCTTAGCACCTATGACTAATACCACAACAATGAGGAAATCCAGGCGGGATCAGTGCCACACAAGGTACTAATCAACTTGGTCCATGAATTGACCTCCTGGATTGCTTTTCCCTCCTCGGCTTTGCCTCCAGGAAAAGTACATTAGATGAAATTCTGTCAATACCCTTGGGAATATCCCTAGTTATTTCTCCATACAGCCTCCGCAGCCTTTACAGTTATCAGAGTATGGCCTCAATTTAATAGCTTTCCAAATGATTTAAGGTTTTAAAATGTTTTAATACAATGAAATTTATTTTACATTTTCAATATTTCGATATATAGATTTTTTATATATGAAACTTTTGTATATTTTAACACAAATTTATTTTTTTAAATGTGTCCAAAATTATTAAAGCATTCGTAAAGTTTATCCAACAATTTTAAATTAAGGCCTGTGTTAGAGAATACCATAATCAAAGTTTCGATATGGGTCATTATGCAGAGCATCTTCTACCCACAGCCTTGCTGGTAACCGTCTCCTTTTTTTGGGGGGGGGGGAAGCCATTTCTCTTTAAAGCAAAAATCACCACGCAAAAGAAACATTTATTCAGAATGGACACAAAAGGATATACGAGTCTTTAATTATAAAACCACTCAACTCCTCAATTGTAAAAGTTACTTTAAAAAAAGAAAATAAAATTGACAACCACATTGCAACAGTATTAAGAAGTAACATTTTCCGGCTTTCTTTTATCCTTTCTAATTGGACGGCTTTTCTTTCCAGCATATTTCTTTTGTAGTGCGTCTTTCCTGGGGTGAATGCTTGGCCCCTTTCTCAAGAGCTTCTTGAGGGAGTTAATTCAATCTTCCTGTCAGTTCTATATGCTGCATTCATAGAATATTACAACCCCCCCTTAAAAAAAAATCAATGGCTTTATCTGCTGTGCTTTACAAAAAAAAACTTAACATGATTTAGAGGATCATGTTCTCCTTCTTCTGGGGTTTAACTGCATTTACCCATTACCAAATGATTTCTGAACTAAATTAAAGGAGCGTATTTGCAGATCTCAGCAACATATGTGTACTGGAGAGCTTTACTTTAAATCTGCAACCCACCTGGACATTCCAACCATCTGTCATGAGCAGATACTGGCTGTCTTTAAAGAAAGGTATCTGTTTGCATTTAATCAGGTTAAAGGATTAATTTACAGGTCAGTAAGTAACTCCACTTAATTGAGAGTTGTGCTAGTATTCCTCAAAGGTACTGTACAGAGACAATAACAGTGGCTTTGCGCAATAAGCTTGTTTCAATAGTATTTTTTTTCTTTTTTTTTATATGAAAAATATGAAAATGAATTGACTTCAATTTCTGCCACTTTTCAACATTTCTGGAAATATATGAAGATTTTTGCCAAAAAATAAGTTTTAAATGGTCTTTAAAAAAAGTATACTTTATTTATTTATTTATTTATTTATTCTAGGTCAATAAGCACATCAAATTTATTAGAATTACATTTATTTATATAGCACCAAGATATTCAGCTGCGATTGACATTAGAAGAAATCTATTACACATGCATAATTTGCAAACAAACTAAACATTTCACATATACTGATAGCAGGGCTGCCTTCAGAACTTTTGGGACCCCTTACACAGCTTGAGGTCTGGGTGACCCCCGGGGTCCAACACTGAGTCTGCCCATAGGGCCGTCCCTGTGTCTGCCCACAAAAATGCAGTGTGTGTGTATAGAGTGGATGCAGTGTATGTGTTTGTGTACAGGATGCAGTGCGTGTAAAGTAGATGCGGTGTGTGTGTGTGTAGTGCATGTATAGTGGATGCAGTGTGTGTGTTTGTGTAGTGGATGCCAAGTGTGTAAGTATATATGTTGGGAAAGATAGGGGCTGCATTCTGTGGGGAAAAGTTTTTTATTTTTTATTATCATTATCATTACTTTATTAATTTTATTCTCCTATCCATAGCTTGTACCTGTGGCAAGGGAGGGGGGACATTACACTCCCTTGTGGACTGGTGGCACTGTGCAGGCAACCAGGTGCTGTGTAGTGAAGAGGGCAACATGATCTTTAGCTCCCGGCAGCTCATCTCTCCAACTCTTCTGGAAGGTGAAGATTACATGTGCTGGGACCCCTCTTCACTATACAGACTGTCGGGGCCCTGCATGGGCAGTGGTGGAACTAATGTTAAGAGGGCTCTGGTGCAAGAACTTTATTTGTGGCCCGCTGTAGCACAAGGGTGACTAAAATGTAGATCCGCATCTGTTGTACAAGTCCCACAATGCTTTGCCAGCTGGATGTCAGGATTACAAGTTGATCCAGCACGTAGAACTGTATCAGACCTAGGACTAAAAGGTCTTACCGGGCCTTAGACAGGGCCGGACTGGGGATACAAAGTAGCCCTGGAAAAAAAATCTATGCCAGCCCCATAAGTCATTGCACCACATATTGTCTAATGTAATATGCAAGGCTATGTCTTGCCACCCCAGATGATTGAGTAATATATATATTTGTAGTGGGGGCAATATGAACAGAGAAATCTTAGCATAATACAATCATAACATCCATGAGTATGCACCAGTCGGTTGTGGTGTGCCGGAACCAACAAAGCAGTAGGCCTGTAATAAAAGTGGGCCCACCTTAGAGGGTGTTATAAATAGAGGGAGCGGTGGGACGGGTGACTCGCCAGACCAGCAACGGTAAGGTGGGAGTGGATTGGCAGCCCTTTTAAAGGTGAACCAAGCTCCTCCCACAACTCCAGGCCAAGCCTTCAAATATATCAAATATATATTGCTTTTTCTAATATAAAATATTGGTCCTTTCACAGTAAAACGTTTAATTATACAGTAAGCATACTCACATGCAGACACAGACAATCTCACTGACACACACAAGCTCATTGCAATAAAAATAGGTCACTCACTAGCAGACAAACACACACATGCAAGCAAGCTCATTCCCTAGCAGGCACACACACACAGCTATATGTAGTGGTTCTGGTGTCTATAGCCTGTCCCTGCAGGCTTTTCAATGTAAACATTGACTTTTCAGAGAAAAGGCAGTGTTTACATTGCTTCCTAGTGACACTTCTAGTGACAGACACTCAGACGGTCACTAGAGGTGCTTCCTGTGTCAGTGCAGCACAGTGTGCAGCACCTACATTCTCTGGAGGCGCTGAACATTCCCAATAGAGATACATTGATTCAATGCATCTCTATGAGGAGATGCTGATTGGTGTAACGTTTTGCAGCCAATCCTATGGCAAAGCATTGGTTTGGCTGAGATCATCAAGCTTGATGATCTCAGCCATAGAGGCAGGGCCAGTCGAGGGGAGACCAGCACAGCGTGGTGGGAAAAAAGTGAGTAAAAACAATATTTTAAAAACACACACACACACACCTTGACAGACACACACACACACCATGACAGACACACGCACACCTTGACAGACACACGCATACCATGACAGACACACACACACTCCATGACACATTCACACACACACACCATGACACAGACACACACACACACCTTGACACACACACACACACACACACCATGGCACAGACACAAACATTACATGACACAGACATACACATTACATGACACAGACAGACACACACAACATGCAACAGACACACACACCATGACACAGACAGACACACACACCATGCAACAGACACACACACCATGACACAGACAGACAGACACACACACACACACCATGACAGACACACATAATTGCTAGTGCTACCTGTGCATCATGGAAGAGACCTCATATTGTATTTAATATGCTCATTCTAGATTTCTACTGAGTGCATGTGGTTCACGCTTTGATATTACAGTGCACAACCAAAAATAAAGAATTTAAAAAATTAAAATTGAATAATGTAATTGTCAAATTGTTTAATATTATGCTTAAATATTTTATTATTCCTATACAAATTTGTTTATTTGTTTAATTCCTTGTGAACCAAAGACTAGAGCAATTTTTTCATAATAGTGATATACTCAACTCAGTGTTTCTCTTTGTCATTTAATGCACCCAAACATATATTTTATATTTAAAGGGCAGACACTTTCTTGGTTTGATACTCAACATATAAAAAAAACCTCTATGTTCTATATAATATATAATAATAAGGAATGTTCTCTCTCTCTTTATTTTTGGCTTATTCTAAGTTATTTACTGCTAGTACAATCACACGAAGTATACTTTAAAATATAGGTTAACCTGTAGACTTGGAGATTCATTTTGGGCCAAACTTCAATGCAGCTGAATTTGGGCTAATTAAATGACTGACTAAACGTCCTATTTTAGAGACAGAATCTCGGGGTAATGTACTTGAGCAAGCCTGAAAATGATTGGTTCAGTTATTGATATGCAATGCCGTTCCTGGCACTAGGTAAAGTGGGATTGAATGGAAAAGAGACAGTTTTTTTGTTGATGGGTTTTGTTTTGGCGGGCAAAACAAAAAACCCAATCACATAGACCGAATCTCCTGTAAAACCAACACATAGCAAAAATAAATAAATTGATGGTTAGGCAATAGCACAAGCGTTGATTTTATTAACAGATCAGGTTGCAACTGACCAATAAAGGAGAAGGTGTAAAACAAACTATACTTCTAAGCAGGATTTTCCCCCTGAGTGAGACAGACCAGCAGTGATCCAGTGTGCATCACCCTGTGCCTGTCTGGAAGTGATCCAGTGTGCATTGCCCTGTGCCTGTCTGGAAGTGATCCAGTGTGCATTGCCCTGTGCCTGTCTGGAAGTGATCCAGTGTGCATCGCCCTGTGCCTGTCTGGAAGTGATCCAGTGTGCATTGCCCTGTGCCTGTCTGGAAGTGATCCAGTGTGCATTGCCCTGTGCCTGTCTAGAAGTGATCCAGTGTGCATTGCCCTGTGCCAGTCTGGGTGATTGTTTCTAGTGTGATACTAGGTTACACTTCCTGCTATATTTAGCTAGCTACTGCCAGTGGCACCTGAAACAACTCTGAGTGGGATATAGGATCCTACTTGATGCTATTGTGAAACTAGGTTACAAATATATAGTTGTTATATATATATTTATATATTTTATATAATATAAATATATTGTTTTTGCTTTATATGTTTGGTGAAAGAAAATCCTATTTTTCTTTAAATTCTGAGTATGTTCATTCCAGTATGTGCTTTGCAAGCATTATTCAGGTGTCTTTTTTTTCTTCTTTTTTTTAAATGAAACAAAATTATATATTGTTACTATAATTTATTGTTCAACTAGATGGTTTTAAACTGTATAAAAAACAAACAAAACAAAAAACAAGGTAAGTGTCCAGAGTATATCAAAACAACGGAGGGTGCATGTGACCCCAGATCTGCAGGGCAGAATGGTCAAAGAAAAAATAGCTTAGCACAAGGGCTCCATCTCCATCTCTTTGGTCCTACTCGACTTCTTCAAAACGAGATTTTACATTGTTTCATTAATAAAACATGCCAGAATGTACTGTTGCATTCCATCAGAGATTGCATCTAATAGGTCAGGAGACATGTTTTGCAGAGCAGTGAGAATGCTTAGGTGATTTTAATGCTTCACCATCTTAATACCTTCGTTGTCAATGAAGTTGTAGTCATTTTGTGTACTTTGAAACTTTTTATGAAAGAGTAATCTTATCTGGTTTTATATTAATACATAATTTTTAAAATTCGTCAGGAATTTTGTCCTTAGTTATCTTGTATTCATAAAATCCCTAACCTGTTAAATGACACATAACCCAGTTTTCCAATAAAAAAATGGCTCTTGGCTATCTTGAGTGATATTTAACATAATATTTCATATCTGACTGAATATTTCCCAGGCTACCACATTCTGCATTATTTTTCAGTCCTGTTTTTAACATTTTTTCCTATCAATTACTCTTCCCTATTCCGTCCGTGTCTTTACAAGACTCTGACCAAATAATTCTAAAACAACTCTTTTATAACAACATGGCTCTCACTAATGAAGGGGATTTCTTTCATAAATCACTTAGTCTAGTACTAGTTTTATAAATCCCTCCTTTTAGTTAGCTGGTCCCATGATGCTACATTTGAGACATAGACCAATGTGAGTTCACAATGCTTCACAGATTAGATCACTGACTTGGGTGTAACACAAGGTTCCCATCTGAGGAATAAATCATTATAATGCAGCAATAAATGAATATGTCCACAATTCCTAGAAACGTTGTACTTACTTGCCCATATAGGATTGCCAGATCAGCAGTTGATTTAACAATGCCAATAAAAACATACTCTACGGTGTGTCATTTCAAAACAGTAAAGCCTTAAAATTATGAATTTTTTTCATAGGAGTCCCTAAATTATATTGTGATATGGCAACCATAATTGTAAGATTACCAGTACATTAAAGTTTAAAGATGAACTGAACAAAAAAATTAAAATATACAATGCTATACAGTAAGTGTAATATATGCATTCAGCATGCAGGAGAGCTTATGTTTCTCAACTTTTTGACAATGGGATCTACCCAATGAGCAATGTTAGAGTGGGGATAGAATTTCCTGAGGGCCATCTGTCCCTCAAATTTTTCAGTAATAAATGCATTCATAATTCAATCCTCCATCCATATTTACAGAATGAACATATGCAGAGAAAGATGAGGAAAACAGGAACACTGCAATCACAACTGAGAACTAATAAGTTGGGGAAATATTAACAGCTATTCTTCATCTGCCTAATCAATTAAATCTAAATTTACATTTTAAAGGGACACTATAGTCACCAAAACAACTGTAGGTTAATCAAGCAGTTTTGGTGTATAGATCATGCCCTTGAAGTCTCACTGCTCAATTGTCTGCCATTTAGGAGTTAGAGCACTTTGCTTATGCAGCCATAGTCACATCTCCTTGCATGTGATTTGCACAGCCTTCCTAAACACTTCCTGTAAAGAGTCATCTAATATTTATTCTTTGTTTTTTGCAAATTCAGTTTTTTTCAAATTTCTTATCTCATGCTCTGTTAATAGCTTGCTATACCTCTAATAGCCTCCTGTATGTAATTCAATAAAAATTTACAGTGCAGGAGATAAACACTTTTAAAGTAAGTTACATCTGATTCTGATTTAGTAAAACCATGCAGGCTGTGATAGTCACAGCCAGGGGAAGTGTGGCGAGGGCTCCATAAACAGAAACAAAAGTGATTGAACTTCGTATGGCTCATAATTGAGCAGTGAGTCTACACTATATCTGTTTCATTAAGCCAAATATGTTTTGGTGACTATAGTGCCCCTTTAAAATCAAACATATGCCAACCTGCACCTGGGATGGTGGGAAGAGAACGTGGTATACTCAGAGAGGAATACTGAATTTACAAAATATATCTTTTTATGGAAAAGGTATATAGACGATATTCTTATTGTATGGACCGGTGCCATTAATTCCTTTACAGCCTTTGTTGAAAGACTTAACTCCAATGACCTAAATCTAAAATTTACGATGGAGATCGGACATGAGTCTCTTAATTTTCTAGATTGTACCCTGAGAATCTCTGACGAAAACTGCATTGAAAGTACATTATTCAGGAAACCCACCTCAACTAATACTATGTTGAGGTGGGAGAGCCATCATCCCACAACTCTGAAGAGGGAATCCCGGTTGGCCAATATCTCCGTTTGAGGAGGAATTGCTCAACCATTGAGGATTTCATCTATCAGGCTAAATCTCTGAGAATGAGATTCAAATAGAGGGGGTATCCTAACCGATGCCTAAAGTACGCGTATCAGAGGGCACTTGCAAGCGATAGGGTGGGACTTCTTCAAGACAAACCCACATCCAGCAAACAGAACCCATCAGATGCATAGCGAATTTTGACGCAGGATGGGAACAAGCCAAAAAGATACTGAATAGGTTTTGGCCCCTTTTGTCACAGGATCCTCAATTGGACGGAGTGGTCACTCCATATGTATCCCTTACTGCACAAAGGGGTAAAAATCTAAAGGAGACGCTTGCACCTAGTCACTTTTCACTTAAACAAGTTAAACAATGTTGGCTCTCTGTACATGGGACTTACCAATGTGGTAAATGTGTGGCCTGTGGATACATCAATAAGGGCTCTAAAGAACTTACGGATTCAACAGACAAAACTATCTGTAAGGTCAAACATTTTTTCAACTGTAATACAAAAGGGGTTATATATCTTTTCATTTGTATCTGTGGCCTTAGATACGTAGGAAAGACGATACGTCCCTTTAAAAAGAGAATCATGGAGCATGTACACTCTGTTAGGAATCTTAGAGAAACTCCAGTGGCGAGACATATTAGAACTTGCCACAGTGGAGATTCAGGAGTCATCAAATTTGCAGGCATTGAAAAAGTCAATACAGGAGTCAGAGGAGGAGATTTGGATAAAACCCTTCTCAAAAGGGAATGTTTTTGGATCCATAGGTTTAACACTTTGGCCCCCAATGGCTTAAATGAGGGGTTTACTTTTACACCCTATATTGAAAAATAAGGAGTACATTAAGTATTTATTTTGAACCACCTTTTATTTTATCGTCATCTATTTATTTATTTATTTGCAAATTTATATTATATATAAAATATATAAATATATTTCACATCTGGTCTCTGACACAGGAGTAAAATTTATAACAGCTTTAGAAACTACTTTACCCTTGTAAAATTAATTACAGTCCCACTACTGTCATCCCTTTTTTTTTTCTAGCAAATACATTCACATTGATTATCTAGAGACTATATATATATGTATACACATATGGGTTTCCCCCTCAAGTAGGTTCATTTACATACGTCTTATTTGTAGACTCCATCAATTACTAGTATTAAAAACTAAGTACTACATTATATTACATTCTTTAGACCATCCTCTTTGAATATACAGAAATAGGTGATGACATTAATATTAATTCAGTTATGCAGTACAGGACACGAAGGGTTAATTCTTAGAGCCTTCCACCAATCATACGGCATTACGCCTTAAGGGGGCGTGGCTAATCTGAATGCTGGTTTTGACTCGAATAGCCGTGACACACCCCCGGTCAGGAATTGGCTTAGAGCAGTTATAAATTGAATCCTGAAAGGAGAGTCCGGTTGCCTTGCCTCAGATGAAGGCGCTTTAGCAGCGCCGAAACACGTGTTAGGTAGCTTAGGTTTATCATAGACAGGTAGTTAGCATATATTATCCGATTGATTTTCTTTTGATCAATTTCATTATTTTTCACTCATTATTCTTTTTATTTTGTTGTAGGTACTTGGGGTGTGATATTGGACGTAAGGGGGATCCTTATTAGGGGAGGAGGAGTTTTGGCCTGATGGAATATGCTTAGGGTTTTTCCTCTTTTTATAGAGATATTCTCCCCCTCCTCCTATCTTGGTCTCTCCTATACATCATTGGGCAATTTTTGATTTAGATAGCCCAAGCTTGTGTTTTGAGCGTGAGACATACTTTGTAACATTATTTGTACAATACTAGATCATAACAATATTTTGTATCTATTTGTTGCTTATAGAGTGACTCAGCATTATAATATAAGTATGCTATTCCACCTCTAATTCAGTCCTTTTTGAGTGGAGATTCTTTTTGTATCCACTAGTTGCCATTACATTACCTCAGACACACAAGTAGGTAATTCATATACCCACACGGTACTATTAGCGGATATACTCTCATACCTGTCTTTTTCTTCACATTTTTTTACTTTTATCTTGGGTTTCTATATTTTATCTCTGCAATTAAATAAAGGTTATATTTTAATTTATAAACATTTATTTGGTGGATAGAGGGACTTCCTACCAGCTACTCCAGAGACATTGTTTCTGGAATTCCTTTTCTTTCTGTCCACAACTGTATGACCTTTGTTTTCTAATGCACCTTAAGAACTCTGTTTCTATAGTGCCTCCTTGTGTTGAGAACTAAACTAAGTTTAAATTAATATATACATGCTATATAAAATGTGGGTTATTTTCTTTGCTGGACACTCTAAATTAATCCATAAAAGTTAATCAAAAGACAAAAAAAAGTATTTTTATTAATCAGCGATGAAAAAGGGAAAAAACTAAATTGAATGAAAATATAAAGATAAAGTATTTTGATGATATTTAATATGTAGTGAAATATTTAAACTGTCCCTATTTCTGGGAACAGAACACAGTGAGTAAACATACTGCTTAGGATTCTCAGATCCCACATCTGGAAAATCTTTATTACAAACGTGTTTAGGTTTTCTGATGAAATCTTGCAGTTCCCAGGACACTAGTTTACCTTCGTCCTGTTTTCTTTAAAAGAGAAAATACTTTTTTTTTTTTTCAAGTGCACTTTAGTTCATCTAAAAATAGATCTATTGTTATATTTTTATGGCATCGGCAACCTTATCCTTCCTGAATATATAAAACGGACTTTAGTAAAGATTACACAAAATATTTCTCAGTGTATGCCACGTATAATCATTATATATACTAGCAGATGGTTAATTTTTCACAGGAAGGAAAAAAGCTAATTAAAATAACTCTGTTCCTTTCTCTTTTGTATGTTTAATTAATGGACATAAAAGGGAGTGCAGGGTGATTTTGGGGGGATTGACTTGCTATTAAAATATGAGAATATGGACTGATAGTCTATGAAAGATTCTGTGATGTGTCTTATGTTTGTAAAAAATATTCCCCTTTTTGCCCTAGTGCTTACAGGTGGGCAATAAAAATAGTCATGGTCATTTCATAAAACATAGTGGGAAAAATACCCTTCCTGACTCCTAAATGGCAGTCACATTTCTCCTAGGATTATCGTTACTCGACATGCCAACTATAATGTTCTTATTATAACAGCCCCCTGTCATCATTTAAAAAAAAAAAAAAAAACTTGTACAGAATGTGCAATAACAAACTCTTTAGGGAGTAAATTCTGCATCTTTATTGTTCTTACTGATATAGGTGAAGTCTCCTTTCTTCGAGTTTAAATGGTTGACCTCCTGTCTCTGTGTTGTACAGTCCTATTAATGAATAGGTTAACAGATAGTTGTTTGTGCTGACCCTGTATATATATTTGTATATTGTTAATAATACCTATAATACCTATTATTTTCATTATTATATAGCATAAACATATTCCACAGCACTTTAATTCTGACAATGGCGATAAAAAAGCAACAAAGAAATCAAGGACACACATATTAAAGTGTCCTGAAATGGAAGATGAAGAGGTACCTAATTAAGCAAGCTTACACATTCTAAAGCGCTCAGGTGGAAGCTTAAACTTAATTTGAACCATCTATAAAAAGTCAACAGTATAGCTATATAGTTGAGGTAAGAGGCCTGAATAAAGCAAGATGTTTAGCTTATTTTGAATATTACAGATTTTTACTAAATAGTCAAAATAGTCATAGTGTTAGTACATACTGTAGTAGTACCTTGTTGCGATATGGTGCAAAAACTCAGTAGCTAAGGTTTTAGGTGAGCTGTTACTGTTTATTAATACTGCAAGTATAATGAGTAGACTTGTGCATTTAGTTTCAAACAAATTGCAATTTGTTTGAATTTTGGGCGATGGACGAGCCGTCTAAATACCAAAACTCTGACTTGCCATATGAGCAATTCATAAAACAAACAAAACAAGCCATTTTGTTCATTTCGTGATTGTGAGTTCTGGCTGTGGCGCCTACAAAAAGATTGATGTGAAAAAAAGATGAATAATGGTTAGGGGACAGTCATTTAATGCTGATTTTCTTCACATATCAACACATTTACCCCTCTCTCTCTCTCCATATATATATATATATATATATATATATAATTTAATAAATGTATAATGTATCAATAGGTCAGTGGATTGCAAAGTGGCTGAATGGGACCGTAGCAGAATCTGTCATTGGGATTCTAAATGACATGCAGAGTGAGCAGATGGGATGAATAATGAACATCATATTCTGCCATCTCTGCCCACCCACTCTGAATTATTAGGAGAATAATTCTGTCAATAAACAGAGGACTTGCTACGTTTCAGAAACACCTGTGGCTTGAGCCCAAAGAATCACACGATGACTGCTACTCTAACTGAGAGACAGTGATGTCATTCTATGTCATTCTATGTTATGTCCTATACTGTCTAACCTTGAATAGCATGCTGTTGATGCTCTCTGGTATCTCAAAGAAACAACAACAGGAAACAAGCACATTCTGCACAGACAGCTATTCCATGCAATTCTGCCACACTATTGAACTAACTAAGAAAGGACAGGAGTGTGCAGCAAAGTTATTTTCCTTACTACCACCACTGTCACCTGGGAGGCACCACCCTCTACCCTTAGGTAGCCTGATGGAACATTATATTGCCGATCTTTCTTTTTATACTAGGTGGCTGATTTTAAAAACAGCTACCTGATATAAAATCCAAACAAAAAAAACAAACCAAGATTAATAATTTCCTGCCCCCACCATCAGCTATAGAGATCCAAGGCTGAAGAACATCTGGAGTTTTAGCCTCCAAAGCCCCTACAGCAATATTTATGCTATCATGGATGACTTATACTGTCCATTATTTCCAATCTAACTTTACACATGTGGTTGCATTAAATATTTCCAACATGCTCCACAGGATGATTTTATAATAGGCTTCAATGACGACAGAGGAGTGATAGTCACTGTACAAATGAGCCGTGCTTCTTTGGTGCTTTATTATACACAATGGTCTCATCTGCAAAACAATCCTTTATAAATAAAAAGAAAAAAAAAATCCTTTTATTTTTTCACGCCTTACACCTAAATGATACAATATATACAGTTAAGCGCTGTAGATAACAAGTAGAATATTTACCAGTCTTGCAAACAGCGTACAATTCACCAAGGTAACACAAACTAACATGAAAAAAAAATGTTACATGGTAATGAGAAAGAGTTTTTCTAGGTAGACCTGCATGTTGGAACTAGGAGTTCTCATGGCATCTGTCAATAAGGTCTGTGTAAGGACTTCAGGAATGTAAATGGGCATGAAGAAAAAGACAAACTTCAAAGCAATTTTTTCCCTCCTTCAAGTATTCAGTGAAAGAGAATTTTATACTCACCAAGTGGGACTTTGCAAGTACATAGACAAATACTTCAGGCAATTAGACTTCAAGGATACTGCAAAAACTGTTTTTCAAAACTTATTTCACATGCATTTCAGTGTCTTTGGACAAATATGATTATATTGTAATATTTTCAACTAGCATTGCAAAGAAATACAACAGGATCAGAGAGGAAAACAAACAAACCTGTTTTCTTTTATTAATTGTTTTACATTTGTGTTAAAAAGGAGATTCAGTTAGGTAGAAAACCAGAATGTAAGCTCATTGAGCAGGGCCCTCCACCCCTCTGTTCCTGTATGTCCAGTTGTCTGGTTACAACTACATGTCTGTTCGTCTACCCACTGTACAGCGCTATGGAATCTGATGGCGCTATATAAATAATAAAACAAAATAATAATAATAATAATTTATAAATATCCTACACAGCTGTCCACTTAGAAGTAGTGTCAAAAAAAAACCTAAATCTGTCCACAAGCAGACTGAATAAGGTAAATCATTATGGACTTGCTAAAAAACACTTTTATTTTAGGCAAAAAAAAAAAAAAAAAAAGAAATCACGTGTTTTGGACAAAAGTGATATATACACACTTTGTCCAAGAAAAACAGGCTTTTACTTGTGTTCTGATATTTTGTTCTATCATGGGGATGTCCATTGTTTTGATTTTGGACAGCGACCTCGTCCTTGAATGTGTTTTACATGTATTGTAGGTTTAAGGTTAAAAGCTTTCTGCTTTTAGATATTTTTACTGATATTTTACCATACTGTCAATCATTTGTTACTGATTAACATCTTGACCAGGAAAGGTCAAATTAATTTACTACCAGACACCTGACCTTCAATGAGTAGAAAAAAAACCAACCAAAAAAGCAAAAAAAACATGACTTAAAGAACAAATCCACAGGTTTTATCAGGCATGCTTTTTATAAGAAATATTTAAATACAACCAATGAATATGTTATTTTAGCTTTCTTTGAATCTTAGACTTGCTTACGTATAAAACATTCTTAAAACTTTAATTCTCCTTTTGCAAAACTGTATCTATTGTTCTTACTAGCACGATGCTTTGTAAATCTATCTAAATCACTACATAGCATCTATCAGGCATAAGATATGCTGATATATTAGTGGTGGGATCTCTATTCCTTTATACGAGAATGAATGCTTAGGCTGGCTAAACATTATCATAAACCACACTGAGAATTGGTCATAAAGAATGCTTATTTCCTCCAATAGATATTCTAACAATTTTCAGCAATTCCTGAGGAACTTAATTTGATGGAAGTAAACTGAGGGAAATATATGGGATTGCTGAAACAACTGTAAAAGCACGTGGGGTGAGAGCCACAGGAAAAAAAGAGCCAAGATACTTTCATAAAACAAAGAGAAGGGGGCAGAGAAAGAGAGAGAGCGATTTTAAAAGAGAAATAAGAAAGGAGGTAATGCAACCCAAGTGGAAAGTCCAGTCAATTTGCAAGGCCTATATTGACACTGTAACTTTCCAAAACACTTTCGAAAACATTAAAACTTGCAATGCTGACGATATCATCAGTGAAAGTACAGTTTTTGTGTAAAAAAAATATGAACACTAATTTTGGCCGGGGTTTGTGACTAAGTGGCTACTAAAAAGACTGAACATACCCCATTCTGAATACCTTAGGTTGTCTACTTTGCCAAATGGTATGCCATGATGGGGTTATTCTTATTACAGGGTGTCAAAGGCCCGGCAAACCAATATGGCAAACTGAAATGGGAAAGCCCGATATTGACCATGTAACTTTCCGACCATAAAACCTGTACATTGGGGGTACTGTTTTACTCATGAAACATCGCTGAACACAAACATGAGTATTTTAGAGCAGTAAAACATATAAAAACAATTATATCATCAGTGAAAGTGTAGTTTTGTGAAAATTGAAAAAACTAAAAATATGAGCACTAACTTTCTCCAGGATTAGTGACAAAGTGACTAGTAAAAAAGAATGGACATACCACATTTTCAATACCCTGGGTTGTCTACTTTTGCATATGGTATGTCAGGATGAGGGTCATTCTCATTCCTGGGCTCCCATATGGTCTCAAATGCAAAATAAGCCCAGCAAACCAATCTGGCAAACTGAAATGGTAAAGCCCTATATTTGACTTTCCAAAACCACATAAAACCTGTACATGGGGGTATTGTTGTACTCATGAAATATTTCTGAATATCCATATGTGTATTTTATTGTAGTAAAAGCTAACGGTATTATGATATGGACATTTAAAATACCATGCAGAACTTCTCTAACATTTTTAGATTTTATTACTATTAAATTATGTTTCCAATATAAATATTTGATGTGAAATGAAAACTATGTTTCTCCTGAACAAAATGCTATATAATAAGCATGAGAGCATTAAATAATAAAGAGATACATTATGGTTGAACAGACATATAGAGCAAATTATAGAGTTAGTTTACATTTTGTTTTGATCAGAATTTGTACAATAACACACACATTTCCATTAGTGGTATAGCTACTAAACAGTGATTTTGATTTGATTTGTATTTGGGCAGTAGATTGTCCCTTTAATCAGACAGGAGGAGTTTGTATGATGTATTGTCATCAAATATAGTTGGGGTGTATGTAATTTTTTTTTTTTTTGCTTGAGAGCACTATTAATGGGTTACTCCAAGCATCATAACCATTAAAGCCAGATGTAGTGTTTTTTATGCTAAGTAATAGGGCAAGCCATTTTGCAATGATATGTCTTCTTACCAAGATTCCGCAGGGTGCCAAGCCCCCAAGCATGCCTGGTGAAGCACGTTCGGCTTCTGTAACGCTGTAGAAGCCAGATACCGATCCCATTGGTCATACATTGGCTGAAAACATCAGCTTATGCCAATGGATGATCCTAATCCTCTCTGCAAGGAATATGTGCAGAATTTATATTAGCCAGCTTGCAACTTTTGTTCCAAGCTGACTAATGACACTGCCATAGTTGGCTAAATATCTCAATATGTGTCGAGTTTCTCACTGAAATGCTGCATATACAGACTTCAAACACTGTGACCACTTGAAATCACTGAAGTGGTCATGGTGCTTAGAGTAACATATTAAGTTTGAAAACTTTTGGGATATCTATTAATTTGTTGAAAAATGCTGACAAGGGACATCAGAAAGGTGTAATTGTGATGTTGTCAACATCATTAATGACTCAGCAGCAGCTGTGAACATTTAATTGATTATTAATTGGTGGACTAATTTATGCCAATATTTGCTCAGCTACTGACTGCCAGCTTTACACACTCCTTTTACAATACATATTAAAACTATTAAACACAGACCAGGGGAAAAAAAACTTATATCAGCATAAAACAAGCAACAATTGATGTAGCCATTTAAAGTTATTCCATAATTTTTTTAAGTGGCAAAAGTTTGTGTTCACCTTCAGATGGTTCCCCAATTTCTCAAGGCTTTATTCTCCCAACCTTGAAGTGGCCAAATGAAGGTCTTGTGATCTTACACTTAGTCCGTAAGTAAAGTTGAAAAGACTTTGTCTCTGTCACAGTGCCAATTGGCACCGCAATGTGACCGGATCTGATCGGTGGGGCCACACTTAAGGAGGGAGAGGTTACTCTCCTTACCTCCAGAGCCTCTCCGTCCATGCAGCTCCTAATACAGCGGCCGGGTCCAGAGTAAGGAAGGACGCCGGCCGCTATAGTGCCGCCAACAATGACGTCACTAGTGACTGGGATCATGGGACCCAAATGAGCAAATATCAGGGATTACTGGGTTATTTAAACCCAAACCTGCAGTTGTTCAGTGCCCTGTCGTGGTTTTCATCTTGTTGGTTATCTGAGAGCGCATTCCTGATACTGTTTATTGATTATTGATCTTGGCTTGGCTTTACTTCCTGTATTTCTGGTATCCCTGACCCTTTGCCATGCCTTTTGGGTTATGTAATTCCCCCTCTGTTTTCCAGGATCTCATCAATGATGTATTGAGAGATTTGATCTATTCCTTTGTGTTAGTATATCTAGATGATATACTGATATAGTCACCTGATCTAGACATTCACCATGCACAAGTTAAACTAGTTCTACAGACCTTATTCAAGAATGGTCTGTATTGTAAACTAGAAACATGTCTAATCAGAAAGAGGTACAGTTTCTTGGCTATACGATATCTGCTTCAGGATTCAAGATGGATTCCATGATACTAGAGGCGGTGTTACAATGGCCTCTACCTCATGGTTTGAAGGCTATCCAAAGATTCATCGGGTTTTCCAATTATTATTGTAGATTTATTAAGGACTTTTCTACGATAATAGCTATGATCACCAATTTGACACGTAAGACGGTTAAAGGTACATTATGTCCAAGAGAAGCCATTAATGAATTTGAACAACTCAAGGCTTCATTTGCTGTAGCCTTGCTCATCCTGATCCCAGCAGGTCTTTCATATTAGAAGCAGATGCCTCTGAAACAGCGGTTGGTGCTATACTGTCCCAGAGAGAAAGTCATGACAAACCCATGCACCCATGTGGCTACTTTTCCATAAAACTATCCCCAGCAGAAATAAATTATGACATAGGTAACAGGGAGCTATTGCCTATCATATTGGCACTTAAGGAGTGGAGACATCTAGTGGAAGGATCATAACCATCATAAAAACCTTCAATACATCAGGGAAGCTAGAAGTATGTCACCCAGACAGGCTAGATGGTCTCTGTTTCTTTCTCGTTTCAATTATATTATAACTTATAGACCAGGTACTAGGAACATAAAGGCTGATGCATTATCTGGCACTTTTAGATGGGGGAAGAACAGGAGCAAGAGAATCCTATTATCCCACCTGAATGTACACATGTAATGTGTTTTGTTAACGCTTCGTAGGATAATTGGTTTGACCTCTTGCCCTGGGCAGATTTTGCCCGGAACAACAGTACGCACGACTCTTCCAAACTTAGTCCTTTTTATGTTGTATATGGTCTCCACCCTGCTGTCTTACCTTCTGTGTTCTCTGATACCGATATACCCACTCTGGATGAGCATCTAACATCTATGAGGAAAACATGGGATCAAGTTCATACTGCCTTAGATGGCACTGCTCCCTGTTTTAAGCAGCATGCAGATAATAGACATAGTGACGCACCTTTTTTATCAAGTAGGGGACATGGTTTGGCTGTCCACTAAACACATTAGTTTCAGGGTACATAATAGTTCGCTCCTAGATACATTGGTCCTTTCCGTGTGTCAAGGAGGATCAATCCAGTGTCTTATGTCCTTGACCTCCTTGCCAACCTTAGAATACCTTGTACATTTCATGTTTCTTTATAGAAGCCACTTATCTGCAATAGATACACTACTCCTTCTGCGTCTCCCCATCCCTTGGTGGTTGTGGGTCAGGAAAAATACGAAGTCCGTTCTGTTTGGACTGCAGGTTTTACCATGGTTCTTTGCAGTATCTGGTGGCTTGGAAGGGTTATGGGTTATTGGAAGGGTTATGGAAGGGTTATGGGTCTCTTATGGGTTACTCACCATCACAGTGCCCAAGTTACTTACCTTACCTCCACCGCTTTTCTGTCCGTGCAGCTCCTAACACAGCGGCCGGGTCCAGAGTTAGGAAGGCCCATGGCTGCAGCAATGATGTGAATGTGCGTGAGGTGTTATGTCTTTGCCATGCACACACGTTCTGGGGTGATGGGACCCAAATCTGCAGTTGTTCAGTGTCCTGTCGTGTTTTCCATCTTGTTGGTTATCCGAGAGTGCGTTCGTGATACTGTTTATTGGTTATTGATCTTGACTTGGCTTGACTTCCTGTATTTCTGGTATCCCTGACCCTTTGGCTTTGTTCTTACCGCATTTGTTCCTTTCTGTATTCCTAAACCTCGGCTCGTGTTTATTACGTTAAATCCAACAATTCTAAGGCCCGGTTATACGTTGTTACTGTTTGTTATTTGTTACGTGTTTGACTTAATTCTGCGTGTTGGGCCACTGGTTCGTCCTGACAGTCTCACTGTAATAAATAATGAAACTTGCCAGACACCAAAATTAATCAAAGTGTGTTCCTTAGTAACAGTTTAAGATTTAGGGTGTCTATGAGAATGAAATTGCAGTGGGGGGTACACAAAAATAATCTTGTCTATGACATGAAAATGATGTATGACATTAAAAGATATAAGTTGAGTCACTGGAGGTCTTACTCATTAACAGTAGAAGGTCTAGGCACGTTCGCTTTGGAGGATGTGTAGAACACTACATTATTACAGAAACATTTAGTACAATGGGAGCAGCATATTTCTTTTTAGAAATAGTAATGCAATTACTTACTCTTTCAAGCATGCAAGAGGTTAAACTGTTTAAGTACTCTTCATGTCAATAATAGTTTCTTCTACTGTCTTAAATATAATGGTATAATAGTAGGGCTATAATCCAAATTCCACATTAGGATCAGTAAAGTGATTTACATTAGATGGATTTATAATGCATTATTCTTCAAAGTCACTTACAGAACATTTTGGAAACTATAGTTGTTTAATATTTAATACATTTAAAACATCCATACAAATAAGGGATTAATATAGACACCCAGCCAATTTTGCGCGGTGGGCGACCTAGACTTATAACATAGAAGCCTTGTTTAAATTCCAATTAAAAAAGAATTAAAATAATTCCTTTTACTTTGCTTTAAGTAGATGGCCTTTGATGTGTCTTATATGCAGAGTGAGAAGGATGGAGGACACGCTGTCACTGACTTTTAAAGGTCTCCCTGCTGTGATGCCTTGCACAGAAGTCTGCCTTGCGCTGTCATCACAAAATACATTTATGTTCTTTAGAACAAATCATCATGTGAGCAGCAAGGATCCTCCTTCTCAGGACATTGGACTATACAATGAATCATAGGAAAGTATCCAGCAGCCCAACTGTCTTTTATCAGCTCCACATTAAAGTCCTTTGGGATAAGAGACAATCGCAAAACATAAAACTAAAGACAGACAGTCTAAGTTTTGTCACAGTCATTTTACAGGAAGCCAGTTAAGAAGTAACATAAACATCAAGAGATATCCCAAGAGAGTGGTGATATTGTCATATTGTATTCAGACACTGGATAAAATGTCCCTTGTGTTCTATCTTAATTATTATCTTTATTTGTGAAGTTGAGGCAAATTCCATTGCACTGTCCAATAGGATTTTCAACCACCAAAACAAATCTTTCATGTTGTGGTTTATCTGGCTGCAAGGGTAAAATACATTTTGTGTAAAAGTTGCATAATTTGCCCTGGAAAATCCTTCAGATGTCTAGTCTTTTTAATTAGAATGTTTAAGCTTTGCAGATTTTGGAATGCTACACAATACTGATATAATGCATACAATTTAGTGTTACCTGCTGTACGATCTCTTTTCTAGTACGAGTTGATTTAAAGGTTATGTTGCAGCAAGAAACAGTCTGAACAATTACAGTGGGGATGATAACATGACTGGTGCCAAGCATACATTTCAAAAATATAAGTGTACATAACAAAGCTGTCACCTTAGCATTCTTTTTTACCACATGAAAGAACTCCCATTCAGTCATTGTGAGAAAAACACGGATTTCACGTGTTTTATAGTAAATTGGATTATTGGTATAAAGATCAGTTATTTAGCAAAACAGTGCAAATGGTTAGATGACTAATTGGACTCCATAGGCCTAGATCATGGAATCATTGTATGATATTGATCAAAGAGAGGACAAGAAGTTCCTAAGGTCATAAATTAAGGAACTTACCATAATTACTTCCCCCTGCCCCCCCACACACCTACCCCTGTTAAATTAGGAGGAAGAAAAAAAAACATCAAGTACTTGTTTTAAAAGGTCAACGAGGTTTCCTAAAAGATGTTCATAACATATAGGCCATGATAGCATGTTGTAGACAAGAGTCCAATAGTTCATCTACACAGTGTGCTTGCCATATGAATAGCAATTGTGTATATTTGATATTTTTCTTGGTATTATTATATTTTCTGATATACAGCAAATGTCTAAGCATTCATACTTGCTGCCATAATGTGATCTTGATAGAACAACAAACACATAATACATACATACATATCATTTGTTGCAAACAAACAACCATAACTCATGTCAACATCTAGTTCAATCTAATTAGGGAATGTTTCCAAAAAACGATTAACATCTGCAAATGAAAGATGTGCATCATGATCTAAGAATTCTCCCTTTTTTCATCTCTGTGGGTACAGTTTAGAAATAAAATACTTTGAAATAAGTAAAGATAATGGCATAGAACTGAATACTTTTATGGTCGTTCCCTGCTGCATATGTCTGTAGCTCAATATAAGGTTCAACCTCAGCACAGGTGTTTGTTTGTTTTTTTACAGAAATTTGAATATAAAGTAAAAGAAGGACCTTTACTTAAAAGGAGAAGAATGGGGACATGTTTATCCTTCTACCCCAAGCCTCTATAAAGCTCTTAAATGAAATTAGCACATTGAAAACAAAGATTCATGTGGGTGGACAATAGCTTCTAAAAAAAAAAAAGAATTCTTTTCAATTAATGTTGCTTTACCTGCTGTGTGCGGGAATATTTCCTTTCCGTCTTTACTTTGTTATAATGTATTTAACATGCTCAACAGCTCAATAAAACATACAAACAAGGCACAGCTGATGTAATAAACTGGTACATTTCCCAAACAAGCAAAATAAATGAACAATATAATACAGAACTCAGTTTGTAACCTGATACAACTTTTCGATACACCTTTACTAACCGTAGATAGAAAACAAATGTTTTGATACAATGAATATCTTTGTGAAGAAGATATTTGCTTATATATTTTACCGTAAAGTGATACTGTTATGTCATTTTTCTTTTGCTTTTCCTTTCCCTATGGTCCTTGTAACTTAAGGATTATACTACTTTTCACTTGCCTAATATTTATTTTGATCTCTTCTGCCCCATGTCTGAAATTTATCTTTCCATCTTTGGGATGACGGAGTGTGTATAAATCAGCTCTTACCAACTGAAATTGAACTTTTCTTAAACGGATACTAAACGCAGCCAGACCTCTTCATCTCATTGAAGCAGTCTGTGTGTAGTGTCCATGTCCGTTTAGCCCTGAAATGTAAAATGTTGCAGTTTTTTTTAGAAACTGCAAGGTTTACATTGCTAGGTTAAAGGATCACTATAGGGTCAGGAACACAAACATGTATTCCTGACCCTATATTGCTGAAACCACCATCTAGCCCCCCCTGGGCCCCTCATGCCTCCATAGATATAGCAAACTCTTACTGTATTTAAGCCTGAAGCTGTAACTCTGCATGCTGTTTGACTCAGAAAAACAACAGTCTGCTGACATCATCAGAAGTGGTAGCCTGATCCAATCACAATGCTTCCCCATAGGATTGGCTGAGACTTACAAAGAGGCAGATCAGGGGCAGAGCCAGCATGATTCAAACACAGCCCTGGCCAGTCAGCATCTCCTCATAGAGATGAACTGAATCAATGAATCTATATGAGGAAAGTTCAGTGTCTGCATGCAGAGGGAGGAGATACTGAATGTTTGGATGCATTTTAGGCAGCCATGACCCAGGAAGGATCTAAGCCATCTAAGGAGTGGCCAGTAAAGTTATCACTAGGCTGTAATGTAAACGTTGCATTTTCTCTTACAGCAAAAAGCCTGAAGGTAATGAAGGTAATGATTCTACTCACCAGAACAAATTCAATAAGCTGTAGTTGTTCTGGTGACTATAGTGTCCCTTTAAGTCCACCTCCAGTGGCCATCTCCTAAACATGCACTTCCTGTCACCTAAAGGCTCTATGAAACAACATTGGACGTCCTCTTGCTTAGCATGAGGATGTTTAACGTCTTCAAATTTCCCATAGGGAAGGATTGATTCAATGTGGGGAAATTGTAATTGCACAAATTGCCCCACACATGCACATTAGGCTAGGAGGAGACCTACTCAGCACAGAGGGAGCCACGGCACTGGAAAGAGGTAAGTGAAGAAGGTTTTTTTAACCTTTTATTCACAGTAAAGTGGTCGGATGACCTAAGGGGTTAAGGACAGGGAAACTTTAGCTTTAGTAATACAGGTATATATTCTAACGCTATAGAGTTCCTTTAGGCTCTGGCCATTACCAAAGGCTCTAAAAGATTACGCTCCCCATAGGATAAAAACAGTCTCTATTTTTCATTGCAAAGCACTACAGAATTTGCTGGCGCTATATAAATAATAATAATATAATAATAATAATATGTATAACTAAAAAATGATGGTGTATTAAAAAACAAAAACAAAGGCACAAAACAATTACAAAAACAAACTGTGAAGTGACACTGCTAGTTTAATATTGGTTAAGGTATCTACAATCTGATGGAAAAAGCAATATAATATTTTGTACAATGGATTTAGTATGTCAGTGCTTCCCAATCACAAAATGTTGTTGTTTTTAGGTTATGTTTTGTCTTGTCTAGCTGGATTAGCATTGTGTCCCAGATCACACACAGCTCTAGTCTGCCCATTCTCTGCAGTTTTCGAGTAAGCACTTATGATTTTTGTTTTAGGGACAAGTCCAAAAATAATGCCTATATTGTAAACCAAAGGACACTTTCATCTGATAATATCAATAATAATAAAATTAAAGGGCATCCTAGAATGACATATACCTACATTGCATTACTCAGATAATGCATTACAGACATGCACAGATAAGTAAACTGTTTCTGCATTTACTGCAGAGCCCCAGGGTTTGCAACTTCCTTCATTGATCATTGCCTATGTAAGGGTATAGCTATCATCTGTCAGTCAATCGTAGGATGGCTGAGGTCAGGATTTAAGGAATATGTAATTCAGCACTCAGTAGCAGACATTACCTAAAGATTGCTTCCCCCACGTTTTTACTTCCCCAAAGAGATGTGAGTATCATGCCACAATTCACATTAGCACATGGCAGCGATATCTGTACTTTACTGTGCCACAGACACACAGCACATTAGTACTAGACATGTAGTTGCAATCACATTTTATCATGAATAACGCTGTATGTATAATGTTAACCTTTTATGTTCCTTAATGTATATACACAATTAGAAACAAATTAAAATGGCACTGTGGCACAACAATCAGTGCAGAGAAATGTAATGAGACATTCTAGGACAACATTATCCTTTACTGTGGTGGTCTCCTCTGCTTTAGAAGTGGTATGCGCAATAAACTCGCATACTATGGAAAATAAATGTACATCCCTCTTTCCTTTTAGATACCTGTAGTTATAAACCCATTACTGTAAGAACCAAATACAACATTGTTCAAAAGGTGCAGTGCCCAAAATAGTACTGGATATACGGACTACGTAGGTACACAAAGAATTAAACTTTTACCTCCACCAACTAAAACATGTTAGCTATTGCCTTTACAGTAGAATCATTGGAGTGAATTCATTCTGTTTTCAGGCAGGTGTGCAGCTGGCCATTAAATTAGAACATTAACATGCTTTTCAAATGGGGTAGCTTGGAATGTTAAGTACTAATAAGGAAATGGCTAGAAAAGGAAAATGTACTAAATCTAAATATATAACTATAACACTTAATTGAAGGGACCACAACATTTCTCTTTAAGAGTATTTTGTTAGTGATTTAATGATGTGTGCCAGACATGGGGTCATAAAAATATAGGACAGCAGCTAATACTATAGACATGACAACTTCTCACTAGGAAATGTATTTTTTTTTTTTTTGTACATTGATGAATGTTTACTAAAATGTCTGGATGGTGTTTCTCAAAAAAATATTTATTTTTAATACGCACTTTTATGTATTTTACTCTCTGTGGCTGCATACATTTTTGTAACATGAATAGACGTTTGCCACATATATTTCAGAATGGCTGAGCCATTTCTTTCTGACATGCTTCCTGTGCAAATGTTCCTAATTAGGTTTTGATATTAACTCCTTCGCAGCTAAATGCGGCGTTGAATGTTGAGCGTTACAAATGTACACAGCTGAGATTGAGATGGTTTGGAGAAAAAAAAAAGAAAAAGTTGTGTCAATTTGTCTTGCAAAGATAAATAGAAACTATTTATTCTGTGTTCAGTTTTCTTGTTGTAATTGTTGAGTTTGTTCCAGCGCCTGTGAGACTTTATACAAGTCTAGTGGAAAAAAATGCAGCTGTAAAATATGTGAAATATCTGAGCAACACAAAAGCTTGTCTGGCACACTATAATAAATATTCCCAACTGGACAGAAAATATCAGCCAACCCGTAGGCTGGATTGAAAGGCTCAGAGACACACAGTTTAGATTTGGACATAAATGTGCATTTAAAATACCATCATAATATTCACAAGGTTATTCAACAAAGCTTGGAATGTTGTGAATTCAAACTATATTTCACATTTTGGGCCAAAATAGCCAACAGGCTTGGCCAATTTTCCCAATTTAGCTATTATTAGGTAGAATATGAATTTCACTTTGAAATAATTTTGGAATCATGAAAATACACAGTTTACTCTTACTGAATGATCCTGTGTGATGGAACTGCAGTGAGAGAGTAAACATCCAGCCATATCTGTATCTGAGAGTAGAGACTTTATAGGAGTGGGGAGAGCTTTAAATTGTATAGTGTTGTATGTAGGAATCTTTAGTCTCAGATCGCTACAGGTGGAGGATTGGCAGTTGGATGTTATGTTATGCATTAACTGAATGTGGGGTAAGAAATATGTGGGTCATGCATATATGGGTGAATTAGATGAACGGACTGGGAACATTAAGGCAATGGATGCGATGGAGGACATTACCATTTCTACCTGGGGTGGATATTGGACATTAACTGACTGAAATTATTGACGTATTTTCAAGTAGAGATTAAACGATTCAGGTACTGCCAAGGAGAAGTTACATATATTACAATATTGGCTGAGGGGCAAGTCACTGAAATTTGCTTTGGGCTAATGGTCCAGGTTAGAGACAGACAGGCCGGACTGCCCATCGGGCACACCGGGCAAATGCCCGGTGGGCCACAGTGGCCATGGGCCGAGGCCAACAGGGGAGATCACAGGATCTCCCTTGCCGGTCTATGCAGAGCCGGTGCTATCCGAGCGCTGGCCCTGCTGCATTCCAGGAAAAGCCAGGGGTCAGGAATGCCAGAAAACAGGGAAGTCAAAATCAATGCCAAAGTCAAATAACCAGAATAACCAGAATCAATAACGCACTCTCGGACAACCACAAGGGAAACCACGACAGGGCACTGAGCAAGAGGAGAACTGGGCCTAAATACCCCGCCTGTGGATCTGATTGATTGTAACCGGCCTTTGACCCCAAAGGCAGTTACCAGGTTCCTATTTGCATGATTGCTACTCAGCAAAAACCCTCCTGAGGATTGATTGCTGCTCGGCACAACTTTTCCTGTCAGGACAGTAATGTTGCTCAGCACAACTTTTCCTGTCAGAACTGTAAATGCCATTAATCACATTTTTATGTGCGGATGAATACGTGACATTACCCCACACCTGAAGAACGCCCACTGGACGTGCAGGACCAAGCTTGAGAGGAAACTTGAAAATAGCGAATCTTGAGGTGAGCATGTATATCAGATGCCGGAACCCAAGAACGATCAGCTGGTCCATAATCTTTTCAATCCACTAAGTACTGTAAAGTGCCCAGAGAAAGCCTGGAATCAATTATGGAGGAGACCTCATACTCTTCCTGTCCAGAAACAACTAAGGGAGGCGGAGGGAGCCAAGCAGTGGAGAGGACAATGAAAGGACAGTGGACGCTATGATACATTCCAGGGGAATGATATGGGATGTTTCTTGCTCTAGTATAGCCTCAGTATCAAACTGCCTGGACAAGGCGTCGGCCTTGACATTTTTAGAACCAGGTCTATAAGTGATAAGAAAATTAAAGCGAGAAAGAAATAGAGACCACCTAGCTTGTCTAGAAGATAATCACTTGACATCTCCTACGTAAGCCAGGTTTTTGTTATCAGTAATGATCAAAAGGGGGTCCTTGGAACCCTCTAAAAGATGTCGCCACTCCTTGAGAGCTAGAATAATGGCCAACAATTCTCTATTGCCAATATCGTAATTGCGCTCAGCAGGAGACAACTTTCTAGAAAAGTAACCAAAAGGATGCAACAGAGTTTCCTGGCTCTCCCTCTGGGAGAGAACGGCCCCTACCCCTGTCTCTGAAGCATCAACCTCCAGTATGAAAGGCTTACTGGTGTCAGGATGTATCAATATGTTGGCGGAGGCAAACAGCTGTTTGAGAGTTTCAAAGGCTTCTATAGCCTCCTTAGACCACAAAAGTGATAAATTCATTAAGCTTTTTGGGTAAGTCTTTGGCGGCAATCTCATCTAGCATAGTTTCAGATAGTCCCATTTTAAATGCAGAGATTAACCCACTATCAGTCCAGTCTACCTCGGAAGCTAGGGTACGAAATTCTATGGCATATTCCGAGATAGACCGGTTCCCTTGCCTGACATGCATCAGGGCACTAGAGGCGTCATGCTCTCTGCCTAACGGTTCAAACATAAGTTTGAATTCCGTAAGGAACTCCTGGTAATTGTGTGCCACACTCCTATTACTCTCCCATAATGGATTGGCCCAAGTTAAAGCTTTATCTTTTAACTGATTCACTAGGTAACCAATTTTAGCTCTGTCCCTGGTGAGGCCTCAAAATGATAATCCATTTGGTTAAGAAATCCCTGGCATTCTTGAATATTACCATCAAAATGCAGGGGAGGAGATAGGGAGATAGTAGGTGCCTTGTGTACTATAGGTGGAGGTACATAAGGTGGAGGTGAGGCTGCAGGTTGCAGGTGCGCTGTTCAGGTAAGAAGCGTACTTAAGGCCTAGGCAAATTGATCCATGCGGTGATCATTATCCTCCAGTTTCCTTTTGCAAGCAGCTATGTGCTTACACAGTTCTACAGGATCTATGGCCCTTTTGTAATGTCAGGATTGCAGTATGATCCAGCACGTAGAATTGTGTAACACAGGGGTAAGGGATGCCAGAAAGCAGGGAACAGGGAAGTCAAAATCAATGCCAAAGTCAAATAACCAGAATAACCAGAATCAATTACGTGCTCTTGGACAACAACAAGGGAAACCACGACAAGGCACTGAGCAAGAGGAGAACTGGGCCTAAATACCCCCCTGTGGATCTGGTTGGTTGTAACCGACACGAGGTCATGCGTTTAGACTGGAAGAAAGAAGATTTTTTCTAAGGCAAAGGAAAGGTTTTTTTACTGTAAGAACAATAAGGATGTGGAATTATCTGCCTGAAGAAGTGGTTTTATCAGAGTCCATACAGATGTTTAAACAGCTACTAGATGCATACTTGCAAAAACAGAATATTCAAGGATATAATCTTTCAACGTAGGGTAATAATTGCTTGATCCAAGGATAAATCTGACTGCCATTTTGGGGTCAAGAAGGAATTTTTTTCCTAGCTTGTTGCAAAATTGTAAGTGCTTCAAAATGGTTTTTTTTGCCTTCTTTTGGATCAACAGCAAAAAACAAATGTGAAGAAGGCTGAACTTGATGGACGCAAGTCTCTTTTCAGCTATGTAACTATGTAACCGGCCTTTGGTCCCAAAGGCAGTTACCAGATTCCTATTTGCATGATTGCTGCTCAGCACAAACCCTCCTGTGGATTGATTGCTGCTCGGCACAACTTTTCCTGTCAGGACAGTAATGTTGCTCGGCACAACTTTTCCTGTCAGAACAGTAAATGCCACTAATCACATTTTTATGTGCGGATGAATACCTGACACTCACAGCACCCTCACTCACACACACTGCACCCCTGACACTGACATTACCCTCACTCACACACACCCTCACTCACACACACTGCACCCCTGACACGCATAGCACCCTCACACACAAACTGCACCCTCCCACACAGCTTCCTTACACACACATAGCACCTTCACGCAAACACAGTACCCATCCCTCACACACAGCACACACACACTGCACCCCTCACAAACACATCACCCTTATCCACACAGCACCCTCACACACACACACACACTACACCCCTCACACACACACTACACCCCTTACACACACACACACACACACACACACATCACCCTCACACACATGGCACCCTGACACATACACTGCACAATACTCTTTCCTGGCATTTTTGTCTCCTGTTATCCCATCTATGGAGATACCAGAGACAAAGGAGACTGTCTGATGCCCTGGCTGATGTCAGTAGGGCCATGGAAGGTAGTGTCAGCAGCTTCATCTGGCATAGAGAGGAATTGGAAAAGCACAGGAAAATCCCCACTGGACCCCAGGGAGAAAATCCTCACTGGACTCCAAGGAGAGGGCCCACACAAGCACCCCCAACACTGTGTTTAAAATTAGTGAGATTGTGTGTTTCATACATTTTGAGTTTGTGTCTGTAATTGAGAGTGTGTGTCAGTTTGTCAGTGACTACGTGTCAAATCAGTGAGTGTGTGTTTGTTAGTAAAAGTGTGTGACTGTCAGTGAGTGCGTCTGATTACAAAAGGGCTTATGGATCGAGAGGTGACATCATTGCCATAGAAACATGTATGCCTGGACTGGACTTTTACAAAGTGGAGGGGTTAGTAAGATGGCCACGCCCACCGGGCGCCCCAAAAAAGTTTTTGCATTTAGGCATCTGTGACCCTAGGATCAGTCCTGTTTGCAGGTAAAATCAGGTAAAATACTTTATTATTCCAAAAAGTAACAACAACAGACGAACAAACCCTCGCTGCGGCTACCTGACTGAAGTCGTCAATAGTGGTAGTCTGTGCAGTGAGCACACAAGTATAGGGGTAAGGGAGTGTGGGATGACATGTTACGAGTAAAAATTAAAAAGGCAGAGTTGAGAAAAATGTATGACTGACCCCAGAGAATTGACCGGTGAATGACCTCTCCTGCTTTAGGACTTATCAACTATGGATTATTTTGTTTTTAATGTGTACATGATTTGTAATATTTTTATTAGCATATTCCTACAGATCTATAGAGGTTAAGTGAGACTTCATCTGGTACATTAATGGTGCATTTACAATAATTATTGATTATTTTGTAACTGGGTAATATGATTTTTGCATAGAGCACCCTAATAAGTATTAAACATTTAACTCTTACTGTGCTGTGCTTGTATTATATTGTTCTAATTACAATTGGATGGTGCCAGGGCACTCCTAGCACCATAACCACAGCGTGTTATAGTAGTTATGGCGCTTGGAGTGTTCCTTTAACCCCTAAAGGACACATGACATGTGTGACATGTCATGATTCCCTTTTATTCCAGAAGTTTGGTCCTTAAGGGGTTAAGGGACATGAGGTAGGAAACATTATCATCTATTTGTTCCCTCCACATTAAAACTGTTTTATAGTGCACTCAGCTGTTTGAAACATAGCAATTCCCACTGCAGGCATGTCCTCTTACATTATAAATTTAATAAATCAGCTTTGCCCACCCTTGCGAATTAACTGCCAATCACAAACAAATTCAATTCTACAATACAGCATTATTAAATATTTGCACATTACGCTGCATAGTAATGTTACAATGCCAGCCACCACAAAACCAGAATAGAATGAAATCCAGGGATTGGGAACAATGCAAAAGCTTTGCCAATTGCACGGCGCCTAGCAGTGTGCAGTGTAGCACAAAACATGTCATGCTCGATACTTTTGGTTTTACTTTGTCTTTTTTTTTTTTTTTTTTCATACGTGGTGCATTTAAAATATTAAAAATAAATGCTATCTTTTAAACTGGCGAAGTGTCTGCATTGTTCACACTCTTTACATGTACCATTCTGGTTTTGCGGTAGCTCGCTTCATTTTTCGTTGTTCCTAATATTTGGATTCCTGCTGTCCATGGACGCTGTGCTCAGTACGAGACAGGGACTGGCACGTGCCAAGTTATAATTTACAAAGCCACTGTCTGACATATACTGCATTCATCTTAAAATAAAAACAATATTTCATAAAGCCAGCATACAGGGAGAATAATTCTGCTTGCAACAATACATTTTACAATGTAACATCTATGTAGTAGCTTGTCTTTAACCCTCAGAAGCTCAGAAAGGTTTCTAAACCACAGGTTAACCCTTTGTAAGAAAAATATTTAATCTGTGAAAGCAACATCAAGAATGCACGAGAAATAAATGTGTTCATGAGGCTTTTTGATGCATGATAAGAACACTGAACTCTGGGAAAAGCGTCTCCTCCTGCCAATCTTCCCAATTACACAATGTTTACATTAAAGATAGCTGTGGGAATAACTGCAGGCCCAAAACATGGCTATACTAAGTGACATCCTGATATGGAGCAGCTGCTTTTTGCTGGAGATGTTTCAGTTTTTAAATTAATTTTGAGGCCTGCGGTGACACTTTCCATGAAAAAAAACAACAAAGTTTACATCAGTCATTTCTTTTTCATAGCAACAATGATCCCAGTCCAGAACTGCAGTTTCAGATGACCAGAGATGACCCATTTCAGAGAGACAGTTCAAGGTTAAAGATACGTATAATTTCTGGTTTGCCTAGTAGTGTATGTTTACGTAGGACATTGCAATAAACAAGGCTGATATTTTGTTTATATATACAAGTGCTGGGGAATATGTTAAGGTAGATCTGTCAATATATTAAAAAAAAAAGTGCGCTGTGTCTTTAAGACTCAATAAAATTCTAGTGCAAAGAGTGTAAATTGCCTTATTAAAGTGCAAACAAATTTCAGTGGCACTATGAAAAGTGCCTGTGCAAAAAAAATGCAATTTGTGAACGTTCAAGTACATGCAGGATAGTTATAGGCAATACTCAATTGCAACTTACATGATACCATCTTTATCTTATTTCTCAATGTGGTATTAAACAAGGAGAGCATACAAGAGGGAAAAAAGGAAAATATATAGTATAATATTGTTATATCCATATAAGTGCAGTAGTAATAAAGTATTCCACAGAATATATAAATATAATATAGCCTTTATTGACAAACTTTAAAATTTGCAGGCAAGTCAGGACCCTCTTTGGAATTCCTCTGGTAAGGCTCTCACCCCAGTCCCCTTGGTTTTTGCTACAACGTTATGATGTGTTTAGCTGTAAATGACTCCTTCTTCAGATTCACCCTCCCATTGCCCACACTTCGTATTTAAGTCTGCCCTCCGTGGCCGTGAATTGCAAACAGTCAATTTTTCTTCTATTCTCATTGGACCACACAGAATACATCATTAGCATAGTCCTTTATCTTACGAGTTCAGAGCCATAATAAAGACTGAATAAACTTATATATAGTATCCAAAAGGAACAAATGAAACCGTAATTCAATGCTATAAAAACATATATCCTGTGCACGAAACAAAACAACATATTTGGACCACAAATATGCCTATTAATAGACCTAAAATCGGACAAAAATAAATGGTGAGAGAAACTAATAGTAATATATACAGCTTTTTTATGTCTCTCCTTGGGAATATATAAACAGCATCACATAAAAATACAAAGATATACAGATTCATAACTTTCTGTTAAAGAGAGAAAAAAGGAAAAATACATCAAACTTAGCCATCCAAACATAAATGACAAATTCCAGGCACAAAACATTAGTTCAGTTAAATTAAAATTAAATTTAAATTGAATACAATAAAAAATACATAGAGGAACCATATGGATATTAAAAAATTCATAAAAAGATCTCCCAAAAAGTTTCTTTATAAAAAATTGTAACGGTCAAAATCTATATTAAGTCCATCGGGTTTTAATGTTTCTAGCCTACGGATCCACCTCATCTCTTCCTTACCTACATCAATCAGATGATTGCCTCCCCTCCAAGATCTTTTAACTATCTTAATACCTAAAAAAGATTATGAAACTTTTTAAAATGAGCAGAAACGCTATGTTGTTCATACCCTCTCTGTGGATATTATCCACATGTTCATATATCCGCTTATGTAGCGGGTGAATAGTCCTACCTGCATATTGCAGCCCGCACGGACAAATTAAAAGGTAAATCACATTTTTACTAAAACATGAAGTAAAATCATTTATGATTAATTCTTTCTGATCTATTTCTTTGACTTCTTCATATGCCTCTTTAACCAGTTTTTCAGGGTACCCCTTTTCTATAAACCGATTAGCAAGAGTGCCAGCTTGTTCTTTAAAGGTGTCTTCCTCGATGAAGTTCCTTCTAATTCTTTGGAACTGGCCCTTAGGTATGTTGTTGTGCCAAGGGGTATAATGGCCACTCTTATATAAAACATAGTTGTTGGCGTCAACTTAAAAAAATAAAAAATTGTCTTTAGATTACCATTCTCTACATAAATCTCTAAATCTAAAAAAATAATACTCTTATCGCTAAATTCCCTAGTGAGACTTATACCCAATTCGTTCACATTAAATCTATTTAAAAAGGACTCTAAGCTTGATGAAGGCCCATCCCAAATGAAAATCAAGTCATCTATATACCTGCGATAGGTGCCCAGATTATTCTGGGCTGTCATACATAAAAATCTTTTCCCAGCCTGCCATATCAAACCACCCATAGGAAAGCATTACTCAATGCTTTCCTATGGACGTCAGCGTCTTCTCACTGTGATTAACCCTCAGTAAAACATAGCAGTTTCTCTGAAACTGCTATGCTTTCAGCTGCAAGGTTAAAACTAGAGGGACCTGGCACCCAAACTACTTCATTGAGCTGAAGTGGTCTGGGTGCCTATAGTGGTCCTTTAATTTAGTATGTGTATTATCGGTGTCTGTTTCAATCTCTCTTTTTGTTACTTTATATATTTAAAAAAAATCTTTTTAATGTTAAAACTCTGGAGTATTTCAGGATATCCACATAAGCAGAAAAAGGGTAAAACATTTTATTAGGAGCAAATTTTGTTCCCTATTTAACACTTTAATTCTGGCGTAAGTTGATAATTGGACAAATTATAAACTCTTTCTAATTGTACTGTAAAAACTCTTTTACTTGTACTGTAATTTGATCCCTCCTCTAGGTCTTTGGATACTAGACCTGTCAACATGAACACATTTTTATTTACACTTCTATTATCAGTCACACTATAGATAGATATGCCACATACACTGTTGTGTGCAGTCCACAATCATATTAGCATGACTGCATTCAACAAGTAACGTATTTCAGTCAATTTTAGCTACTGCGTTACCATTTAAAAAGTAAAAAAGTACACGGTACAGTATTGTTACATCACAATAATTCACTTAATTAAAGTAGCAGGCATCCACAAAATGATTTGTTTTTTTGAGGGGTGGGGGTATGCTCTCAGCCTATCGGTGATGCCCATTGTGAGTAACAGAATGTATGTAGGAGGACAGTGGAGGCAGTGGATTGGACAACTTTGGGGTTCAACTGTTTGAATAAGGTTTAACTCTGTAAAGTAAGTAGGCACCCAGTAACACCAGCCCACATAGTGATTTAATTGAGATACTCTTATGGGGCTGGAGTGCTGCTTTAAAATTTGGTATTTCTAAAACAAAAACCGAATAATGATGTTGTTGTTTGCATGAAGATAGTGTCAGATCCTTCTACTTAGCCTCTAATTGCAATGATAGCACAAGCTCCTCCGTTACTGCAAGTTTGGAGAGAATGGGAACATGTGTCACAGCACCTAGCACTGGAACACCATTGTGTGAAGACAAATGCATTGCCTCTGCCATGATTCCATTGGAATAAACAAAAGTGGAAAGAGATGAGGGTGTAAGAAAGAAGAGATACAAAGTAAGAAGGCATAAGTGGGGAGATATAAGGGAGAGGCACAAGAAGAAGAGAGCTGAGGGTTAGAGAGTGTCAGTTAGGGGGAAATGGGGAGGAATACCCAAGTGGATGATATTTGACACGGAAGACACCTGTAGGGATTTATACAGAATCTTGTAGATGAAAGCAACCTTGTTTAATTGTCACACTTATTGTTTGTCAAACTGCTTGAAAATGGTGTGACAAAAACTAGAAAAACTGCACACATATACCATACCCACTACAATAAACTATAGTGGTGATGATGCTTTGAATATCAGTGACAGGTACCAAGAGAAGAATCTATGTTAGTGTCCAAATATCAAAGATATGCCATGCTTTTTAAAATCTTTACTTTCTAAGCATATTTCAAGTTTAAGTACAGTATACATAATAACAAATTCAGTATGGACCAAGAGTACATGCCACCAAAGGCACACCTGTGTCATAAACAACAAATACAAACGTAGCTATTTAGCACAAATCATGTACATTAAATTTTATCTTGATATGTGTTGGCATGTCAATTTTATATCACAAGTCTTTTAACATCATGGTTACATCTAACTGAATGATTAGGACAGGGAAAGGCAACCTTCAGCACTCCAGATGTTTTGGATTACATCCCCCATAATGCTCTTACACCTCTAATGCTGTCAAGGCATCATGGGAGGTGTAGTCCAAAACATCTGGAGTGTGAAGGTTGCCTATGCCTGGATTAGGATATACTATTTGACCACAAGACATTTCAATGATACAAACTCACTTTAACATAGGTATACATTTATATATAATGAATGCACAGAGACCGTGACTATGTTTTAAAGAAATGTTGACGCTCATGAAATTTGATTTATATTCATATATATGAATGTACCATATTTTGAAGGAGTATGCAGCAGAGCTAAAATTATAAATTAAAATAAATAAAATCACTGTACTTACCAGCCTTCTCCTTTTCTGAAATTAATGGTAAAGCCTAAAATGTATACAGATATGCTATTAGAAAACTGGTATACTGTAATTGCAGTTACATTTCTGTTATATATCAGAAAAGTATTTATTTTATTCAATCACTACATTGTATAGCTTATTCAATATCTAGCTTACTTAAAGGACTTTGTAATAGTATGTTTACTTATCCCCCTTATTTAACAACTGTGTATTGTGTGAAAATACTCTTAAATGTAGAAACTAGCAATTTTTCCACGTGCAAATGGGCACCTCAATTTTTGCTTGATGTCAATCATTGCTATCACCCTTGTCCTTTGTACCTGGCAGTTAGCATAGAGAAAGCATTAAAAAAACTGGAGAAATTAAACAAATTATAACTGCTTAAAATGGCTGTTGTGTGTTTATAACCACAATGTAAAGATGCACAAATACACATATATGATTATACATTTCATTTTATTTTAGACACAACAGTCACCAAAACAACTTTGGCTTAAATAAGCAGTTTTGTGTACAGATCATGCCCCAGTAGGCTCAGTGCTCAATTCTTTGACGTTTAGGAGTTAAATCACTATGTTTATGCAGCCCTAGTCACACCCCTCTACATGTGACACACACAGCCTTCCTAATCACTTCCTGTAAAATAAGATCTACTGTTTAAATGTCCTTTATTGCAAAGTCTGTTTAATTTAGAATTTATCTCCTGCTCCATTAATAGCTTGATAGACCCTGCATGAGCCTACTGTTTGTGATTAAAGTTCAATTTTACAGAGCAGGAGAAAAAAACATAAACAGTAACATCTGATTAAAAGTGATACCTTTTTTTTCATGCAGGATGTATAAGTCACAGCCAGGAGGTGTGGCTAGGGCTGCATAAACAGAAAAAAAAAGTGATTTAACTCCCAGATGGAAGAGAATTAAGCAGTGAAACTTTAGAGGCATGATCTACAACAAAAAACTGCTTTATTAAGCTAAAGTTGCTTTGGTAACTATAATCTGATTTAATAATCAGAAATTGATAGATATGTTATAACAAAGCAATAGACTGGATGCTAATCAACTCAATTCTCTAAACTGAACATTAGGTTTCTTGCCCATAGAATCAAGATGGGCATGTGACTACCCATTAGCAATAAACTCTGCTTTATTCTTTCCCTCGTGTATGCCCCATTTATGTTTTTTTTTTTTTTAACTGTGTGCTTCCCTCAATTTACCACTTTCTTTAGATTCTTTATTGCTCAGAAGTGGCTATTAAAAATAAATCTTTTATATTTACTGATGACCCCACATTTTAGTGCAATGTATTTAAGAACTAAACATACACCTACTATACATATGTCAAAGACAACGATGGTGGGTTGGGGGACTTAAAGTTAGAACATGTTTAACATAGCAGTGTTTTTGAAATAATTTTTCTAACAAATGTTTGAATTACATTTGCACATTGTTGCCATACTTTCAAGTCATTAGCATGAGCAAATGATAAGAACACTTGATGGTCACCAATTCAGATTAGATATTATGAAACAGGTGTGACGGACCACCTGGCACCCCGACTTGGTGCCTCTGCCATTTGATGCTTCCTAGTAAGCCTTGAGTACCATAAGCACGGCACAGGACATCATCAGCACCATTGACCCTTAGCCACTGCAGCTTGGCTAGGGTCTCACTGTCCTCCACCCACCCTGGACCCAAGACAAGGATCCAACTTCCAGTGAGTAGACCTCTCCTCCTCCAGAGAGTATTGCAGGATAGCTCTTATATAGCCAGTATAGTAATCCAAAGCAGGTATAGCTGTTCCGTATGTTCGAGGTAATTCCCCCAGACATAGACCAGCTCTCTAGTGCAGGGAATCCCTCAAATCTATGTTCAGCGCAAATTTCCTAAACATATACCAGCTCTCTAACATGGGGAATCCCTCAAATCCGCGCGCTAGATAGTTGGTCGTATATCCGAGCAGTCGCTATGCAGGTAAGTTGCAAAGTGAGGACTACCTGTAAACACCAGAACAATGACAATAAGCTGTAGTTGTTCGGGTGACTATAGTGTGCCTTAAAGCTTGATTTTTTTATATTGTTTTTGTTGGTTATCTTTGCATATATTAAGTACATTTGTTACAGTACCCCTAGTAGCCACTGTAACAAAGCGACCACATTCAAATGAGCACATTTAAACTGTTTTGTTTGTGTTGTATACATCTTTCTAGAAAATAAAAATGAAATTCATTCATCAAAAATTAATTTGATTGTGTCATTGTAGAGCTAGCTAGAGGAAATTGAAATGTCTTTTTGTCCTGAGAAAAATTAAAAAGTGATGAAAGATTCCAAATGTTCAGAGTAGCCCATAAGTCAAGGCGATCACTTTCTGTAAACTGTAGAAACCACCCCCCTCCACCAAAAAACAAACAAACTTGTAAAATTCTTCAACTTCTCAAGTACTGTCCTTAATTCCCACCCACTTCAAAATAGTTTTCTGTATGTGGCTCTTCTGGACTTAACATCTGGGTTATTTGAACTCTGCCACCCACGGTCATAGTGGAAAATATAGAGATATAAAGATAAACATGTGGGATCTGCACAGACATATTTCACTACATACATCTATTTAGACATTTTCACTCACCACACAAACTGCTAAACATATCCTAATGTAGTTTACTGTCCAGAAGGAACAAAAATCATTAAATCCAAGTTTGATTTTCATTAAGAAGTTAATCTTTTTTTTTTTTTTGTAATTCGTATTTTATTGACAGATTAAAGTTAATCTTTTAAGTATAATACATTCATCTGTTCAACCATTGGATCGCAGGTTCAAATCCCGGCAGGGTTGACTCAGCCCTTTATCCTTCCGAGGTAGATAAAATGAGTACTATTAAATTGGGTAATAGTAACAACTTCTGGATGTTGGGCTAAGGTAGCATCCCCAGGACGTACTTGAAAACCAGAGTAATCTGAATGTAACTTTCCTGGTTAAATACTTTGTTATTATTATTATTATTATTATTATTATTCACATCAACTGTGTAAAACTCTACAATAGATTCACTCATCCATCATATTTTCTAGTCATATTTTGTTGTCTGGCATACTTCCTTTGGGATTTCTTTCTCAATTTTATTTTGTATTACAGGAATCTTTTTTAATACTGTCTAAATATCCAGTAAATTATTCATAGCATCTAATGGGTCACATTGTCTCTTGTTTATCAGATTATATCATTCTTTAACTCTTTATTAGAAATCTTTAACCAATAGAGTTCCAAGATCCTCCAAAAGTAAAAAACACACACAAAGCCGAACATTTAGCAATTCAAACTGCAATAAAATCTATAATTCATAACTGTATGATGTGGATAAATTTTACATTTGCAGAAACAACAATGTTAAAGGGACACTATTTTTTGCAGATGGGGACTGAGGGCATAAACAGTCATCAGGGCACTATAGCGTTGTTGTATTCCTAACTATGTAATGTTCCTTTAAGGCCCTCCGTAGCTATAGCTTGAAATAAGTATTCCTGCTTCAGTTTATTCTCAAATAATATTTATAAGGAAATGCATAGATAGTAATAATACTCTTTAAAAAAAACTTGTAAGTTATAGTATGGGTAAATAGTGGAATATTTAGAAAATCCAGTCTAAATAGTGAAATAGTTAATTAAAATAAAGTACTGAAGCAGATCCTCAGAGTGATATCTTAAATCACACTAACACAGTATTGTCATATCGTTGTTATCACAGTCACATTTTGTTTGTATTCATGCAGATTACCAGCATGGCATAATGCAGGTGTAGGCAACCATTAGCACTCCAGATTTTGTGGACTAGAGCTCCCATAATGCTCTTACAGCCATAATCCTGGCAAACCATCATGTGTGCTGAAGGTTGCTTACCCATGGCATAGTGGATGATTCCAGGTTGGCCACAACAGATACAAGAGTAAAAGAGGTAAAAGCTAAAGTATCTATGATGGTACCATGCAACCAAGACAATTCCAGATAAATAATGGAAATCCTGGTATGTCATCAGATTCAGATGGCCATATGTTCAGATTTTCTTAAGATCAATGCTAAAATCTATAACACATGACATTCTGGGAGACAAAGAAACATAGATTAAATTAATAAGTGTTATGGTTACAGCATCAAAAATATGCCAGTGGGGAATCTAAAATTAAATTCAGCTAGCTCAACACTGTGCATTAGAGGTGCAAAAAAACCCCACCAAAAACTCCCTGAGTTTTTACTGATCAACTGAAAATCTGAGCTCTCCAATATTAAAAATCAAACCGATAATGGAGCTACCAAAACTGCAGAATTCCCAATGATAATCCAGCTGAGCAAAAGTGGATTTCAAGGCAAGTTTATGCTGTCTACAACTTTACACATTACAACCAACATAAAAAGCTAGTCTCTGAACAGGATATAAACACTCCGAGGGTGTCCGACTTGAACTAACCCATGTATCCAACAAAATTTGCTCAGGTTCAATAAAACATTTTGAATAGCAGTTGACAATTAAAGAACAATGTAACTCCACAATAGATGACACGGACAATTTCAATGGAAAAGAGGAGGATATGGGAAGCGATGACTCTAGATTTTTCTATTTTATCCCTACAATATTGATTTTTGTATACAGAATTAAAGCAAACTGAAATTATTGGATGTTATGGGCTGTTACCTTTGGCGTGCTGAATAGAATATGACTGTTTTTATTGAGGACCCACTGAAATAGCGCCAAGAACCAATTTCTGACCCCGACTCAGAGATTAAGACCCACTGGGCTAGAGAGGGGATCTCAAAGATGTTGATGGCTTACATGGACTACATTCAAAATTCCTTGAATGCAATAGATGGCCAGTAATCATGGGTGTTGTAGGTCAGCAACACCTGGAGGCCTGAGTTTGAGATGCCTAGTCTAAAAGACAAATTATCAGGTATTATTTGGAAAATGCTAGTTTGCAATTTCTTTTGTGTTTTCCTACACAACTATTACACGGTTGGAATATGTATGCCATGCCGAGTATGAATTATTAGCTTATTAATGAACATATTAATAGAAATAAGAATTCATATTTTTTGCTACAATGGTTACACCTAGAGTCATGTTGTATAACATAGGCAATGTAACTGCATGTCATCTAAAGATCAAGATGGCAAAGCAAGATTTTATGAGATCATGTCCTCAGTTGAGACATTGGATTGCTTCACTAACCTGCAATGTGTTATTAAATGGCACAGCATACATGGGTCTGTGATTAGGACAGTAGGGAAGGTATGTAGCTAGCATGTTTAAACCATCACTACAATGTAATGTTTTATTTCCATCATACAGGAACTTTAGAACTCATGTAAATATTTCAGTTCCTTTCAGTTGATATGTATGTTATACTTTTATTACATTTATAATTAATTTGAAGTTCTCCCACATTCACATATGTATTTTAACATCTTATAAAAAATAATACAAATTTTTATTAAGTAATAAAAGGTTTACAACATGAAATGTGAACCCTCACTTTGCTATGTACTTCATTGACATTGTAAAGGCGCACTTTAGTTCTCTAAAAGCTATCCTACTGTTTGCTATCAAATAACTACATTTAGGTGTTACGTGATATCTTTTGGCTCAATTAAGCGTGTAGGTCATAACCTCAAGTATAGAGGCCAATTAAATAAGGCACTCCCAACATCACCAAATCACTAACAGAGCTTCCCATTGTTTTACTACACAGAGCAAAGCTTGTCACAAGTTTTGTGAGACACAAAGAGACAATGTTCTCCAGATAGTGCTAATAGCCAAATAGATACATGACAATAAAGGCAGTTTATTTGAATCTGTGATTATAAATAATCATAACTTACCATAACGTAGACCAGCATTGAAGGCACAGCCAGAAGGATCTACTTAACAGCTATGTTTTGTGTTTCAACTAAAGTAAAAAATGCTCTGCACATTTTCCCATAGCTCTTATTCACACTGGGACAATCGCTAACTTTCATAGTTAAAACCAAAAACAAAATAATTTCTCAATTTGGAAGAAACTAATTTCTGTCCCAGTTGTTGAAGTAAAGAAAGACAGACGAGTCACTTGCAAACATCTACTAAACCACATATGCACAGACACATTTACCCATACATACACACATGCACACACTACACTAGCATACCAGCACACATGTACATAGGTCCATACTAACATGCAAAGACACAGGGAGACATGCACACATAAACATGCACACACCATACACATACACCATACTCATACATGCATAGACACACACTAGAAAATGTGCTAACAAACATGAACACAATAACATGCATGCATACACACAGCAGCACACATACATAGATACAAACCAAACCTCATGCCAAGAAACACATTAAAATACACAGACATAAGTAGATACATGCATATGCATAGTTACAGACTGTGCTGTATTTAGGGCTACATGGGCCTGAAGCTGAAACATTTCAATGTCCTAATGAAGGAATTTCAATTTACATTTCCATAATAGTTATGCATCACCCGTGTGACCTATAGCAAACTTAATGCTCATCTACACAACTTCGGGGATTTACCAATGTGGTGGAGAAACTCAAAGCAACTCTGCATTATGCGCAGTCTTCATTTAGATCTCTTGGTGTTGGGCAAGCAGCAATCAATGTTTTGCCTAGCACTCACAAGTGACAGTCTGCAAACTGCTCAATTTTGGCATTTATATCCATGGAGCCCCACACAGAGGTGGAGCTCAAGGTGTGCTGGGGTGGTCATGGTGCTTGAAGTGTTCCTTTAGCAATAACATTGTCGTAGAGTTTACATTTGCACATACAGTGGAACCTCGGAACTTGAACGGTCCTGTTCTCGAACAATTCTGAAGTTGAACAAAAATGTTTTGTGAAAAATGTCTCGGTACGCAAATGATTTTCAGTACCCGAACATACAACAAAGAGCCATGAGTAAAAAATGGCTTGGTAAGTGATCGATCTTCTGTACGCGAACATACAACAAAGAGCCAAATGTCTTGATATGCGAACGATCTTCGGTACCCGAACATACAACAAATAGCCATGTCTCATTTTCAAGTCAGACAATCATTATAAATAATTGTAACAGTACATTTTAGCAAGCTAAAAGGCAGGCACCACTCAAATAAATGTAAGGTACTTATTATTAGAGTGATCTCTGCATTTTTAATGTATACATATAAATGTAAAATGCTGTAATTTTGGGGGTCTGGAATGGATTAATCAATTTTACATTAATTCTTATGAGAAATGTTGATTTGGTTCTCGAACACTTCGGGACTCAAACAGCCTTTGGGAATGGATTAAGTTTGAGTTCCGAGGTCCCACTGTATTGCTATGCAATTCAATAAAAAAGTCACATCTTTTCAGTGAAACAGACAGCCCCGACTGCTGGTTTAAACATTTGTTGTTTACTATTGTAGTGCTTAACCCCTTAAGGACCAAACTTCTGGAATAAAAGGGAATCATGACATATCACACGTCATGTGTCCTTAAGGGGTTAAATCAAAGCTCTGCTTAGTATACAATTGGACAGTTTAAACCATTTACTATGTAATGTGATGTTTGTATAAAAAAAATGTACACACAGGAAAATGTGAAATATGACTCCCAAGTTAAAATGATTCCCATGAGAAATTTTGAATTATTTTCTGTTGTTATGACAAGCAATAATCTGTTATGAATTAAACTGTAATTTAACCACCTTTTGGCATAAGAATGATCAGCACAATATGTTGCAACCATTTAATATAGGGAAACGTGTGTCCTCTAGGAAGCCATAGACAAAAAGAATGAATGCCAATAAGCATATGAGTTTCAGGGATTGGAAAACATACTGTCTGCCTTTGCAACCTTCTACTTTTTAGTTTAGCTGTTATTTATTTATTTATAAAATATTTTACCAGGAAGGATAAATTTCTCTCATTTTCAAATATGTCCTGAGACAAGAATAATGCGTTCTTAAAGGGACTCTATAGGCACCCCGAAAAACGTTATTTCTATTAAGTGGTCAGGGTGCAGTGCCCCTGGAATTTTAGCCGAGCAATGTAAAATATTGCCATTTTATAGAAACAGCAATGTTTTCACTGCATGGCTAAATACACCACCAATGGTTGCTTTAATGACAGTCACTAGATGGTGCTTCTGCTGTTATAACCAAATCAGACTCAGTTCTTCAATCAAATGCTTCTCATATAAGGCATCTGATAAGAGGAGCATGGCATTTTACCATGCACGAGCTTCTCGTCCCCAATGCTTCTCTATGAGAAATCTGAGTAAAATTGTTTTTGTTTTATTGCATTTAGGGGGACCCGGAAATCTAAACAGTTAGCAGAACACTATAGTATTAGTAATACATGTTTGTATTCCTAATACTCTAATGTTCCATTAAGTAATCAATACTATACTAATCAATATTGCATTACTATTATTATTATTATTATTATTATTATTATCATCATTACTAGAATTTATTTAAAGCCAACATATTGCAGTTTGACAATTACAGAATGGCGAAAACTTACAAAAAGTAATTGACAAATATTACCAGAGACAAGAGGTGAAGAAGGCCCCGTGAAAATTAACCTGCAATTAATATTAGTAGATATGTTAAGTGGTAAAAGCACAGAGTAAATCACACCATGATGTCACAGGCAACTCATGGTAATGAAGGTTTTTTGTTCCTGCTCTGTATTATTCCATTTATTAGAGTTAGATCCGGCCATTCTAAGGTCTGATGATGCTCTTTAATATTCTGGTTATATTTTATTTTGTTACTTTAATTTCTGCGTATTGGGTATTAGTTAAACCATGACAGTCTGATTTAAAGACTCCTGACAGGCATCTATATTGGTGATGATGGGATTATGAACACTGCTTTGGGTAAGTGAAACAATCTGTTTCATTTAAGAAGTTTAAAGGGATTCTATGAATACAAATCTGTGTTCCTAACACTGTAGGCACCCTGCCCGTCCCTCGTGTACCTCCGCATTCCAGCATTAAAAAGTGTAAAAACCCTTTAATCCTTTTTCCAAATCCATGCAGACCTACCTTGGCGCTGGGTCGGCACTCCGTTTCCTCCAATGTCATTTAATGGGAGGAACTAATGCTTCACTATAGGAAAGCACTGAATCAATCCTTTCCTATGGGGATTTCACTGACGCTGGATGTCCTATTGCAGAGCGTGAGGACATTCAGCATCATTTAGGGGTTCTAGAGTCCATTAGTATCCAGGAAGTGCCTCTAGTGGCTGTCTTGAAATAAGTATGATTAACTTGAAAAAGACCCAAAAGGGTTAAAACATCAAGCTGCATTGAACTGTAATTATGCACTTTGAATAAAGTAATCCCCAGGAAAGAAAACCCCTTTGTTAATCAAAAATATATATATTACACATTTTATCTGGACAAGAATTAAAAAACAGAATGTAGGTTTAATTTCATATAAGAAACTGTCTAATTCTAAATAAGTAAAGCCTTTTGCCAGGGGATAAAACACATCTCAAAAAAATATCTGACGTTCTGTTTCCATTAAAGCAAAATGCTTTTTGTTTCCAACTTAAAACAGTAAACAAAACTGAAACAAATGTCATGCTACCTAAATATGTAGGCAAGTGTTTAGAGCATGTGTTTCTAGGCAGTAGATAAAGTGGAACCATATCAAAATCAATCCTAAGGACATTAAATAGTGGGTGGTACTAAGTGGTTACAAATGGTACATCCCTCATGTTTGATGCCTTCATAGAGTGACCCAAAGCCCTAAAAAATTGAAGAATTATTGGTGTTAGGCCATTGGTTTATTCACACACAAGCCCAAAGAAGCATGACCATTGGTATAACACAACAAAAAGATAGATAAAGGCATGAGTGTAGGATGCAGGGTGACACATATCTCCCAGAAACGTTGTAGGGATAAGTTGGGTAGGATTCTCCCAAATGGTGTAGCTTTTAAAATCACATTTTTTTTTTACTGTTCAAGAAGGTGAGAAAAATGCAACCTATTTAAAGGAGTTGCTTGACTTTTGAACATAGCTTTTAAAACAATTACATTAGATGCAAAAATATCTGCGGAAAGACATTTGTTGAATCATTGATTTATATTTTTCTTAAAAGGTGAGGTCAGGTAATGGATCTCTATCCCATTCTACTAATAGCCTGTAGAAAAATGGCTGGTTTAACATATGCTCCCTAAGTAGTGCACAATTTGTTACAAAAGATTGCTCTCCCATATTTCATTTGGTTCCTACACCGAAGAATAAGGGGCCCTTCCTTATAAGCACGAAATGCAAAATAAAGATCATGCAATAATGTTAAACTGAACTAACATTTAATTACCTAATTTTGTCATCATACTGACAAAGGTCTGATCTAACAAACTGTGTAGTTTAAGATATTAATAATCTAGAAGTATAGCCACATTTTTTCCCTTTTCAGGAAAAAAAATTAGCAAGACTCGAGTCCTCCCTTCTTTAGTTGCTTCATTCGGAATACATCATGCACATTCTATGTTGCCGTGAATTAAGATGAAAGCATTGCTCTAGTTAATGGCATGTGTATGTCACATTGCTATGCACAAGTGCGTCATTCAGGAACAGAGTAGCAGAACTGGTGGAAGTACGAGCTCATATTTGGCACAAATCTACACAGTACAAACATGCTGTTGCTATGGAAACAAAACTTTGAGGCTGGATAAAATAGTTCAACACCCATAGGAAAGAAAAAAACGAGCAGTTATAAGTCTGTGTGATTGCACTTTTTTTTCCCGTTTTGTCTCATGGACAATGTCATACAACATTTATGAAGAAAAAATTCAAACATATTATATTTAACCAAAGTCACATTGCTCATTTAATATATATATTTATTAAAATTAAAGCTTGCATTTTTTTTAAATCGTTTTCAAAAATGGAAATATAATTTACTTTGAACAATTAAAGACCCAGACTCCAACCATGGAATTTCACTTTACTGCCTCTCCAGGGCCGAATTACATAGGGGCTGATGGAGCCGCAGCTCCAGTCCAATGTCCATGGTATAGGCCCATTTATTTACACTCTTCACATACTTTTGCTTAAGTATTGGAACTTAAGAGAGGTGTAGGGGAGAGGTGTAGCTACTGCTCACAGAGACAGGAGACGTATCTGTAATATTGTTAAGCAAGCAAAGCAGGAAGGGGAATTGGATGTACTTGTCCATCTAGGGACAAATGACTTGGCTTGCAATGAGGTTTTAAGGAAGTTTTTAGTGTTTTTGCCAATGATATACAGCAGGTTGTTTCCACACTGTCATTCTCTGAAGTTCTGCCTGTGCATAACACTCAGAACGACAGGCAGATGCATATTAGGGACTTTAATTTGTGGCTTGGTGAATGGTGTCGGGAGCAAGGATTTGGCTTTATTTCTCATGGTAGCTCTGTTTGGAATGGAGATAAGCTGTACAAAAAAGATGGTTTGCATCTTTCTCAAAAGGGAACAAATGTTCTCAGTGAGCAGTTCAGAGGTTTTGCTAGGATTTATTTAAACTAGGAGGGGGGGGCAAAAGGGTGATAAAACATCAATCCAATTGTCCCCCAAAACAAGGACAGAAGGTGCCTGTAGCAAGTGTGTTAAAAAATGATAAGCTTAGAGTCATGTCTACAAATGCTCGCAGTTTAGGGAAAAAGATCCATGAACTTGTGGCAATAATGGCAACTGATAGTGTAGATTTAGTCGCTGTTACTGAGACATGGTATAATGAGAAAAATGACTGGGACATAGCAATACCAGGGTACTCTTTATATAGAAAAGATAGGGAAGGCAAGAAAGGGGGAGGGGTGGCCCTGTATGTGAAGGATAGCATAAAATCTAGACTAATAAAAGTTAGTGAGACAAACATAGAGTCCATTTGGGTTACGTTAGAATTTGGTAATCACACAGTAATTCGTGTAGGTGTGATTTATAGGCCCCCCAGGACAAATAGAAGAGTTAGATAATCTGCTAGTTGAGGAAATAGCTAACATGACAATGAAGGGGGAAGTTATCATCATGGGTGACTTTACTCTTCCTGATGTAAATTGGAAAACAAAATTAGCTACTTGTGCCAGGAGCACACATATGCTAAACTCACTACTGGGATTGTCTCTAAAACAAGTTGTTGAAGAGCCAACTCGTAAAGAGGCCATACTAGATTTAGTGTTAACAAATGGAGATTTGGTATTAGATATTACTGTAGGTGAAAGTTTGGGATCCAGTGATCATCAGTCAGTGTGGTTTAATATAAGAACAGTGACTGAGTCACACCACACAAAAACAAAAGTTTTAGACTTTAGAAAAACAGACTTTTCTAAAATTAGAATATGTGTAGAGGAGTCATTATCAGACTGGAGCAATTTAAATGGAGTCCAAGAGAAATGGGATTATTTAAAAGTTGCACTATTGAAGGCAACAGAAAATTGCATTAGGCTTGTCAGTAAAAGCAAAAAATCAAGAAACCACTGTGGTACTCCACAGATGTGGCCAAAATAGTTAAAACCAAAAAGTTAGCATGTAGGAATTATAAAAAAAAACAGAGTGAGGAAGACAAAATGATCTATAAGATTAGGCAGAAAGAGGCTATGCAAGTTATAAGAGCTTCCAAATCACACACAGAAGAGAAAATAGCACAGTCAGTAAAAAAGGGGGACAAAACATTTTTTAGATACATAAATGAGAAAAGAACAGTAAAACAAGGATTAGTTAGATTAAAAACAAAAGAAGGAAGGTATGTAGAAGAGAGTAAAGGTCAAGCTGACTGCCTCAATGAATATTTTTGTTCTGCATTTACAGATGAAAATGAAGGAAAAGGGCCTCAGTTGAGAAAAAGGATAAATGAGTCATTTATTACACGTGAGTTTACAGAGGAAGAGGTTCTATTTCAACTGTCAAAAGTAAAGACAAATAAGTCAATGGGACCTGATGGAATACACCCAAAGCTATTAAAAGAGCTTAGTGGTGTACTAGCAAAACCATTAACAGCTTTATTTAACCAATCATTGTTAACAGGAGTAGACCCAGAAGGTTGGAAGTTAGCGAATGTTCTGCCTATTTACAAGAAAGGTAATAGGGAGGAGTCGGGCAACTATAGGCCAGTAAGCCTTACTTCAGTAGTGGGGAAAGTGATGGAAACCATGTTAAAGGATAGGATTGTTGAACATCTAAAAACACATGGATTTCAAGATCAGAGACAACATGGGTTTACTTCAGGGAGATCATGCCAAACTAATCTTATTGATTTTTTTGATTGGGTAACTAAAATTATAGATGAGGGTGGTGCAGTAGACATTGCTTACCTAGATTTCAGTAAGGCTTTTGACACTGTTGCACATAGAAGGCTTATCAATAAACTGCAATCTTTAAGTTTGGATTCCAATATTGTTGAATGGGTAAGGCAGTGCCTGAGTGACAGGCAACAGAGGGTTGTAGTTAATGGATTATATTCGAATCTTGGACTTGTCACCAGTGGGGTACCTCAGGGATCTGTACTTGGACCCATTTTCTTTAATATTTTTATTAGTGATATTGCAGAAGGTCTTGATGGTAAGGTATGTCTTTTTGCTGATGATACTAAGATATGTAACAGGGTTGATGTTCCAGCAGGGATAAGCCAAATGGCAAATGATTTAGGTAATTGTGGCAACTGACATTTAATGTGGATAAGTGCAAGATAATGCATCTTGGACGTAAAAACCCAAGGGCAGAGTACAGAATATTTGATAGAGTCCTAACCTCAACAACTGAGGAAAGGGATTTAGGGGTGATTATTTCTGATGACTTAAAGGTAGGCAGACAATGTAATAGAGCAGCAGGAAATGCTAGCAGAATGCTTGGTTGTATAGGGAGAGGTATTAGCAGTAGAAAGAGGGAAGTGCTCGTGCCATTGTACAGAACACTGGTGAGACCTCGCTTGGAGTATTGTACGCAGTACTGGAGACCGTATCTGAACTGGTTCATGGATTGCGGGATAAAACTTACCAGGAAAGTTAAAGGATCTTAACATGTATAGCTTGGAGGAAAGACGAGACAAGGGGGATATGATAGAAACATTTAAATACATAAAGGGAATCAACACAGTAAAGGAGTAGACTATATTTAACTGAAGAAAAACTACCACAACAAGAGGACATAGTCTTAAATTAGAGGGACAAAGGTTTAAAAATAATATCAGGAAGTATAACTTTACTGAGAGGGTAGTGGATGCATGGAATAGCCTTCCAGTTGAAGTGGTAGAGGTTAACACAGTAAAGTTTAAGCATGCGTGGGATAGGCATAAGGCTATCCTAACTATAAGATAAGGCTAGGGACTAATGAAAGTATTTAGAAAATTGGGCAGACTAGATGGGCCGAATGGTTCTTATCTGCCATCACATTCTATGTTTCTATGTTTCTATGGAACAAAACTGGACTGGCTGAGAATGTTAAAGTTAAGGTAATGCTGACTTTGCTCTCTCTAACACTGTGGCATATCCCCTTTCTACTACACTTACTACATACATCTTTTCTCTGTCCCAGACTATGAACCGGGAGCTTCTGCCTGATAGTAAGATGACAAGGAGATGAATGGACATGTGAGTGCTAGGAGACACTCCTTAGAAACATTAGAGATAGCACATAATTAGGCGCATTTATTCCAAGCACAGGGTGCTGTCTGCACAGTAAGCTCTTAGCTGGCCAGCCTGCATGATTGGCAGGCAGCCTGACATGCATTCACCCCAGACTGGCCTTCCAATTCTTTGGGCAGACACCCCCCCTTTTTGGGCATGTTCGCCCCTTTTGGGAGTTCTGGTTACGTGATTTGCGACAGTGGCACACTCTTTTACTCCGCCCATTGACTTCCTGCTTCACTGAACACTGCTGTCAGGGAGTATGGATTTACTTGAAAGATGAAAGCATAAATTAGAGAGAGATTAGCATAGGGTATGTGTTTTCATATAGCTGCACCCAATGTGTTTCACTCCAGCACCATCTCCATCAGATACATGACGCTTGGGAGGTATGACTGTTTTAGTGTTTTGGGTTGATAAGATTCTGAGGCCCAATGGGCCCAATGGGCTCTTAATCTGGCCCCTCTCTATGGAAATCCATAGTAAGCAATTAAAAAAAAATAAAGAAAATAAACTATAAAATAATGAATAAGTGTTTCTTGTATATAAAGAAAGAGAAGGGAGGAAGAAAGGGAGAAACAGACATCAAGAAGAAAAAAACTATTTTGTTACTTTACTGTAATGAAATATATCCCTACTTAAAAATCTCAGTGTTCATTTCATATTTCATGCACATATATCCTGAAATGCACGATAATTATGAGGACATCAATAGGATAACAAAAACGTTACTCCCACTAAGAGGTGCCAAAAAAAATATATATTTTAATGCTTGCCATCCATTTATTAAACATTCTACCTGCATTTTTTCTGGGTTACTATCATTAATCACAAATTTAGCAGCTGTTTCATGTTTAACTCCTCTTTACAAGCATATACTACAGAAAGAATAATAGGCAATCTCATTTACACATGGACTTTAATGCCAAAGATACTTGAATAATTAATGGTTTGAGAATCATATATTGTAGATGTAAATACAATACAAAAGTTCATACAATGCATGAACCAGATCTGGCAGGTATAACATGCAACATCGGCATTCAATTAAATTGTACGTCTGCTTTTTCTAGTGTCTTTGTTTGGCCATTTCAGATGTCGGGAGATATGCCAACAGATTCCTAAATTATTAAAAAAAAAGTGAAAAAATAAAATGAAAAATGGACAAAGGGTTAGTAAGGGGAGGCGACAGGATGTTTTTGGTTTTCTTAAAAAAGAAGTCTTTCAGGAATTAGGGTGGCAAAGGGCACAAGTCACTTTATTAGCATGGAAATACAACAGACAGTTCATATTCTGGGCACTGGCTTAACAGGATTTTATTAATAACTTAAAGCATTCAATGCTTAGGCTTTATATCTCCATTATAAAACATTTAAATATCCCATGAAGGAACAGATTGAGATGGCATATAACTAGAAACTTTATTTAGTCTGCCCACAGTACAATGTCAGACTGATCCAGGTAACAATTGGAAAATATATGGTAGACAAAGAAGATAAAAGAAAAAATTAAACTTTTACAATAGGTGGAAGTAAAACATTACATTTAAAAAACAATCTTAATCCCAACATGGGACACTACATATTTAGTTACCACCTTACAGTGGGGTGAGGTTATGTTTTGATATACTGAGGGAGTGTTCAAGATACATGTACCTCATACCAAATTGACTGACAGCCTAGTTTTTCTTGTTTGGTGCGAGGTCAATTGGGGATGAGCAGGGATTTCTTAAATAAGAGTGGAGGAGAAATATCTTTAAATATAGTGCATCAAACGTGGCACACAAAGGCACTGTAACCTGTAATGAGGTCAAGGTCTTGATGCTTCAACGATGACAAATGACATTTCCTCAGTTCTGCTGATATGTGGTAAAACTGATGTGTCCGAGATAGAATTCAAGGTGAATTCTTTTGACTTCCATTTAGATAAAGAGATGAGATGTTGTTGTGGTCTGTAGTGGAGCTCTTATATTTGCGCTGGAATTCCCTCTTAGCTGGAAGAGCCATTTAGTGATTGTAGCCCCTTTCCCCAGACATCAGACAACACATAGTGCAAGGGATAACAACAACTTTTATTAAAACAATGCCGTCTTTTTTACACAGTCCCCTAGAATGGGGTCTACAGCAAACAGATAGCTGATCCCGCCCTAGCATCTGTGTCTGGGAAACCACTTAGTTTTTATTATCTACAAGCAGGGCCGGACTGGGAAAAAAATTAGGCCCGGGCATTTTTCAATCAGAGCGGCCCCCTAAGAAAGGGGCGGGGCCAGAGAGTGTGTGTTTTGTCATCACTAATGACAACACGCCCCCTCTCAGTGAGCATGTTGGTTCAATGCCCAGAGCCCTGCTGAAGAGCTCTGACATTAGAAAAAGACCCTGAATTTGTTCTGCGCAGCGCAAGCAAATTTAATAACATGCTTGTGCTGTGTTTGCTTTTAAATTGTCTCTGGTGTTTCCACAAGTGGGATACCAGAGGACAAAAGGGCCAGGAAAGTGCATGGTGCATATGTTTGGAGCCTGCTTGTGGGATTGCATGTGTGTAGAGAGTGGTGTGGTATTGTATAAATAGGTCAATTTAATTTGTGTTTGTGGTGTAATATGTGTGGCTAGGGGCTGTAGAGAGTGTGTGTATAGGGGGCATAGTTTTATAGGGGATGCAGCGAGTGTGTGCATACGGGCTGAAGTGTGTGTGTATAGGTGACGTAGTGTGTGTAGGGGTTGCAGAGAGGGTGTGTTTAGAGAATGTTGTATGTGTTTGCTGACAAGGAATGTAGTGTGTGTGTGTAGGAGATCTACTGTGTAAAGGACCCAGTGTGTGTGTGTAGAGGATTAAGAGTGCATATAGGGTAAGGGATCTAATGTGTATCTGGAGCGTGTGTAGTGGTGCAGGGTGAGGGGTGCTGTAGTGTGTGTGTGTGTGTGTGTGTATGTGTATATATATATATATATATATATATATATATATATTTTGACTTATTGTATGTGTGAGGGGCGCAGTGTGTGTATGTAAGAGGGGTGCTGTGTGTGAGGGTGTTTTATCTGCTGTCACATTCTAGGTTTCTAATTTTCTTTGTCTGTTAACTCACTGAGGGTTATTTTATATATATATGTGTGTGCTGTGTGTGAGTGAGGGTGCTGTGTGTGTCTGGGTGCTGTGTGTTTGGGGGGCGCTGTGTCTGTCTGGGTGGCGCTGTGTCTGTCTGGGTGGCGCTGTGTCTGTCTGGGTGCGCTGTGTGTGTCTGGGTGGTGCTGTGTCTGGGTGCTGTGTGTGTCTGGGGGGTGCTATGTGTGTCTGGGTGCAGTGTGTGTCTGGGGGGTGCTGTGTCTGGGTGCAGTGTGTGTCTGGGGGGTGCTGTGTCTGGGTGCTGTGTGTGTCTGGGGGGTGCTGTGTCTGGGGGGTGCTGTGTGTGCTGGGGGTGCTGTGTCTGGGTGCAGTGTGTGTCTGGGGGTGCTGTGTCTGTCTGGGGGCGCTGTGTCTGGGTGCTGTGTGTGTCTGGGGCTGTGTCTGGGTGCAGTGTGTCTGGGGGTGCTGTGTCTGGGTGCAGTGTGTGTCTGGGGGTGCTGTGTCTGGGTGCAGTGTGTGTCTGGGGTGCTGTGTCTGGGTGCAGTGTGTGTCTGGGGGTGCTGTGTCTGGGTGCTCTAGGCTGTGTCAGTGCAGTGTGTGTCTGGGGTGCTGTGTGTCTCTGTCTGGGGCGCTGTGTCTGGGTGCTGTGTGTGTCTGGGGGTGCTGTGTGTGTCTGGGGGGTGCTGTGTCTGGGTGCTGTGTGTCTGGGTGCAGTGTGTGTCTGGGTGGGTGCTGTGTCTGTCTGTGGGGGCGCTGTGTCTGGGTGCTGTGTGTGGGTGCAGTGTGTGTCTGGGGGGTGCTGTGTCTGGGTGCTGTGTGTGTCTGGGGGGTGCTGTGTCTGGGTGCTGTGTGTGTCTGGGTGCTGTGTGTGTCTGGGGGGTGCTGTGTATGGGGGTGCTGTGTGTGTGAATGTATTTTTTTATTTAAATTTAAATATTTTTTTTACTAATTAAAAAAAAAAAATAATTATATCCCCCCCCCCTCCCTTCTTACCTTTATCCTGGGAGGGGGGGGAGGGAGAAGATCAGTTCTCCCTGGGGGGTTGGGAGCCATGCTGCCTTCCCTGGTGGTCCAGTGGTGAGAGTGAACTTTAACCTGCGGGTTAGAGTTCACTCTCGCGAGATCTGAGCATTGCCGCGGCAACGCTCAGAATCCCGCGAGAGGACCGGCGGAGCTGCTTGTTGGAGCTCCGCCGGGTCCTCCCTCCCTCCCTCACCAGCCGGCGCGGCCGCATCTCACTGTCTGTGGGCCGGTGAGGGAGATCTTTGATCTCCCCACCGGCCCACGGAGGCACTATGCAGGGCCGGCGCTCGGATAGCGCTGGCCCTGCAGGGGCCGGCCGGGGAGATCCCCTGCCGGCCTCGGCCCCACGGCCATCGCGGCCCACCGGGCATTTGCCCGGTATGCCCGATGGCCAGTCCGGGCCTGTCTACAAGGCACAGAGAGCCCAACACAAAATAACCATCAAAATGACATAAAACAAGACAGAACCCCACACATTATACATACCCAGATAGGTACTGTACAAATGCCCATTCTGGAATTTTAGCGCCCTCATCCATGGGGGATTGCAGAAATACCAGCTGATCAAAGTTTGAGCTGGCCGCTATGGAAGTGCTACCCAAAAGTAGTTCCAGACTGTTTGCGAATAAATACCAGTCATTTAACAGGACTTCCTGTGGGCTGGAAAAAGGGGGGTTCCCCCTGGCTCCTAGGTAGCGATTGTTTGTAGGGCCCCTTTGTACCTCCAATCCAATTAGCATTCTCCTAACTTCCTGAAAAGGGGTTGAAAACAGTAGGTAAACTTAACAGGGTGGCTGAAGAGCGATTCCATAGATTCAAGGCCAAGTCCCATAGTATGCTGCAAGGTTACTCTGGCTCGCAGTGGATTTTCTCGGTCAAAGTAGTGAGGGCATTCTGTTAGGTTACAAGGAGTGGAAAGACAAAGGGGGGCCAAAGGGAATGATTGTAGTAATGTGTAGTGAATTTTTGTATGGATTAGGCAGATCCACCACATGGTCCAATCTGGACAACTCGGGTGATAACTCTTTTATCTAGGTGTGATATTCTGGACAAGGATAATCATTGGATTTACATGGTACTTTAGTGGCTTGTTACCAATTTGTTGGGAACAATATGACCCCTCTGGATGCAAATTACTGTAGTCTTGCCACTTTTTAAAATTGTCCTATTATCACAATGTGTTAGAGCAGGGGTTCTCAACGTTAGTCCTCAGGACCCCCTACCAGTCCAGGGTTTAGGGATTACCTGGGTGTGTCTAAGGTGTTTAGAAAAAAAAAACCACCTTAGAGTCTAAGGTGTTTTTTTCCCTTTTTCTAAACACCTGAGACACACCCAGGTAATCCCCAAATCCTGGACTGGTAGGGGGTCCTGAGCACTGGGTTGAGAACCCCTGTGTTAGAGAGTGCTAAGAGGAAAGACAAACCATGCATTTGTAATTATTCAGGCCACATGGGCAGTCATCAACCATTAACCAATGTAATTTAATTTGGTCTTAGTTATGATGAATGGTGGGTTACATCCTCTAGCTACTTTTAAAGGGAGTCAACTATGCATGTTAAAGCAATACAACAACACAGATAACTATGGAAGGTTCATAAATTATATTTCACTATTGTAATTTCTCTTCAAGATTGTATTACACATATGCTAAAAGTTCCTGAATTGTGTTAATAACCAAGTCTAATTTTTGCCCAACACTACAAATATAGTATCACAATGTGCAGTAAAATATAACATAACTGGTCGTCTTTCTCATGGAACAGAACCAATAGGAACTGCAACAATGAATCAACATGCCCTAATCATAACTACTTAAGGAGAGATAATACCTATTGAAACCTAAATCCCTAGATTTTACATTATAGGGTACCTTTTCTAGGATATATACACACACACACACACACATATATATAGAAGTAAATCGATGAAATGGAGCACTCAAAAGGACTTCGGCAAAGTGTATTTATTGTGATAAAAAATTTACATCGTAGTGCAAATAATCCAAATCGACATTTCGACCCCTCTGGGTCTTTTTCAAGATCAAGAGGTGACAAATTAGTCATTGTACTGATTGTTGGCATTAGGTTATATTATATTGGTTATAAAAATATTGATTGGATGTTGTCCACATCTTAGTTCCATTTGTCCTTTGTGATAAAGTGAAGGCAGATAGGCCTTTTAACCCCAGGGGAAGTACGTGTAGTTCGTGTGTTGCACAACCCAACGCTTTGTTTAGTTATGGGCCCCTGGGGTGGAGCATTTGGAGAGAAGGGCGGGCCAATGCTCCACTCCACAGTTTAGTGGTTTTCTGGGGAGGCATAGATCCAGACCAGGGTTTTTTTGGACCGTCTCCAACCCACTGCTCAGCTGCAGTTAATGAGCTGTTGCAGTGGGAATAAACCCCTCCCTACTAGGCAGGTAAAAGAGGGGGATTGCTGGTTTCCTCCCAGGAAGCAGGTAGGAGAGAGAGGCTGTTCTCTCCAGATAGCGTCAAGGAGACTAGGCACTTGGAGTGCAGAAAGGAAGCAGTCAGGGCAAGGCTGGCTTGGAGCACTGGGAGTGCAGAAAGGAAAGCAGTCAGGGCAAGGCTGGCGTGGAGCACTGGGAGTGCAGAAAGGAAAGCAGTCAGGGCAAGGCTGGCTTGGAGCACTGGGAGTGCAGAAAGCAAAGCAGTCAGGGCAAGGCTGGCTTGGAGCACTGGGAGTGCAGAAAGGAAAGCAACAGGTTAGATAGCAGAGTGTTGCTCTCTAATAAGGTTGGTGCAATATTGTTTTGTTTAGTTTAACACTGAGAGATAGGGAACCTAACGTCAGTTAGTGCTCAGACGAGCTAGGTTTTTGTTTATAGGGTTTTGTGTTACATTTATGTTTTTCATTTACTGCTGTATCCTGTGTGGATTTGCAAATAAAGTGCCTGAGTATATGCAATTACAAAGACTGTGCATGTTTTTGCCCTAGAGGACCGTGCTACCTGCAAACAAGGATCACACCTTGTATAATAGATCCATTGTGGGTGGGCTTTTGTGATATTATATCCCATATTATTCCTATGGAATTGTATTAGGCACCCTAAGTGCCTTAGTCCCACATAGACAATTTTTACATACCCTATAGGTATTCTCCCTAGGATAGGTAATTTTTATTTTATTTTATTTTCTTAGACCCCTATTTTTCACTTCACTATAGGGAGTATACGTATATTTTCAAGCACGCCCGATTACTCATAGAAGCAGCTTCATGGGTTGCTTAGTAACGGGAATCATGTGACCGCTCAGACGTACTTCCGGGTTTCGGACGCCCGGCGGTCTCTTCTATTCACGTGTCTCACGGCCGGTTTCACATAGAGTTTACTGGTTACTTAGCATTGCGGGGATCTCAGGGGTCACATGATCGCATAGGTGCACTTCCGGGTTTCGGATAGTTTGCGGTCTTTTCCTTTCCTACACACCTGTTGGTAAGTTATTAACATGTATTTTTTTGTATATATACTTACTTGATTCACTTTGTATTTGATCTTGAAACGTTGATTGCTTAAAGATTTGCACATGTAATTTGCACTAAGGAATAAATTAGATTTTGGATGAAGACCTGTGAGTGCTCCTTATATATTGATTTTTGTTATATATATATATATATATATATATATACACACACTCTCATTGTCAACTATTTATCTTCTGTTGGTTACTTTCCTGTTTGTGAAATCTTTGCTAACTAATAAAATAAAGATTGTCAAAAATATAAGTTTATATGAGAAGGATTAAATTGGTTTACAAGTCTTTATTTTAGTATTATTCAAGGTACACATATCAGATATTATTATTTTATGTAGCTCCGGCAGTTTACATTGCACATAATACAGTAATGAAAGGGTATTATAAATGTAATTTGACAAGCTCGTACATAAAGTATAAAGGTATCGCCTGCAAGATTACATAGCAGAAAGGTCAAACATCTCATTGCTGTCAAAATATGACTGAACTCATGAATATGACAAATCATGTTGAACTCTTGTTGAAAAGAGAGGAACACCTCAATATTAAAGAGGGATTATGGAATTAGCTTCACTCCTAAAGTGTACGAGGTATGCGCTTCGGAGAGTTTTGATAGGAAAATTGTGTTTGTTGTTTTTTTGTTGTTCTTATGTGTACATAGAATAAAATAAAAAAATAAAAACATGGAAAAATACCAAAAAAACCCTAATGACATTACTTACCGGTATGTTATGGCACACTATCCATGCTTCTTTTCTAAACTGGACGGGTTATCTGTTTTCCTGATGCACACATTTTTTATGTCTAAACCTGGAACTCAAAATGCTCTCATCAGATGTCTCTAGGTAATCCCATAATAAAATAAAGTCTCACAAAACTCACATAGCATGAAATGTAAATGACTGATTATCTGGTTTCTTTACATTTTATTATTTACTACATGAGCAATAACATGTCCATTCAGTTGTCCCTCTGCCCCTCTTTTTCCACTTATACACTCACTAGCTGGACAGAATACTTTTTACTGTCTAAAAGCACCTCACAACTATCTTCAACTAGCAGCATACAAATAAATTCTCACTCAACTGTCTCCATTGTTTGGTCCAAGTTACTCTAGGCTGCACTTGATATAGTAGAACGGTTCTGGTGTACCTAATGTACCACACAGGAGAGAGGGAGACAGACTAGCACTAAGCTGCTCGAAAACTGGTAATGATAGGGATTCACTAAAAACCTATATAGAACAAGGGAAAAGAACTCTCTAGAAGAGTGGGAATACCAGGAGCTGGCTAGGTGACTAATGGCTAAAATACTACTACATAGAGAATAAAAATATAAAAATATAAATATATATATATGGTACTATGCCTTTAAATCTGGAATGGACAAAGTATCCCTATAAATGTGCAAAAATGTGAATAAAGGTGCTATGAGTGGAGATCTCAAATAAACGGGATATCCCTTTAAATATGCAAAAATATAAAGAGAATGCTGCTATACCTTTAAATGTCCTTTAAGAGTGTGCAAACATGCAAAGCAGTGCTATATAGGGGGGGTGATAAATAAAAAAACAAAAAAATAAATAAAAAAAAAAAACGTATGTATATATATAAATAATTAAATAAATACAAAAATGCATAAAGGGGAAAGATGAGAGACCAAATTCTCTGCTGGATGACCAAAAAATATGTATGAAACTGGTGTCTATATCCCAAACAACATGAGGGATAAATGATACCTGTTGCAAATAATATACTTAGTAAAAGATAGAAGTAAAAAATAATAAGCTATACAGTACAAGGAACTGTTAGCTTTAGGCAATAAAAATGAAAACAATATATCGCTGGAAAACTGAAGCATAAAACTGGATCACTTCATATAAGAAAAAATGCCAGTTTATTGAATATATTAAAATAACTTTGGAAAAAGTTAAATATAAAAATACAGGTCACACTAGATTCAGAAATGTATTACCAGACTGATGCATTGAGAAATAACAGCAAGGACCTTTGGATTGTTAAGGATGGATATGGATTGTGATGATTCAATATACAGCTGCCGGTGAGGATGGCTTGTGTCTGTGAGCACGTCCCGAGCAGGAGCCTCACTTCAGGGGACGTGCAGGACAGATGCCTCCGGTGGCGGTACTTTCCAAACAGGTCCTGCGTGTGGAGATTAGTGGTGCTGCTGGTACATCCGTCTGATCCCGTGTGTTGCTGGAATGCCTGTCTTATGCGTTTTGTAGGGAATGGGCCCTACTTCATCAGAGACATAATAGTGTCTAGTGCTTCAGTTCTTCTTTATATACATTGCCTAATTATCAATCATACAATTAGGTGTTAAAACCAATATATTCTATACTAATAAAAACAGTATTTGTACCTGCATAAAATGATACATACATATACATAAAATGCAAATCATTGCCACTAGGGTAAAAGCAATATTTATAAAGTCTCATAAAATGTAGACAAATACATAAGACCGGTAAATGTAAAAATACATAAAAGCAATATATGAATGTTCCAAATGGAAGGAACATATATAATGAATCAATTAGAGATAATGAAATGCTGGACATAAATTGGTATATATACATGAAGATAGGTGGATAAAATCATAATAGTATATTGACTACATATGGATAACCAATACTAGATAGGTACCATATAGGTATAGTGTGAATCCATCCTTCTAGGAGAAAACAGGAGAAAAATAATAGTTAATATATACAAAATAGATATAAATAAATAAATAAATAATCCCTGGTGGTGGTCTGTAACTATAAATAAAGGTGGAAAAAAAAAAAAAAAAAAAAAAAAAAAAAAAAAAAAAAAAAAAAAAAAAAAAAAAAAAAAAAAAAAAAAAAAAAAAAAATCTAAAAATAAAAAAAGATAAATAAATAAATAACTATAAATAAATAAAAAAAAAAAAATGTATATATTATAGGAAAGCATTAAGCTCAAAATCTACATTGAGTCCCTTAGGGACCAAAGTCCCTAACTTAAAAATCCACTTCGCTTCTGTCTGATCTAGAGCCTTATCAATGCTGCCTCCTCTCCAGTGGGTATTCACTTTCTCAATAGGCATAAATGCAAGTCCTGTGGGTCTCCCCCATGTATCTCTTTAAAGTGCTTGGAAAGATTATGCGTTGGAAGTCCCTTCTTAATATTTCTAATGTGTTCAGCAATACGTATTTTGAGGGGTCTTTTTGTACGTCCAATATATTGTTGTGGGCATGGACATGTTATTAAATAGATGACTCCTGATGTGGTACAGTCCATGTTGGTCTTGATATCATATTCCTCTTGAGTAGTGAGGGATTTAAATCCAGTGGTTGTGTCTTCTAATGATGGATTATTTCTACATGCTAGACACTTCTTGCATCTTGTGAAGCCACTGATGGTACCTTGATCCAAATCAGCACTTTCAGGTTTAGTGGTCAGTGCCAGCATAAATTGCAGGTTGGGTGCCCTAGTAAAAATAATCTGAGGTTGATTGTCGAGGAATTTAGATAACGTTGGATCATTCTTAAGGATCCCCCAGTGCTTCCTTAGTGTCTTCTGTATTGTATGAAATTGATGATTATATTTAGTGATAAAGGTGGGTGCTGAATTGGATACTTCTATGGTGCTGGGTTTATTGCATAAGGTATCCTCTCTTGGGGTGGTAAGTGCTATATCCATAGATTCTTCTAATAGCGTTGGGGGATAACCCTTTTTCAGGAATCTCTGCTTCATTTCTTCCATTTGTGACTTACACATTTCATTATTCGAGCAGTTGCGTCTTACCCTTCTGAACTGGTTCTGAGGTATGTTTCTTAACCATGTTGACTTGTGATGACTGTTAAAAGGAATAAAACTATTACAGTCCACACTCTTCTTAAAAGTCTTGGTGTTGATTTGTCCCTCTTTGATATAGATATCCAGATCTAAAAATTCAATGTGTTCTTTAGAGTGGTTAAAAGTGAAGTTCAGATGATATGGGTTGTTGTTAAGATACGTTTTAAAACTCTCTAAGGATCCAAGGTCTCCTTTCCATATAAAGAAGCAATCGTCGATATATCTGAGCCACAAGGACAGATTTGCGCCAAATGGGCAATGGGTCCATATAAATTCTTCTTCCCATTTGCCCATAAATAAATTAGCGTAACTTGGCGCAAATCGTGTCCCCATGGCCGTGCCTTCAATCTGTAGATAAAATAAGTCATCACACCAAAAATAATTATGTGTGAGAATAAAAACGATACACTGAATGAGGAAATCAATTTGGTCATTTTTTAAATCGGAATATGTTGCTAGGGAGAATTGTGTGGCCTCACATCCTTGGAGGTGTTCAATTACTGTATAGAGAGAGGTAACATCAGCAGTGACTAAAATCATCTCATCTTCCCACTTAAAATCAGATAAAATGTTTAAAACGTGAGTGGAATCTCTGAGGTAGGATTTTAAACAGGAGACCAAACGTTGCAAATATTGGTCAACGTATTCAGAAAGGTTTGAGGTGAGGGATCCAATTCCTGATACGATTGGCCTTCCAGGAGGTTTCACCAGTCTCTTATGTATTTTTGGTAGATGATAGAATACCGGTATCCTTGGGTATTGGACATACAGATATTTGTATTCTCTTTCATTTAAAATCCCTCTATCCTTTCCGTAATTCAGTATTTCCTTAAGTTCGTCTTGATATTGGATAGTGGGATCACCTTTCAATTGCAGATACGTATTAGTGTCTCCTAATAATCTCAGATTTTCCTCCCCATAATCGCTGGTATTGAGAATAACCAATCCACCAGCTTTATCCGCTGCTTTTATTGTGATGTCTTCAGATCTCATGAGTTGTTTGAGTGCATTCCTTTCTTTTCTGGTCAAATTATCTTTCGTGATTTTCTTGGTGATTTTGCTCCTAAAGTCTTTCTCGACCATTTTTTCAAATACTCGAATGGAGTCATTTTTCATGTGTTGTGGATAAAAAGTGGAGGTTGGGTGTAGCCCAGTATGAGTATAATCCAAATCTGTTTCTTGTTTTGCCATGTCTTTTTCAAGGAAGAATTTCTTAATTGATAACTTCCGTATAAATTTGTGTAGATCTATAAAAATGTTAAAATCTGAATTCTTGGATGTAGGAGCGAACTTAAGGCCTTTTTTCAGAAGGGATGATTCATCGGAGGTAAGGGTCCTATTGGATAAGTTGAAGATTATTACTTCCTCCTTTTCTGTTGTGTCTGCTGTGTCTGTTCTTCGTGTAGTTCTGCTTCTTCTTCTAGATCTCTTAATGTTCTTTTCTTTCTCACATCCGGAGACATGAAATCTTCCACTGAAAATCTCTTGGGGGGAATCCTCCCCCGATTCTCTAAAAAATCATTCTCAGTGTGAATACTGGAGATATGTCTTTGATTATTCTCCAAGTTAGTCTTTCTGTGATCTGGAGGAAGAATTCTAGGGCTTGGGGATGATGTTTCCTTAAAGTCAGACGATTTTCCACTTCTAGGTACAAAGGAGGTCTGCCTTGGATAATGTTGGTATCTTCCTTGATCTCGATACTCTGTCTTTCTGTGTTTATATCGTTGATGGTGTTGGTTATATGTGACTCATTGTAACCTGTTCTGTGGTGGTCTGTTGTATGTCCAGTCCTTAGAAGAATATTTTCTAGGGGTCTTCCGGGATAATAGAGCACCCCTATAGGACTGATGGTATTGGGGTTATTTCTCAATGCATCAGTCTGGTAATGCATTTCTGAATCTAGTGTGACCTGTATTTTTATATTTAACTTTTTCCAAAGTTATTTTAATATATTCAATAAACTGGCATTTTTTCTTATATGAAGTGATCCAGTTTTATGCTTCAGTTTTCCAGCGATATATTGTTTTCACTTTTATTGCCTAAAGCTAACAGTTCCTTGTACTGTATAGCTTATTATTTTTACTTCTATCTTTTACTAAGTATATTATTTGCAACAGGTATCATTTATCCCTCATGTTGTTTGGGATATAGACACCAGTTTCATACATATTTTTTGGTCATCAAGCAGAGAATTTGGTCTCTCATCTTTCCCCTTTTTGCATTTTTGTATTTATTTATTTATTTATATATATACATACTTTTTTTTTTTTTATCACCCCCCCTATATAGCACTGCTTTGCATGTTTGCACACTCTTAAAGGACATTTAAAGGTATAGCAGCATTCTCTTTGTATTTTTGCATATTTAAAGGGATATCCCGTTTATTTGAGATCTCCACTCATAGCACCTTTATTCACATTTTTGCACATTTATAGGGATACTTTGTCCATTCCAGATTTAAAGGCATAGTACCATATATATATTTTTATATTTTTATTCTCTTTGTAGTAGTATTTTAGCCATTAGTCACCTAGCCAGCTCCTGGTATTCCCACTCTTCTAGAGAGTTCTTTTCCCTTGTTCTATATAGGTTTTTAGTGAATCCCTATCATTACCAGTTTTCGAGCAGCTTAGTGCTAGTCTGTCTCCCTCTCTCCTGTGTGGTACATTAGGTACACCAGAACCGTTCTACTTACCCTATTAATTTCACTTTGTGAGGTTTCTTGAGTAAGACTATGGCTTTAAGCAGGAATATTGATTCTATTAGGCTAGAGAGAAAATCCTTCATGGACACCTGGTCACTGAAGGAGAGTGATTTACCCACAACTGAAACTATTCCCCCATCTCAGGGAAAGTCAGACAGTGTTAGATCCCTCATTTACCAACTAGGTAAAACTATGGAGAAAGAGGTCCATGTGTGGTGGGACATAGCCACTTTAGATTTCTATGTGAACAATAACATAGTACCTAGAGGCTTAAGACTATTTAAACGGTCCACATACAAACGTCATGATCAGACTTTACTTAAAAAGTGGGATCAGCTATTGGACAAGGGTTCATTATTGTTAATGGTGTTTCTCATTAATGAAAAGAAAAAAGATTTGACCCAACTAGATCATGAAATTACTGAATTAAAGGCCTCTATCAGACCTCTAGTGGAGAGTGGTGATTATATAGGCCTTTTGGAAAAAATCGAAAAGAGAGTGAAGGACATAGAAGAAAACATCAGGGAAGTCAAAAGAAAGAAAATAATGAGGGATCAGGCCGACTATAGGAATCAAATCCAGGGAAATTGGAAGAAAGATAGGAGACCATTTCACAATTCTCCTATCAAGCATAGAACAGAACCTAGACCCCAATACCATCAGTCCTATAGGGGTGCTCTATTATCCCGGAAGACCCCTAGAAAATATTCTACAAATGACTGGACATACAACAGACCACCACAGAACAGGCAACAACGAGTCACATATAACCAACACCATCAACGATATGAACACAGAAAGACAGAGTATGAACACAGAAACACAGAGTATCGAGATCAAGGAAGATACCAACATTATCCAAGGCAGACCTCCTTTGTACCTAGAAGTGGAAAATCGTCTGACTTTAAGGAAACATCATCCCCAAGCCCTAGAATTCTTCCTCCAGATCACAGAAAGACTAACTTGGAGAATAATCAAAGACATATCTCCAGTATTCACACTGAGAATGATTTTTTAGAGAAACGGGGGAGGATTCCCCCCAAGAGATTCTCAGTGGAAGATTTCATGTCTCCGGATGTGAGAAAGAAAAGAACATTAAGAGATCTAGAAGAAGAAGCAGAACTACACGAAGAACAGACACAGCAGACACAACAGAAAAGGAGGAAGTAATAATCTTCAACTTATCCAATAGGACCCTTACCTCCGATGAAACATCCCTTCTGAAAAAAGGCCTTAAGTTCGCTCCTACATCCAAGAATTCAGATTTTAACGTTTTTATAGATCTACACAAATTTATACGGAAGTTATCAATTAAGAAATTCTTCCTTGAAAAAGACATGGCAAAACAAGAAACAGATTTGGATTATACTCATACTGGGCTACACCCAACCTCCACTTTTTATCCACAACACATGAAAAATGACTCCATTCGAGTATTTGAAAAAATGGTTGAGAAAGACTTTAGGAGCAAAATCACCAAGAAAATCACGAAAGATAATTTGACCAGAAAAGAAAGAAATGCACTTAAACAACTCATGAGATCTGAAGACATCACAATAAAAGCAGCGGATAAAGGTGGTGGATTGGTTATTCTCAATACCAGCGATTATGGGGAGGAAAATCGGAGATTATTAGGAGACACTAATACGTATCTGCAATTGAAAGGTGATCCCACTATCCAATATCAAGACGAACTTAAGGAAATACTGAATTACGGAAAGGATAGAGGGATTTTAAATGAAAGAGAATACAAATATCTGTATGTCCAATACCCAAGGATACCGGTATTCTACCATCTACCAAAAATACATAAGAGACTGGTGAAACTCCTGGAAGGCCAATCGTATCAGGAATTGGATCCCTCACCTCAAACCTTTCTGAATACGTTGACCAATATTTGCAACGTTTGGTCTCCTGTTTAAAATCCTACCTCAGAGATTCCACTCAAGTTTTAAACATTTTATCTGATTTTAAGTGGGAAGATGAGATGATTTTAGTCACTGCTGATGTTACCTCTCTCTATACAGTAATTGAACATCTCCAAGGATGTGAGGCCACACAATTCTCCCTAGCAACATATTCCGATTTAAAAAATGACCAAATTGATTTCCTCATTCAGTGTATCGTTTTTATTCTCACACATAATTATTTTTGGTGTGATGACTTATTTTATCTACAGATTGAAGGCACAGCCATGGGGACACGATTTGCGCCAAGTTACGCTAATTTATTTATGGGCAAATGGGAAGAAGAATATATATGGACCCATTGCCCATTTGGCGCAAATCTGTCCCTGTGGCTCAGATATATCGACGATTGCTTCTTTATATGGAAAGGAGACCTTGGATCCTTAGAGAGTTTTAAAACGTATCTTAACAACAACCCATATCATCTGAACTTCACTTTTAACCACTCTAAAGAACACATTGAATTTTTAGATCTGTATATCTATATCAAAGAGGGACAAATCAACACCAAGACTTTTAAGAAGAGTGTGGACTGTAATAGTTTTATTCCTTTTAACAGTCATCACAAGTCAACATGGTTAAGAAACATACCTCAGAACCAGTTCAGAAGGGTAAGACGCAACTGCTCGAATAATGAAATGTGTAAGTCACAAATGGAAGAAATGAAGCAGAGATTCCTGAAAAAGGGTTATCCCCCAACGCTATTAGAAGAATCTATGGATATAGCACTTACCACCCCAAGAGAGGATACCTTATGCAATAAACCCAGCACCATAGAAGTATCCAATTCAGCACCCACCTTTATCACTAAATATAATCATCAATTTCATACAATACAGAAGACACTAAGGAAGCACTGGGGGATCCTTAAGAATGATCCAACGTTATCTAAATTCCTCGACAATCAACCTCAGATTATTTTTACTAGGGCACCCAACCTGCAATTTATGCTGGCACTGACCACTAAACCTGAAAGTGCTGATTTGGATCAAGGTACCATCAGTGGCTTCTTCACAAGATGCAAGAAGTGTCTAGCATGTAGAAATAATCCATCATTAGAAGACACAACCACTGGATTTAAATCCCTCACTACTCAAGAGGAATATGATATCAAGACCAACATGGACTGTACCACATCAGGAGTCATCTATTTAATAACATGTCCATGCCCACAACAATATATTGGACGTACAAAAAGACCCCTCAAAATACGTATTGCTGAACACATTAGAAATATTAAGAAGGGACTTCCAACGCATAATCTTTCCAAGCACTTTAAAGAGATACATGTAGGAGACCCCACAGGACTTGCATTTATGCCTATTGAGAAAGTGAATACCCACTGGAGAGGAGGTAGCATTGATAAGGCTCTAGATCAGACAGAAGCGAAGTGGATTTTTAAGTTAGGGACTTTGGTCCCTAAGGGACTCAATGTAGATTTTGAGCTTAATGCTTTCCTATAATATATACATTTTTTTTTTCACCTTTATTTATAGTCCCCTTTTTTTTTAATCTTTATTTATAGTTACAGACCACCACTTTTTTTTTTCACCTTTATTTATAGTCCCCCCCCTTTTTTTTTTCATCTTTATTTATAGTTACAGACCAACCCTTTTTTTTATTCATCTTTATTTTTATTTATAGTTACAGACCACCACCAGGGATTATTTATTTATTTATTTATTTATTTTGTATATATTAACTATTATTTTTCTCCTGTTTTCTCCTAGAAGGATGGATTCACACTATACCTATATGGTACCTATCTAGTATTGGTTATCCATATGTAGTCAATATACTATTATGATTTTATCCACCTATCTTCATGTATATATACCAATTTATGTCCAGCATTTCATTATCTCTAATTGATTCATTAAATATGTTCCTTCCATTTGGAACATTCATATATTGCTTTTATGTATTTTTACATTTACCGGTCTTATGTATTTGTCTACATTTTATGAGACTTTATAAATATTGTTTTTACCCTAGTGGCAATGATTTGCATTTTATATATATGTATGTATTATTTTATGCAGGTACAAATACTGTTTTTATTAGTATAGAATATGTTGGTTTTAACACCTAAATGTATGATTGATAATTAGGCAATGTATATAAAGAAGAACTGAAGCACTAGACACTATTATGTCTCTGATGAAGTAGGGCCCATTCCCTACAAAACGCGTAAGACAGGCATTCCAGCAACACACGGGATCAGACGCATGTACCAGCAGCACCACTAATCTCCACACGCAGGACCTGTTTGGAAAGTACCGCCACTGGAGGCATCTGTCCTGCACGTCCCCTGAAGTGAGGCTCCTGCTCGGGACGTGCTCACAGACACAAGCCATCCTCACCGGCAGCTGTATATTGAATCATCACAATCCGTATCCATCCTTAACAATCCAAAGGTCCTTGCTGTTATTTCTCAATGCATCAGTCTGGTAATGCATTTCTGAATCTAGTGTGACCTGTATTTTTATATTTAACTTTTTCCAAAGTTATTTTAATATATTCAATAAACTGGCATTTTTTTCTTATATGAAGTGATCCAGTTTTATGCTTCAGTTTTCCAGCGATATATTGTTTTCATTTTTATTGCCTAAAGCCAACAGTTCCTTGTACTGTATAGCTTATTTTTTACTTCTATCTTTTACTAAGTATATTATTTGCAACAGGTATCATTTATCCCTCATGTTGTTTGGGATATAGACACCAGTTTCATACATATTTTTTGGTCATCCAACAGAGAATTTGGTCTCTCATCATTCCCCTTTTTGCATTTTTGTATTTATTTATTTATATATATATATATATATATATATACATACTTTTTTTGTTTGTTTGTTTGTTTGTTTGTTTTTTTTATTTTATTTTTATTTATCACCCCCCCTATATAGCACTGTTTTGCATGTTTGCACACTCTTAAATGACATTTAAAGGTATAGCAGCATTCTCTCTGTATTTTTGCATATTTAAAGGGATATCCCGTTTATTTGAGATCTCCACTCATAGCACCTTTATTCACATTTTTGCACATTTATATGGATACTTTGTCCATTCCAGATTTAAAGGCATAGTACCATATATATATTTTTATATTTTTTTTTATATTTTTATTCTCTATGTAGTAGTATTTTAGCCATTAGTCACCTAGCCAGCTCCTGGTATTCCCACTCTTCTAGAGAGTTCTTTTCCATAAAAAAAATGTTTGGTTATGGTCAGGAAAAATGCTGGGGTTGACACATGGGATTACGGAGGTGAACAATCTGGCATCCCCAAACTCTGGCCCTTCAGATGTTGCTGAACTACAACTACCATGATTCTATGAATGAAATAGATATGCTGAGAATCATGGGAGTTGTAGTGCAGCAACATCTGGAGGGCCAGAGTTTGGGGAAGCCTAAATTCTAGAGACACAGGAAGGAAAAGGCTGTTGTGCAACAATGGCAACAAGAACAAAAAATCACAATACAAACAGAAAGCAAAGGAGAGAGAAGGAAACTAAATTTGGTTGCCATGTACAATTTCAGGAAAAAAAAAAAAATCCTCTTTTAATTTGTCCGTTTGACCATGTTGAGGGTTGCAAATATTAATACTGTATTTGAATGTTTCCTTCTCTAAATTAAAATGGTTTTGTAATTTTTACATTTTTTTTTGGTCATCATCATTTCCTAAACTGTTCCGCAACCTGAAATAGTTGAGCCTATTTGAAAAACACTTCCTTCTCTTTAGGGAAGCTGCCCTCATTCGGAATCATGTGTTTGTGGTTAGAATTTCCCTGTAATGTTGGATTACTCTTACAGATGTGAGAAAGGCTTTGATTCATCTGATTCGATTCCCTTTTCCTCTCAATGCATTACATCCACGGTGGTGAAAATAGAAGATATTTATTTGATTACAGATGTAATGACTTACCTTACTTAAAAACCACAAAAAGATGTACCTGACTTGGCATTATAGGTCACAAATCAGAACACCAAAACCTGGATTAGTTTATAAAACATCTGCTTCAAAGCAACAGCGCAACATGTATATTATTATCAAATGAACACTATTGTACATATAAAACAGTACTGTGCTGGCCATTAAAGGGACACTATAGTCACCAGAACAACTACAGTTTATTGAATTTGTTCTGGTCAGTAGAATCATTACCTTCAGGCTTTTTGCTGTAAACACTGTCTGTTCAGAGAAAATGCAGTGTTTACATTACAGCCCAGTGATAACTTCACTGGCCACTCCTCAGATGGCTGTTAGAGATCCTTCCTGGGTCATGGCTGCCTAAAATGCATCAAAACATTC
>OW240917.1:76961807-76981893 GCA_933207985.1 Pelobates cultripes
TACACGTCCACTGATAGGAGACGCGGAAGGTATTAAACTGATCAGAACAATACTAAACACACCACTCCTTTTTTTTTTGGTGAGGCTTTACAGGACAGAGTGCTTCTCCACGGGACATGTTAACTCACGGGCAGCTGGCTCATCAAGGAACCAGAGCAGCTTTCCATGTACAGGTAAGACACGTGCAGCCGGTAAGGGTTCAGGCTCTTCTTCCTGGAGGGACAAATGTTGTCGCCTGTTGAACGAGGTGACCTTGCTCGGGTCCCAGGTGTACGGTTCCTAAAATGGCTGCCATATACACGTCCACTGATAGGAGACGCGGAAGGTATTAAACTGATCAGAACAATACTAAACACACCACAAATAAGGTTTCTCTCCTGTATGGCTCCTCAAATGATGCTTAAGATTAGAAGCGGCTGAAAAGCATTTCTCACACTCAGAACAAAAATATATTTTTTTAACATTCTCTCCACTTTGAACGAAATGACGTTTGGGAAGAGATTAACATAATTAAACACAGGCAGTAAAAATACAGTTTTTAGCCATACCCTGTAACTTTAAAACTACACATCCCATCTTCATAATTACATATTTGGAATCAGCACACTTAAAACATAAACATAACCAAAAATCAGCCAAATCCATCCAGGGGTTAAAAAGTTAGCTGGAGGTCCCTTTATGACCGACCGCAAGCACATTTTCCTGCCCAAACAGTTCCATAGATTTGGGCTGTGAGGTCGGTCTATTTCAGGCTGAAAAAACGACTAAGTCCCATCGCCGAATGGGACTTAGTCTCTGCAGCTGAAATAAGGCTGAAAAAAACGGCTGAAAAAAAGACTAAGTCCCATCGCCGAATGGGACTTAGTCTCTGCAGCTGAAATAATTTCCCATTTACTGAACCAAGTGGGAAATAGCAAGGCAGGCACAAAGGGTTTGCACCAGGTCTGGGGACACAGGGGACACCGTCTTAAAGGGGCCGTGTCCCCAACAAGTCTGGGGACACGGCCTTAAAGGGGCAGTGTCCCAATCTTCCTGATGTCCCAAAAAAGGTGTTTAAAGGGCCAGCACCAGTCACATAAAGAGTCCATAAGCCCCAATATGCCCACCGACAGTCTTAAAGGGCCATACACACCAAATAAAAGTGCATACATTTTCACAATCTCCCAGGGGCCATAGTCATGCGGGAGGAGGCTGGCAAATAGGCTTCTCCACAACCCAGGGAAGCAGGGCAATTTGCCATTTAAAGGGCCCGTTACAAATAGCAGTTTGTAACAAGGTGTCAATCCATATCTGCCAAGTGACCCTATGTAGGGGACCAGTCCCTATTCTGCTCTGTGTCAGTGTGTATCAGGGAACCTTAGGGACAGGTGTCAATCCATATCTGCCAAGTGACCCTATGCAGGAACAGTCCCTATTCTGCTCTGTGTCAGTGTGTATCAGGGATCCTTAGGACAGGTGTCAATCCATATCTGCCAAGTGACCCTATGTAGGGGGACCAGTCTCTATTCTGCTCTGTGTCCGTGTGCATCAGGGGCTCTGAGGACAGGTGTCAATCCATATGTCAAGGTGTCAATATGTCATATGTCAGGTGTCAATCCATATTGATTGTGATTTAGGAATGTTAGGTGATTTCTGCCCTTTATGGATTAAAACCAGACTCTGTATCAACTGTGTAATTTTCCATGGGAGTTTTGCCATGGATCCCCCTCCGGCATGCCACAGTCCAGGTGTTAGTCCCCTTGAAACAACTTTTCCATCCCTATTGTGGCCAGAAAGAGTCCCTGTGTGTTTTAAAATTCGCCTCCCCATTGAAGTCAATGGCGTTTCGGGCGGTTCGCCGGTTCGCGAACATTTGCGGAAGTTCGCGTTCGCCGTTCGCGAACCGAAAATTTCGGGTTCGCGACATCACTAGTCAAATATCTCCTTGGATCAAGCAGCTATAAACCACTAATTAGAAATTATATCCCTGTATGTTATGTTTTTGGAAGGTATTTATCCAATTGCTGTTTAAACATCTGTATGGACTCTGACAAAACCACCTCTTCAGGCAGAGAATTACATATCCTTATAGTTCTTACTGTAAAAAAAACCTTTCATTTGCCTTAGATTAAATCTATTTTATTCCAGTCTAAATGTGTAACCTCGTGTCCTATGTATAGCCCTGTTTATGAATAGATTTCCAGATAATGGTTTGTACTGACCCCGAATATATTTGTATAATGTTATCATATCACCTCTGAGGTGCCGTTTTTCCAAACTTAAGAGATTTATATTTTTAACCTTTATTCGTAACTAGTGCTCCATTCCTTTTATCAATTTTGTAGCTCGTCTCTGCACTTTTTCTAGTGCCATGATATCCTTCTTTAGAACAGGTGCCCCAAATTGCACAGCATATTCAAGATGAGGTGTTACCAACGATTTATAAAGAAGCAAAATTATATTTTCATTCCTAGGATTTTTCCCTTTATTTATAAATGACAAGACCTTACTGGCCTTAGCAACTGCAGATTGAAATTGCATATTGCTGCCTAATTTGGTGTCTATAACAATTCCCAAATCCTTCTCGTGTGTGGTTATCCCTAATTCACAACCATTTAGGGTGTAAGTTGCTTGTGCATTCTTGACCCCAAAGTGCATAACTTTTAATTTCTCTACATTAAATATCATCTGCCATTTTAGTGCCCAGTCCCTCAATCTATCTAAATCCCTCTGCAGCAAGGTTGTGGGGGATGGCCATTAATGTAACTTGCATGACTGGCAATGCCCACAATGTTCGACCCATCTGAAAAAGTGAGGGCACCCTAGCCACCACCCATACAGGACCACACAGAGGTATTTGCTGAAGCACTCTCTGTGCATTCCTGTTGCCTACCAGACAGTGCAATCACATCTAATGTGCAGGTGCTGTGCTGCCTAAACAAATCGGTATAGGTGGGAGGTCTGTGTTGGCATGAATACTCAGAATCAGTCGTACAGCAATATGTTACATGATCTTTTTATACAAACATGTTATTGAAGCATTATAATTGTAATTGGTTGATTATGGATTTTAGACTTGTGCAGAAACACCTTTCAGCTTCTTTGAACAAATCAAATGCTGCTAATCTACGGAAGCACATATCGATTCGTTTGAGGGAGCATAATGAAACAATTTGTCTATAGATTAACCGGCATTTGATTAGTTCAACACAGCTGAAAGTCTAATGGATTTCTGGAATGACTTGACTGCCATGATTAGCCCTGCTTTTTTCTGCCTGCAGTATATATTGTTTATTTTACAGGCAAGTAATATGTTCAATGTCTAGATTTTAGATGCAGACAAGTTGGGTGCACACATCCCATAGCAAGGGGAAAAGTTAATACACATTACCTGTACCTTTATATAACAACCTGCTAGGATTTAGACATGCCTCAGCACCTCTACATAGTGTCCTTGAATGTTCCATTATTTAATTTGATACCCCGTTGAGGAAGGTGTGTGGCTGCTCCTCCTCCTGTCCCTTTCCTCTCTTCCTATTATCCCCTCTCACATTCTACTTCCTCTTTTTTACTTTTCTTCTTCCTCTCAGTGTTTCTCTCTTCCTCTCTATTGGTAGTCTCAGTAGTCTCAGTCCCTCCCTACTTTTTCCCATTTTAGCTTGGTTATCTCGTCACCTACTGTTTGTATTAGGAGGGAACTGATGCATACCTTCTACAAGCGTCTCATATTGCTTTTGTTCATTCATCTGTATTATGTTCTGGGCGAGGGCTTCCCCTATAATCTCATGTACGCTATACTCTCATTGTTAACTATTTCTCTACTGTTGGTTACTTTCCTGTTTGTGAACTCTTTGCTAACTAATAAAATAAAGATTGTCAAAAATATAAGTTTATATGAGAAGGATTAAATTGGTTTACAACTCTTTATTTTAGTATTATTCAATGTACACATATCAGATATTATTATTTTATGTAGCTCTGACAGTTTACATTGCACATAATACAGTAATGAAAGGGTATTATAAATATAATTTGACAAGCTCGTACATAAAGTATAAAGGTATCGCCTGCAAGATTACATAGCAGAAAGGTCAAACATCTCATTGCTGTCAAAATATGACTTTATAAATTATGAAACACCTGATTTGAAAATACAAAATGAAAAGTAGAGCTGAACTTGAACTACTGTATTCATCACCATGACTTGGTAGGGGATTGTTGAATAGTGTTGGTATGGTACACATTAATATTGCCTTTTGAAAGAATAGTTTATATTCTATAACGAAGATAAAACATGATGGATAAATATGGCACTCCAGTTATTCTAATGTTAATGTGGATGAACATAAAGTAATTTGAGAATCAAGAATATATTATTTAAAAACTGGAAGAATTGTTGTATTTAGAGATGTTATATTGTTTGTTTGACAACTGCTACAATCATTATTGGCAGTTTCTTACAAGAGGAAGGTGTTAAGTCCTAAAAAGTGCTTATTCTACCAAAGATGGTGGGTGTGGCAGCATAGAAGGAACAACCTAGGAGCGTATATTTGCCTATAAAAATTTAATCAATGGATCATGTGGCTATGAAGAATTGCCTAAGTAGAAGAAAAATAAAGCGCATTGAAAAGCCATCAAGGCTAAACCAATTTCACTTGTGATTTATTTTTTCATTTTATTTTTTTTACTTGACAATATTATGTAAAAGTACCAGTAAGATAAACCTATATCAAGTGCAAGGGAAAAGAACTCTCTAGAAGAGTGGGAATACCAGGAGCTGGCTAGGTGACTAATTGCTAAAATACTACTACATAGAGAATAAAAATATAAAAATATAAAAATATAAAAATATATATATGGTACTATGCCTTTAAATCTGGAATGGACAAAGTATCCCTATAAATGTGCAAAAATGTGAATAAAGGTGCTATGAGTGGAGATCTCAAATAAACGGGATATCCCTTTAAATATGCAAAAATACAAAGAGAATGCTGCTATACCTTTAAATGTCCTTTAAGAGTGTGCAAACATGCAAAGCAGCGCTATATAGGGGGGGTGATAAATAAAATAAAAAAAAAAACGTATGTATATATATAAATAAATAAATACAAAAATGCAAAAAAGGGGAAAGATGAGAGACCAAATTCTCTGCTGGATGACCAAAAAATATGTATGAAACTGGTGTCTATATCCCAAACGGGATAAATGATACCTGTTGCAAATAATATACTTAGTAAAAGACAGAAGTAAAAAATAATAAGCTATACAGTACAAGGAACTGTTAGCTTTAGGCAATAAAAATGAAAACAATATATCGCTGGAAAACTGAAGCATAAAACTGGATCACTTCATATAAGAAAAAATGCCAGTTTATTGAATATATTAAAATAACTTTGGAAAAAGTTAAATATAAAAATACAGGTCACACTAGATTCAGAAATGTATTACCAGACTGATGCATTGAGAAATAACAGCAAGGACCTTTGGATTGTTAAGGATGGATATGGATTGTGATGATTCAATATACAGCTGCCGGTGAGGATGGCTTGTGTCTGTGAGCACGTCCCGAGCAGGAGCCTCACTTCAGGGGACGTGCAGGACAGATGCCTCCGGTGGCGGTATTTTCCAAACAGGTCCTGCGTGTGGAGATTAGTGGTGCTGCTGGTACATGCGTCTGATCCCGTGTGTTGCTGGAATGCCTGTCTTACGCGTTTTGTAGGGAATGGGCCCTACTTCATCAGAGACATAATAGTGTCTAGTGCTTCAGTTCTTCTTTATATACATTGCCTAATTATCAATCATACATTTAGGTGTTAAAACCAATATATTCTATACTAATAAAAACAGTATTTGTACCTGCATAAAATGATACATACATATACATAAAATGCAAATCATTGCCACTAGGGTAAAAACAATATTTATAAAGTCTCATAAAATGTAGACAAATACATAAGACCGGTAAATGTAAAAATACATAAAAGCAATATATGAATGTTCCAAATGGAAGGAACATATATAATGAATCAATTAGAGATAATGAAATGCTGGACATAAATTGGTATATATACATGAAGATAGGTGGATAAAATCATAATAGTATATTGACTACATATGGATAACCAATACTAGATAGGTACCATATAGGTATAGTGTGAATCCATCCTTCTAGGAGAAAACAGGAGAAAAATAATAGTTAATATATACAAAATAAATAAATAAATAAATAAATAATCCCTGGTGGTGGTCTGTAACTATAAATAAAAATAAAGATGAATAAAAAAAAGGGTTGGTCTGTAACTATAAATAAAGATGAAAAAAAAAAGGGGGGGGACTATAAATAAAGGTGAAAAAAAAAAGTGGTGGTCTGTAACTATAAATAAAGATTAAAAAAAAAGGGGACTATAAATAAAGGTGAAAAAAAAAATGTATATATTATAGGAAAGCATTAAGCTCAAAATCTACATTGAGTCCCTTAGGGACCAAAGTCCCTAACTTAAAAATCCACTTCGCTTCTGTCTGATCTAGAGCCTTATCAATGCTACCTCCTCTCCAGTGGGTATTCACTTTCTCAATAGGCATAAATGCAAGTCCTGTGGGGTCTCCCCCATGTATCTCTTTAAAGTGCTTGGAAAGATTATGCGTTGGAAGTCCCTTCTTAATATTTCTAATGTGTTCAGCAATACGTATTTTGAGGGGTCTTTTTGTACGTCCAATATATTGTTGTGGGCATGGACATGTTATTAAATAGATGACTCCTGATGTGGTACAGTCCATGTTGGTCTTGATATCATATTCCTCTTGAGTAGTGAGGGATTTAAATCCAGTGGTTGTGTCTTCTAATGATGGATTATTTCTACATGCTAGACACTTCTTGCATCTTGTGAAGCCACTGATGGTACCTTGATCCAAATCAGCACTTTCAGGTTTAGTGGTCGTGCCAGCATAAATTGCAGGTTGGGTGCCCTAGTAAAAATAATCTGAGGTTGATTGTCGAGGAATTTAGATAACGTTGGATCATTCTTAAGGATCCCCCAGTGCTTCCTTAGTGTCTTCTGTATTGTATGAAATTGATGATTATATTTAGTGATAAAGGTGGGTGCTGAATTGGATACTTCTATGGTGCTGGGTTTATTGCATAAGGTATCCTCTCTTGGGGTGGTAAGTGCTATATCCATAGATTCTTCTAATAGCGTTGGGGGATAACCCTTTTTCAGGAATCTCTGCTTCATTTCTTCCATTTGTGACTTACACACTTCATTATTCGAGCAGTTGCGTCTTACCCTCCTGAACTGGTTCTGAGGTATGTTTCTTAACCATGTTGACTTGTGATGACTGTTAAAAGGAATAAAACTATTACAGTCCACACTCTTCTTAAAAGTCTTGGTGTTGATTTGTCCCTCTTTGATATAGATATCCAGATCTAAAAATTCAATGTGTTCTTTAGAGTGGTTAAAAGTGAAGTTCAGATGATATGGGTTGTTGTTAAGATAAGTTTTAAAACTCTCTAAGGATCCAAGGTCTCCTTTCCATATAAAGAAGCAATCGTCGATATATCTGAGCCACAGGGACAGATTTGCGCCAAATGGGCAATGGGTCCATATAAATTCTTCTTCCCATTTGCCCATAAATAAATTAGCGTAACTTGGCGCAAATCGTGTCCCCATGGCCGTGCCTTCAATCTGTAGATAAAATAAGTCATCACACCAAAAATAATTATGTGTGAGAATAAAAACGATACACTGAATGAGGAAATCAATTTGGTCATTTTTTAAATCGGAATATGTTGCTAGGGAGAATTGTGTGGCCTCACATCCTTGGAGGTGTTCAATTACTGTATAGAGAGAGGTAACATCAGCAGTGACTAAAATCATCTCATCTTCCCACTTAAAATCAGATAAAATGTTTAAAACTTGAGTGGAATCTCTGAGGTAGGATTTTAAACAGGAGACCAAACGTTGCAAATATTGGTCAACGTATTCAGAAAGGTTTGAGGTGAGGGATCCAATTCCTGATACGATTGGCCTTCCAGGAGGTTTCACCAGTCTCTTATGTATTTTTGGTAGATGGTAGAATACCGGTATCCTTGGGTATTGGACATACAGATATTTGTATTCTCTTTCATTTAAAATCCCTCTATCCTTTCCGTAATTCAGTATTTCCTTAAGTTCGTCTTGATATTGGATAGTGGGATCACCTTTCAATTGCAGATACGTATTAGTGTCTCCTAATAATCTCCGATTTTCCTCCCCATAATCGCTGGTATTGAGAATAACCAATCCACCACCTTTATCCGCTGCTTTTATTGTGATGTCTTCAGATCTCATGAGTTGTTTGAGTGCATTCCTTTCTTTTCTGGTCAAATTATCTTTCGTGATTTTCTTGGTGATTTTGCTCCTAAAGTCTTTCTCGACCATTTTTTCAAATACTCGAATGGAGTCATTTTTCATGTGTTGTGGATAAAAAGTGGAGGTTGGGTGTAGCCCAGTATGAGTATAATCCAAATCTGTTTCTTGTTTTGCCATGTCTTTTTCAAGGAAGAATTTCTTAATTGATAACTTCCGTATAAATTTGTGTAGATCTATAAAAACGTTAAAATCTGAATTCTTGGATGTAGGAGCGAACTTAAGGCCTTTTTTCAGAAGGGATGTTTCATCGGAGGTAAGGGTCCTATTGGATAAGTTGAAGATTATTACTTCCTCCTTTTCTGTTGTGTCTGCTGTGTCTGTTCTTCGTGTAGTTCTGCTTCTTCTTCTAGATCTCTTAATGTTCTTTTCTTTCTCACATCCGGAGACATGAAATCTTCCACTGAAAATCTCTTGGGGGGAATCCTCCCCCGTTTCTCTAAAAAATCATTCTCAGTGTGAATACTGGAGATATGTCTTTGATTATTCTCCAAGTTAGTCTTTCTGTGATCTGGAGGAAGAATTCTAGGGCTTGGGGATGATGTTTCCTTAAAGTCAGACGATTTTCCACTTCTAGGTACAAAGGAGGTCTGCCTTGGATAATGTTGGTATCTTCCTTGATCTCGATACTCTGTGTTTCTGTGTTCATACTCTGTCTTTCTGTGTTCATATCGTTGATGGTGTTGGTTATATGTGACTCGTTGTTGCCTGTTCTGTGGTGGTCTGTTGTATGTCCAGTCATTAGTAGAATATTTTCTAGGGGTCTTCCGGGATAATAGAGCACCCCTATAGGACTGATGGTATTGGGGTCTAGGTTCTGTTCTATGCTTGATAGGAGAATTGTGAAATGGTCTCCTATCTTTCTTCCAATTTCCCTGGATTTGATTCCTATAGTCGGCCTGATCCCTCATTATTTTCTTTCTTTTGACTTCCCTGATGTTTTCTTCTATGTCCTTCACTCTCTTTTCGATTTTTTCCAAAAGGCCTATATAATCACCACTCTCCACTAGAGGTCTGATAGAGGCCTTTAATTCAGTAATTTCATGATCTAGTTGGGTCAAATCTTTTTTCTTTTCATTAATGAGAAACACCATTAACAATAATGAACCCTTGTCCAATAGCTGATCCCACTTTTTAAGTAAAGTCTGATCATGACGTTTGTATGTGGACCGTTTAAATAGTCTTAAGCCTCTAGGTACTATGTTATTGTTCACATAGAAATCTAAAGTGGCTATGTCCCACCACACATGGACCTCTTTCTCCATAGTTTTACCTAGTTGGTAAATGAGGGATCTAACACTGTCTGACTTTCCCTGAGATGGGGGAATAGTTTCAGTTGTGGGTAAATCACTCTCCTTCAGTGACCAGGTGTCCATGAAGGATTTTCTCTCTAGCCTAATAGAATCAATATTCCTGCTTAAAGCCATAGTCTTACTCAAGAAACCTCAAAAAGTGAAATTAATAGGGTAAGTAGAACGGTTCTGGTGTACCTAATGTACCACACAGGAGAGAGGGAGACAGACTAGCACTAAGCTGCTCGAAAACTGGTAATTATAGGGATTCACTAAAAACCTATATAGAACAAGGGAAAAGAACTCTCTAGAAGAGTGGGAATACCAGGAGCTGGCTAGGTGACTAATGGCTAAAATACTACTACATAGAGAATAAAAATATAAAAATATATATATGGTACTATGCCTTTAAATCTGGAATGGACAAAGTATCCCTATAAATGTGCAAAAATGTGAATAAAGGTGCTATGAGTGGAGATCTCAAATAAACGGGATATCCCTTTAAATATGCAAAAATACAAAGAGAATGCTGCTATACCTTTAAATGTCCTTTAAGAGTGTGCAAACATGCAAAGCAGTGCTATATAGGGGGGGGTGATAAATTAAAAAAAAAAAAAAGTATGTATATATATAAATAAATAAATAAATACAAAAATGCATAAAGGGGAAAGATGAGAGACCAAATTCTCTGCTGGATGACCAAAAAATATGTATGAAACTGGTGTCTATATCCCAAACAACATGAGGGATAAATGATACCTGTTGCAAATAATATACTTAGTAAAAGATAGAAGTAAAAAATAATAAGCTATACAGTACAAGGAACTGTTAGCTTTAGGCAATAAAAATGAAAACAATATATCGCTGGAAAACTGAAGCATAAAACTGGATCACTTCATATAAGAAAAAATGCCAGTTTATTGAATATATTAAAATAACTTTGGAAAAAGTTAAATATAAAAATACAGGTCACACTAGATTCAGAAATGCATTACCAGACTGATGCATTGAGAAATAACCCCAATACCATCAGTCCTATAGGGGTGCTCTATTATCCCGGAAGACCCCTAGAAAATATTCTTCTAAGGACTGGACATACAACAGACCACCACAGAACAGGTTACAATGAGTCACATATAACCAACACCATCAACGATATAAACACAGAAAGACAGAGTATCGAGATCAAGGAAGATACCAACATTATCCAAGGCAGACCTCCTTTGTACCTAGAAGTGGAAAATCGTCTGACTTTAAGGAAACATCATCCCCAAGCCCTAGAATTCTTCCTCCAGATCACAGAAAGACTAACTTGGAGAATAATCAAAGACATATCTCCAGTATTCACACTGAGAATGATTTTTTAGAGAATCGGGGGAGGATTCCCCCCAAGAGATTTTCAGTGGAAGATTTCATGTCTCCGGATGTGAGAAAGAAAAGAACATTAAGAGATCTAGAAGAAGAAGCAGAACTACACGAAGAACAGACACAGCAGACACAACAGAAAAGGAGGAAGTAATAATCTTCAACTTATCCAATAGGACCCTTACCTCCGATGAATCATCCCTTCTGAAAAAAGGCCTTAAGTTCGCTCCTACATCCAAGAATTCAGATTTTAACATTTTTATAGATCTACACAAATTTATACGGAAGTTATCAATTAAGAAATTCTTCCTTGAAAAAGACATGGCAAAACAAGAAACAGATTTGGATTATACTCATACTGGGCTACACCCAACCTCCACTTTTTATCCACAACACATGAAAAATGACTCCATTCGAGTATTTGAAAAAATGGTCGAGAAAGACTTTAGGAGCAAAATCACCAAGAAAATCACGAAAGATAATTTGACCAGAAAAGAAAGGAATGCACTCAAACAACTCATGAGATCTGAAGACATCACAATAAAAGCAGCGGATAAAGCTGGTGGATTGGTTATTCTCAATACCAGCGATTATGGGGAGGAAAATCTGAGATTATTAGGAGACACTAATACGTATCTGCAATTGAAAGGTGATCCCACTATCCAATATCAAGACGAACTTAAGGAAATACTGAATTACGGAAAGGATAGAGGGATTTTAAATGAAAGAGAATACAAATATCTGTATATCCAATACCCAAGGATACCGGTATTCTACCATCTACCAAAAATACATAAGAGACTGGTGAAACCTCCTGGAAGGCCAATCGTATCAGGAATTGGATCCCTCACCTCAAACCTTTCTGAATACGTTGACCAATATTTGCAACGTTTGGTCTCCTGTTTAAAATCCTACCTCAGAGATTCCACTCACGTTTTAAACATTTTATCTGATTTTAAGTGGGAAGATGAGATGATTTTAGTCACTGCTGATGTTACCTCTCTCTATACAGTAATTGAACACCTCCAAGGATGTGAGGCCACACAATTCTCCCTAGCAACATATTCCGATTTAAAAAATGACCAAATTGATTTCCTCATTCAGTGTATCGTTTTTATTCTCACACATAATTATTTTTGGTGTGATGACTTATTTTATCTACAGATTGAAGGCACGGCCATGGGGACACGATTTGCGCCAAGTTACGCTAATTTATTTATGGGCAAATGGGAAGAAGAATTTATATGGACCCATTGCCCATTTGGCGCAAATCTGTCCCTGTGGCTCAGATATATCGACGATTGCTTCTTTATATGGAAAGGAGACCTTGGATCCTTAGAGAGTTTTAAAACGTATCTTAACAACAACCCATATCATCTGAACTTCACTTTTAACCACTCTAAAGAACACATTGAATTTTTAGATCTGGATATCTATATCAAAGAGGGACAAATCAACACCAAGACTTTTAAGAAGAGTGTGGACTGTAATAGTTTTATTCCTTTTAACAGTCATCACAAGTCAACATGGTTAAGAAACATACCTCAGAACCAGTTCAGAAGGGTAAGACGCAACTGCTCGAATAATGAAATGTGTAAGTCACAAATGGAAGAAATGAAGCAGAGATTCCTGAAAAAGGGTTATCCCCCAACGCTATTAGAAGAATCTATGGATATAGCACTTACCACCCCAAGAGAGGATACCTTATGCAATAAACCCAGCACCATAGAAGTATCCAATTCAGCACCCACCTTTATCACTAAATATAATCATCAATTTCATACAATACAGAAGACACTAAGGAAGCACTGGGGGATCCTTAAGAATGATCCAACGTTATCTAAATTCCTCGACAATCAACCTCAGATTATTTTTACTAGGGCACCCAACCTGCAATTTATGCTGGCACCGACCACTAAACCTGAAAGTGCTGATTTGGATCAAGGTACCATCAGTGGCTTCACAAGATGCAAGAAGTGTCTAGCATGTAGAAATAATCCATCATTAGAAGACACAACCACTGGATTTAAATCCCTCACTACTCAAGAGGAATATGATATCAAGACCAACATGGACTGTACCACATCAGGAGTCATCTATTTAATAACATGTCCATGCCCACAACAATATATTGGACGAACAAAAAGACCCCTCAAAATACGTATTGCTGAACACATTAGAAATATTAAGAAGGGACTTCCAACGCATAATCTTTCCAAGCACTTTAAAGAGATACATGGGGGAGACCCCACAGGACTTGCATTTATGCCTATTGAGAAAGTGAATACCCACTGGAGAGGAGGTAGCATTGATAAGGCTCTAGATCAGACAGAAGCGAAGTGGATTTTTAAGTTAGGGACTTTGGTCCCTAAGGGACTCAATGTAGATTTTGAGCTTAATGCTTTCCTATAATATATACATTTTTTTTTTCACCTTTATTTATAGTCCCCTTTTTTTTTAATCTTTATTTATAGTTACAGACCACCACTTTTTTTTTTCACCTTTATTTATAGTCCCCCCCCTTTTTTTTTTCATCTTTATTTATAGTTACAGACCAACCCTTTTTTTTATTCATCTTTATTTTTATTTATAGTTACAGACCACCACCAGGGATTATTTATTTATTTATTTATTTATTTTGTATATATTAACTATTATTTTTCTCCTGTTTTCTCCTAGAAGGATGGATTCACACTATACCTATATGGTACCTATCTAGTATTGGTTATCCATATGTAGTCAATATACTATTATGATTTTATCCACCTATCTTCATGTATATATACCAATTTATGTCCAGCATTTCATTATCTCTAATTGATTCATTATATATGTTCCTTCCATTTGGAACATTCATATATTGCTTTTATGTATTTTTACATTTACCGGTCTTATGTATTTGTCTACATTTTATGAGACTTTATAAATATTGCTTTTACCCTAGTGGCAATGATTTGCATTTTATGTATATGTATGTATCATTTTATGCAGGTACAAATACTGTTTTTATTAGTATAGAATATATTGGTTTTAACACCTAATTGTATGATTGATAATTAGGCAATGTATATAAAGAAGAACTGAAGCACTAGACACTATTATGTCTCTGATGAAGTAGGGCCCATTCCCTACAAAACGCATAAGACAGGCATTCCAGCAACACACGGGATCAGACGGATGTACCAGCAGCACCACTAATCTCCACACGCAGGACCTGTTTGGAAAGTACCGCCACCGGAGGCATCTGTCCTGCACGTCCCCTGAAGTGAGGCTCCTGCTCGGGACGTGCTCACAGACACAAGCCATCCTCACCGGCAGCTGTATATTGAATCATCACAATCCATATCCATCCTTAACAATCCAAAGGTCCTTGCTGTTATTTCTCAATGCATCAGTCTGGTAATGCATTTCTGAATCTAGTGTGACCTGTATTTTTATATTTAACTTTTTCCAAAGTTATTTTAATATATTCAATAAACTGGCATTTTTTCTTATATGAAGTGATCCAGTTTTATGCTTCAGTTTTCCAGCGATATATTGTTTTCATTTTTATTGCCTAAAGCTAACAGTTCCTTGTACTGTATAGCTTATTATTTTTTACTTCTATCTTTTACTAAGTATATTATTTGCAACAGGTATCATTTATCCCTCATGTTGTTTGGGATATAGACACCAGTTTCATACATATTTTTTGGTCATCCAGCAGAGAATTTGGTCTCTCATCTTTCCCCTTTATGCATTTTTGTATTTATTTAATTATTTATATATATACATACGTTTTTTTTTTTTATTTATTTTTTTGTTTTTTTATTTATCACCCCCCCTATATAGCACTGCTTTGCATGTTTGCACACTCTTAAAGGACATTTAAAGGTATAGCAGCATTCTCTTTATATTTTTGCATATTTAAAGGGATATCCCGTTTATTTGAGATCTCCACTCATAGCACCTTTATTCACATTTTTGCACATTTATAGGGATACTTTGTCCATTCCAGATTTAAAGGCATAGTACCATATATATATATTTATATTTTTATATTTTTATTCTCTATGTAGTAGTATTTTAGCCATTAGTCACCTAGCCAGCTCCTGGTATTCCCACTCTTCTAGAGAGTTCTTTTCCCTTGTTCTATATAGGTTTTTAGTGAATCCCTATCATTACCAGTTTTCGAGCAGCTTAGTGCTAGTCTGTCTCCCTCTCTCCTGTGTGGTACATTAGGTACACCAGAACCGTTCTACTATATCAAGTGCAGCCTAGAGTAACTTGGACCAAACAATGGAGACAGTTGAGTGAGAATTTATTTGTATGCTGCTAGTTGAAGATAGTTGTGAGGTGCTTTTAGACAGTAAAAAGTATTCTGTCCAGCTAGTGAGTGTATAAGTGGAAAAAGAGGGGCAGAGGGACAACTGAATGGACATGTTATTGCTCATGTAGTAAATAATAAAATGTAAAGAAACCAGATAATCAGTCATTTACATTTCATGCTATGTGAGTTTTGTGAGACTTTATTTTATTATGGGATTACCTAGAGACATCTGATGAGAGCATTTTGAGTTCCAGGTTTAGACATAAAAAATGTGTGCATCAGGAAAACAGATAACCCGTCCAGTTTAGAAAAGAAGCATGGATAGTGTGCCATAACATACCGGTAAGTAATGTCATTAGGGTTTTTTTGGTATTTTTCCATGTTTTTATTTTTTTATTTTATTCTATGTACACATAAGAACAACAAAAAAACAACAAACACAATTTTCCTATCAAAACTCTCCGAAGCGCATACCTCGTACACTTTAGGAGTGAAGCTAATTCCATAATCCCTCTTTAATATTGAGGTGTTCCTCTCTTTTCAACAAGAGTTCAACATGATTTGTCATATTCATGAGTTCAGTCATATTTTGACAGCAATGAGATGTTTGACCTTTCTGCTATGTAATCTTGCAGGCGATACCTTTATACTTTATGTACGAGCTTGTCAAATTACATTTATAATACCCTTTCATTACTGTATTATGTGCAATGTAAACTGCCGGAGCTACATAAAATAATAATATCTGATATGTGTACCTTGAATAATACTAAAATAAAGACTTGTAAACCAATTTAATCCTTCTCATATAAACTTATATTTTTGACAATCTTTATTTTATTAGTTAGCAAAGATTTCACAAACAGGAAAGTAACCAACAGAAGATAAATAGTTGACAATGAGAGTGTGTGTATATATATATATATATATATATATATAACAAAAATCAATATATAAGGAGCACTCACAGGTCTTCATCCAAAATCTAATTTATTCCTTAGTGCAAATTACATGTGCAAATCTTTAAGCAATCAACGTTTCAAGATCAAATACAAAGTGAATCAAGTAAGTATATATACAAAAAAATACATGTTAATAACTTACCAACAGGTGTGTAGGAAAGGAAAAGACCGCAAACTATCCGAAACCCGGAAGTGCACCTATGCGATCATGTGACCCCTGAGATCCCCGCAATGCTAAGTAACCAGTAAACTCTATGTGAAACCGGCCGTGAGACACGTGAATAGAAGAGACCGCCGGGCGTCCGAAACCCGGAAGTACGTCTGAGCGGTCACATGATTCCCGTTACTAAGCAACCCATGAAGCTGCTTCTATGAGTAATCGGGCGTGCTTGAAAATATACGTATACTCCCTATAGTGAAGTGAAAAATAGGGGTCTAAGAAAATAAAATAAAATAAAAATTACCTATCCTAGGGAGAATACCTATAGGGTATGTAAAAATTGTCTATGTGGGACTAAGGCACTTAGGGTGCCTAATACAATTCCATAGGAATAATATGGGATATAATATCACAAAAGCCCACCCACAATGGATCTATTATACAAGGTGTGATCCTTGTTTGCAGGTAGCACGGTCCTCTAGGGCAAAAACATGCACAGTCCTTGTAATTGCATATACTCAGGCACTTTATTTGCAAATCCACACAGGATACAGCAGTAAATGAAAAACATAAATGTAACACAAAACCCTATAAACAAAAACCTAGCTCGTCTGAGCACTAACTGACGTTAGGTTCCCTATCTCTCAGTGTTAAACTAAACAAAACAATATTGCACCAACCTTATTAGAGAGCAACACTCTGCTATCTAACCTGTTGCTTTCCTTTCTGCACTCCCAGTGCTCCAAGCCAGCCTTGCCCTGACTGCTTTGCTTTCTGCACTCCCAGTGCTCCAAGCCAGCCTTGCCCTGACTGCTTTCCTTTCTGCACTCCCAGTGCTCCAAGCCAGCCTTGCCCTGACTGCTTTCCTTTCTGCACTCCCAGTGCTCCAAGCCAGCCTTGCCCTGACTGCTTCCTTTCTGCACTCCAAGTGCCTAGTCTCCTTGACGCTATCTGGAGAGAACAGCCTCTCTCTCCTACCTGCTTCCTGGGAGGAAACCAGCAATCCCCCTCTTTTACCTGCCTAGTAGGGAGGGGTTTATTCCCACTGCAACAGCTCATTAACTGCAGCTGAGCAGTGGGTTGGAGACGGTCCAAAAAAACCCTGGTCTGGATCTATGCCTCCCCAGAAAACCACTAAACTGTGGAGTGGAGCATTGGCCCGCCCTTCTCTCCAAATGCTCCACCCCAGGGGCCCATAACTAAACAAAGCGTTGGGTTGTGCAACACACGAACTACACGTACTTCCCCTGGGGTTAAAAGGCCTATCTGCCTTCACTTTATCACAAAGGACAAATGGAACTAAGATGTGGACAACATCCAATCAATATTTTTATAACCAATATAATATAACCTAATGCCAACAATCAGTACAATGACTAATTTGTCACCTCTTGATCTTGAAAAAGACCCAGAGGGGTCGAAATGTCGATTTTGATTATTTGCACTACGATGTAAATTTTTTATCACAATAAATACACTTTGCCGAAGTCCTTTTGAGTGCTCCATTTCATCGATTTACTTCTATATATATGTGTGTGTGTGTGTGTGTATATATCCTAGAAAAGGTACCCTATAATGTAAAATCTAGGGATTTAGGTTTCAATAGGTATTATCTCTCCTTAAGTAGTTATGATTAGGGCATGTTGATTCATTGTTGCAGTTCCTATTGGTTCTGTTCCATGAGAAAGACGACCAGTTATGTTATATTTTACTGCACATTGTGATACTATATTTGTAGTGTTGGGCAAAAATTAGACTTGGTTATTAACACAATTCAGGAACTTTTAGCATATGTGTAATACAATCTTGAAGAGAAATTACAATAGTGAAATATAATTTATGAACCTTCCATAGTTATCTGTGTTGTTGTATTGCTTTAACATGCATAGTTGACTCCCTTTAAAAGTAGCTAGAGGATGTAACCCACCATTCATCATAACTAAGACCAAATTAAATTACATTGGTTAATGGTTGATGACTGCCCATGTGGCCTGAATAATTACAAATGCATGGTTTGTCTTTCCTCTTAGCACTCTCTAACACAGGGGTTCTCAACCCAGTGCTCAGGACCCCCTACCAGTCCAGGATTTGGGGATTACCTGGGTGTGTCTCAGGTGTTTAGAAAAAGGGAAAAAAACACCTTAGACTCTAAGGTGGTTTTTTTTTTCTAAACACCTTAGACACACCCAGGTAATCCCTAAACCCTGGACTGGTAGGGGGTCCTGAGGACTAACGTTGAGAACCCCTGCTCTAACACATTGTGATAATAGGACAATTTTAAAAAGTGGCAAGACTACAGTAATTTGCATCCAGAGGGGTCATATTGTTCCCAACAAATTGGTAACAAGCCACTAAAGTACCATGTAAATCCAATGATTATCCTTGTCCAGAATATCACACCTAGATAAAAGAGTTATCACCCGAGTTGTCCAGATTGGACCATGTGGTGGATCTGCCTAATCCATACAAAAATTCACTACACATTACTACAATCATTCCCTTTGGCCCCCCTTTGTCTTTCCACTCCTTGTAACCTAACAGAATGCCCTCACTACTTTGACCGAGAAAATCCACTGCGAGCCAGAGTAACCTTGCAGCATACTATGGGACTTGGCCTTGAATCTATGGAATCGCTCTTCAGCCACCCTGTTAAGTTTACCTACTGTTTTCAACCCCTTTTCAGGAAGTTAGGAGAATGCTAATTGGATTGGAGGTACAAAGGGGCCCTACAAACAATCGCTACCTAGGAGCCAGGGGGAACCCCCCTTTTTCCAGCCCACAGGAAGTCCTGTTAAATGACTGGTATTTATTCGCAAACAGTCTGGAACTACTTTTGGGTAGCACTTCCATAGCGGCCAGCTCAAACTTTGATCAGCTGGTATTTCTGCAATCCCCCATGGATGAGGGCGCTAAAATTCCAGAATGGGCATTTGTACAGTACCTATCTGGGTATGTATAATGTGTGGGGTTCTGTCTTGTTTTATGTCATTTTGATGGTTATTTTGTGTTGGGCTCTCTGTGCCTTGTAGACAGGCCCGGACTGGCCATCGGGCATACCGGGCAAATGCCCGGTGGGCCGCGATGGCCGTGGGGCCGAGGCCGGCAGGGGATCTCCCCGGCCGGCCCCTGCAGGGCCAGCGCTATCCGAGCGCCGGCCCTGCATAGTGCCTCCGTGGGCCGGTGGGGAGATCAAAGATCTCCCCACCGGCCCACAGACAGTGAGATGCGGCCGCGCCGGCTGGTGAGGGAGGGAGGGAGGGCAACGCTCAGATCTCGCGAGAGTGAACTCTAACCCGCAGGTTAAAGTTCACTCTCACCACTGGACCACCAGGGAAGGCAGCATGGCTCCCAACCCCCCAGGGAGAACTGATCTTCTCCCTCCCCCCCCTCCCAGGATAAAGGTAAGAAGGGAGGGGGGGGGGATATAATTATTTTTTTTTTTTAATTAGTAAAAAAAATATTTAAATTTAAATAAAAAAATACATTCACACACACAGCACCCCCATACACAGCACCCCCCAGACACACACAGCACCCAGACACACACAGCACCCAGACACACACAGCACCCAGACACACACAGCACCCAGACACAGCACCCCCCAGACACACAC
>OW240917.1:76981993-77071732 GCA_933207985.1 Pelobates cultripes
AGACAATAATGGTGCAGTATATTCCACACGTATGGTAAAAAATTATAAAATATAGTAGATACACTCACATTCGGTAGAGCTTTAACTAGCTCTAGTTGATTTGGCGTACAGCGGTATTATCCCCGCTTGTGGGATATAAGGTGAGTGATCTTGACTTGGACCTCAGGAGCTCGGAGAGAAGATAAAACAGCGATAGTGCTCTCAATAAAATTTAGGTGAATGAATAAAATAATAAAATATACTCACAATATATAGGGCAGGCTAACTGCTCTATGTAACAGCGTGGGTGGTATAATCCCCACCTAGGATTCTTTGGAGTATAGTATCCAGAAAATAAAAAAATAAAAAAATAAAATGGATAAAACGTGTTATTTAAAAGAAAGGAAAAATGCTATATAAAAGGCCAGGTAATAAAAAACAAAAGATGATGGTTAAAACATAAAAATAACCAAAATCTTTATTATTGACAGTATATAAAACAGTAAAAAGTATCCAAACGCGTTTCGCCAATATGAGGCTTTATCAATGGCATTATCAATGGCATTGATAAAGCCTCATATTGGTGAAACGCGTTTGGATACTTTTTACTGTTTTATATACTGTCAATAATAAAGATTTTGGTTATTTTTATGTTTAAACCATCATCTTTTGTTTTTTATTACCTGGCCTTTTATATAGCATTTTTCCTTTCTTTTAAATAACACGTTTTATCCATTTTATTTTTTTATTTTCTGGATACTATACTCCAAAGAATCCTAGGTGGGGATTATACCACCCACGCTGTTACATAGAGCAGTTAGCCTGCCCTATATATTGTGAGTATATTTTATTATTTTATTCATTCACCTAAATTTTATTGAGAGCACTATTGCTGTTTTATCTTCTCTCCGAGCTCCTGAGGTCCAAGTCAAGATCACTCACCTTATATCCCACAAGCGGGGATAATACCGCTGTACGCCAAATCAACAAGAGCTAGTTAAAGCTCTACCGAATGTGAGTGTATCTACTATATTTTATAATTTTTTACCATACGTGTGGAATATACTGCACCATTATTGTCTCTACTTTTATTTTCCAACTTGGTTACCTGCCACCACAAAGAAGAGGACACTTGCCGCATATCCTGAAAGCGGGGATAATACCGCTGTAAGCCATTCACACCAGAGCTGGGTTAAGCTCTTCCAATTGTAAGTAAGATCTCTTCTATTTTGTTACATATTTGGATTACTCTTCACACCATCAACACCCCTTGGATATTACTGAAGTAGACCCTTGGATGCGACAGAATAGATCCTACTGGACTTAATAATACTATTTATTGTGCTCATTGGCGCAGACCCATCCCCCCACTTTTTCTGTTTTTATTATCTGATTCCCAGGGACATTAGAGGGATTCCCTGTTTGGGACTGCTGCCTCCTGGACTAGCGCTGACTCTACCCCTTGTTCTGTCTCTACCCCTTGTAACCGCAGACACCTCTCCATTCCATTCGTACGGGTGGTTGTCGTTCGCATGTCGACCACGAGGCAGCGGCCATTTTGGGACACACGAACGCATAGAGGTGTTCGGTACAAATTGTATGGAACTAAAAACGGACACTTTAAACTACCGAACACCGCTGGAAGCTAATGCCCACCTTCCATTTCGACAAGACATGCGAACGCCGGTCGTTCGGGAGTTTTTATGCATTCGTATGGACTTTTACCCAGACAACCGTCCCATGGAGTCATTCGTATACCGAAGGACGGGTGAAAGACTTTGACTCCATGGCGATTCGACTAGATACATCGGATCCGAGCGCTATTCGGTGAAAATATGCACTCAGATCCAGGCTGTCTGGGGATACGTTACACGAACTATATTCATTCGGTATTTCTTCAGTTATGTATTTTAATGTATTTTTGCTACTGTAATTTAAAATGGCGATTGTCTCTACCCTGGGAGATAATTAGGTTTCTTCCTAATTATCTCCGGGGTAGAGAAGACGGATTTATGGGTAAGATGGGAAGGGCTTATATTGAAGCCACTGCGATTGGCTACTGTATAATATATTTTACAGTCTTCCACAAGGTCCCCTCAGGGAGTGTCCACCTTGTGGAGACCTGCATAAATACCGGGCAGGTAGCCCCCATTAAACAGATCCTGATTTGACCCTCAAGACGGAGCTTGGTCTCGTTTGTGGGGGAATTATTACTGGGACAGCGCTTTCGTTATTTTTAGCTGTGGAAGGCGTTCGACTGTTTTGCTGATCGGGAGTTGCCGTGTTCGTGGACTTCGTTCGGGAGTTTGACGATCGGCTGGATATAAACTGCATTTCTGGAGAAGGGGATTATTTACTAAACGGCGGCTTCATCTACCTGGCGGTGAGTGTCTTAACAGGGAAAAGGGCAACCGTGGCGGTGATACTTTGGCAGACTGCCACAACCGGTTCTCTGATTGACAGCCAAGGGGGTGTAGCAAGGTAATTTGAAAAAAAGTGTCAATTTCTACTGAAATCTACACTTTTTGGAAAATGAAAAACAAATTAAAAAAAAAAAAGAAACTCTTCACACATCACAAACCATTTCAGGAAGATTATCCAAGATAAAGTGCTTTGGGTTCAGAATGTCCTTTAAATGCCAGCAATGCATCTGATATTTCAAATAAATGTTGTGCGATTTTCTTTTGAATGGGCTTTGTAGTGATAGGGTAAAGATTGGTACATTTTAGAGCTTGTTACAATAGAGTGTCCCAGTATTGTGATCAAGGCACCAGCGATGGATAGACTATACTTAGTGACGTCAGGCAGGAAGGAGCGGGTTTAGTCTGTATACAATGTATGTTCTGACAATCCCCTTAGAGAGCAGCGCCGTACTTTACTCTGTGATTAGATTCCTCTGCTTCAGCTGATTCAGAACATTTCTTTGTATGGCCATTGCCCAAAGATACAGTTGAGAATTATGACAAGGCTGTAAAACAGATCCGTATATATTGTGCCTATTACACATGTTAAATTGCATTGTTATACGATTGGATTTAATTTTGTTGTTTGACCACAATAGCAATATTGGGTATCGAGATACAGTGACTTTCCAGATCCGGACTGAAACATTAATTTAAAGGACCACTCTAGGCACCCAGACCACTTCAGCTTAATGAAGTGGTCTGGGTGCCAGGTCCAGCTAGGGTTAAGCCATTTTTTTATAAACATAGCAGTTTCAGAGAAACTGCTATGTTTATAAATGGTTTAATCCAGCCCTCAAATCCTCTAGTGGCTGTCTCATTGACAGCCGCTAGAGGCGCTTGCATGATTCTCACTGTGAAAAATCACAGTGAGAACACGCAAGCGTCCATAGATAAGCATTATGAATGCTTTCCTATGAGACCGGCTGAATGCGTGCGCAGCTCTTGCCGTGCGTGCGTATTCAGCCGACAGGGAGGAGAGGAGGAGGATCGGAGGCGGAGAGCACCCCGCCCAGCGCTGGAGAAAGGTAAGTTTTAACCCCTTTCCTCTCCCCAGAGCCGGGCGGGAGGGGGACCCTGAGGGTGGGGGCACCCTCGGGGCACTATAGTGCCAGGAAAACGAGTATGTTTTCCTGGCACTATAGTGGTCCTTTAATGTGAATAAAAAGGCCACAGAGTGCGCTCTCCATGGGGGTAAACCAAGAGGCTGCACTGCCTGAACATGCATACTTCATAGGGGGCCGCTGAGGCCGATTCATACAACATCCAGCGCACTCGCCCTTTCAATAAACATTCCATTCCAGGGCCCTGCAGAGAGTCCTAGGAGGAAGGAAGTGGATTGGTGGAGAGCAGACTTTGGGGTGTTAGAGTAGGACCTGCCAAGAATGGGGTACATTGATGTTGTGACAGGCGTATGCAATGTATGATCATACACTGTAACTACACCTCCATTATTTATATCTGGGTTAGGGGTTATTTATTTTAATTGCTGTTTAGCAAGTGATTGCGCTGGATCTAGATTTATATATATATTAGTGTTTTACGCAGTCTGTTCTGGGCCTGATTTTATTATTTGTAAGAATTCTGACAAACCTTAAGGAGAATAGGTAACCAAGACAAACATCCCATTCTAACAAACCATGTATGACGTATAGGTACAGTAAGTGATGAGATGGTTAACCAAACGGCAACTCGCAGCCAAGCCTGGTCAGATCACAGGTGTCAGTAGTAACGAATTCATTTGTTTCATAACCGGGGATTTGTTGGTGGCGGCACATCAATAGTTGTGGTTACACCTAGTGTGACCCCCAACTATCACTGGCTCCAGATAGTGTCCGGCGGCACGTACCTGTGTAATAATTACATGTATGTTAGTAGGCACACTACCTACCTCTGACAGTTTGGGACCAGAAATGACTTTACAAAAGGTTTTATTTCTGTATTCCCTAAACCGTCACAAAAAAAAAAAAAAATGTAAACCACACACACACACACACACACACACTAAAATAATAATAATGTTAATCAGGAACAGGCGACACATCGCTCATTCAGCACCGCTGGAAACCAAGATTTCCACTGATAGAATTGTCACTTTATCTCCACTGGACGCCGCGTTGACAGGACACTATGGAACCTTATAACGTCGCACTCACAGAGAGGAGGATTTTAATATCTTGTTTCCTTTGTGATACGTTATGTGCATACTGTGATCAGGAGATAGATTTAAAGAGGTTTTTGAATTTACACAAAATGGATCATAAAACAGAATTATATATAAAATGTTAGAGTTTCTATTCCATACATTGAGTAATATTTATTTTTAATAGTTTGTGTTTAGCTATAGGACACATAGAAGCAGCGATATAAAATGACCGATCGTGACATTGCAGAACGTTATAGAATAATTAACCATTCATATTCTCTATGAAAGATTTTACCCGTTACAGAACATGTCCCATTACTTGCCTTTTCTAAGGAACTAAATTTAACACATTCTGAATTTATTTGGAGTCACACGGTGCCCCCTCCATCCAGCGCCACTAACAATAAATATAGCCTCCCCTTCTAATGTTAATATTAATCTCACGGTATTTTCACACAGACATTGATGGGACTTTTAATACAGAATTATGCAGACTGGTATTTTACCAACTACGTAGAATGCCAAGACGGTGAAATATTTGGCGTTTGCAGAGGTTTTGGGAGACCAGTGACCTCTTGATCGGATTTAATTTTGGAGATTGACTGCTTCGTGGTTTACGATCGCCTTTGGCCCATGGCCATCGCGGCCCACCGGCATATGTCGGTTTGCCCTGAACTTTTAACAAACCTCACTTTAGAAGATACTGACTGTTTAAAGTGACCTCACTCTAGACTTTGCTGCTTTTAAATGTGACTGCAACAAAGTACAACGATCAATCAGTAACTACATTTTGTGTTTAATAAATGATCGTGGATTTTCACGAATTTCTAGGTAATTATAGGTCCTGAGCAGTTAGGGTTCCGTTATTTGGCCATTTATAGGAAATACAAAGTGAAATTATTCAAAGCATAATTATAAACCTCTGAAATGTACTAATGCATTTCACAAGCTCAGGAAATAAATAAAAAATAAATCCTGTGATGGCGCACTGTATAATCAGAGCACTATGTACAGAGCTGGTGTTAAGGTACACAAGAATCATTAACGGGTAAACGGCGAGAGATCTGTAAGCAGGGATGGAATGGTTAAACAAAGAAACTGTAGCGGAGCTGCAATATTAAATTCCACGATCTCCGCTGGTACAGAAGGTAATCCAAAGTCAAGCGCTGAAAAGTAAGGCAATATCCCAAATCCCCCAGTAACCGGACGAAACACAGTTCTCGGAGTTAACTGACGTTTTTATTCACAGGTCACAGTATTTATGCAAGTCCCCATGCAAGGGGTTATACAGTAAGGGATTACATGGGGGGCTTAGCAACCTGGACATTTCTCCCACCATGCACTGCTGGACGAGAGGGATACTCCCACTGGAATATACCGATAAGTGGATTATCCCTCCGTGCAGTAGAACCGACGTATTATATTAAAATACATAATTTTTAGAATATTCACTTTATTTAAACGAATGGACCTTCGGTAGATAGCTGGGGTCCGAGCGCACAGTTCGTGAGGATACCGCTCAGATCCCAGCATAAATAACCAAACGCCGCACGAAATACACTTTAACATTATGTTTGCCTAAAAGTACCGAACACCGATGGGGAACCCTAATAGCGAAAGACCGGAGCTCCCGAACGGCCTGGAAGTCCAGTTGAGTAGCCGTTTTCAGTTCCACGCGCTCAACGACCAAACACCGCTGGTGAAACAAAGGATCCAAGAATGCCGACCGCTGCGTGGTCGGTAGCCGAACAACGGCCACCTAGGAAAGCCCTTAACTACCGATTGCAACAATGTTGCAATCGATTAATGAGTGCCATACAACCCTCTGGGTGTTAGCTCATTCGTTTCACGAACAGCCGGTAAAGTCTCTGTTCGTGAAATGAAACACATGAATGCTAGCGGCTTTCGGCTGCTAGCATACGAATTTTATACACATAGCAGTACAGACCAATATTACAATATATAATCCAGTGGTTATTGCAGACAACCTTTTGTACATATAGTTCAGCAACCCACAAGTGGCTAGTTTTGCCACAGAAACATTAATAGGTAAACGGTGAGATCTGTAAGCAGGAACGGGACGGTTAAATCAGGAATCATTAACGGGTAAACGGTGAGAGATCTGTAAGCAGGATCGGGAGGGTTAAACCAGGAAACATTAACGTGTAAACGGCGAGAGATCTGTAAGCAGGGACAGGACGGTTAAATCAGGAAACATTAACGGGTTAACAGTGGGAGATCTGTAAGCAGGGACGGGACGGTTAAACCAGGAAACATTAACGGGTAAACGGCGAGAGATCTGTAAGCAGGGACGGGACGGTTAAACCAGGAAGCTATGATGGAAGACATTAGGTATACAATGAAAACATTGTTTTTTTTCTGTTTTTCATGGTGATTTGAATAATTTTGGATGTAGAATTCCAAAGTGTTTCTCGTTTATCCAGCTCCCAGCTGTTATATCACCTAAATTTCACCCGTAAAATCTCTAAAATGTTAAAATTAGGAAAAGTCCGAACAGAGAGTGTGAAGAAATTCCCCTATACCTATGTGATTTACAGTGTGCATTCCCTTTTTATTTGTTATGTACTGCTTATTGCATTCGGTAGATGAAACTACCGAATGAAGACCACCCTCTTTTAAACATCAAAGATTTAAGTGAAATTGCTACCTCTGTCTGTGCGGTCAGCGTTCGTTAGTCGAACGCCACGTGCCAGAGAAAACCGCTGCCATCTTTGTTCATGCGAACAAAGGCAGCGGGACCTGGTCATCGAGTGCATGGAACTGTTTTGCAGACACTCGATTTCCCGAACACCGGTCCCAAACAGACGAACGCTGGAACTCTATTTACTGAATAGCTAGAAGAGGGGCACGAACGCTGCTATGTTCACTGGGCTCTGGCGGTTCGGGAGGAAACTACCGTTTGAGGTTTAAAAGTACTTGGTTTCCTTACAGAGAGAAAAAAAAAAAGAGACAAAAAAAAAAAAAAATATCTCTTCCTGCTGACTGTCCGTGGTGTTATTCTAGGATTTCCTGGTATATTCTACATTAACCTTAGAATCTAAAGTGGTCTTTAGCTATTGCATTATGCGAATGTAATTACTGGAATCAAGTCTACCTGGAGAACCCAATCAATAGCGCCACAACAAAAATACAAATCTTGTTTTTAATCGACCGTTGCAGAGGGCAGTCACACTGCGAATTCTCCAACTATATAACAACACACGCCAACATCAGCAAAAATAAAGAAATAATCTTCATATATTCATTATTCAGATCCACAGGACATTATGCTGATTGTATTAATGAGCCCAATTCACAGACTTTTCAAAGACAAAAAAACCACAAAATATAAATCTGAAATCCGGCACCAAACGCTAGCCAGTAAAATCAAACACCACTAGCTGGGGATAGATTAGCGCCAGACTCAGGATGTGTATACAGCGGTTATATGGCCGTACAGATGAAGGATGGGCATTTATTATTAACTTTTGTACTTTTCTGGACTATTTCCTCTTGTCCCGTATGGACCTGACACCACAAGAAATTTATCTCACATGAATCCTTAGTGTACAAAATGTAACATTTATTTAGGACAACAAAAAAATACTATTAAATATTGATTTTTGTTTGTTTTTTGATCCTGCTGGCGAGCAACGAGTTAAAACAGGAGAATTAAAAGTGTTTGGAAATAGCACGGTTGGATCAGATTTTCGGAAGAAGAGGAGGCTGCGTTCCACCCAGACACCGAATAGAAAAGGTTGTTCTGAAAAACTCAGTGACCAGGGGGGCCGAGAGGGGGGCTGAGAGGTGAACAGCAAGTCAGGCCTGGATGGCAGAGAAATCTAAAGATTGGTGCATTTTTTAAAACCTATTTTTATACATAATTTGCAACAAAAGAATGACAAATTGAATCTAATTTGGCGCAGTTAATACAGTTCGATATCTTTTATACAAGAGATCAGTTATTGCTTCACTTTTTCCACCAAAACAATTTGATACGTAACCCGATTGTATCTTTCAGATATAATGGAATTAACCCAAAGAGCTTGCAATCTCTTTTAACCTCATCTAATTGTACATCTAAGGCTCTAAATTAAAATAGGTCATGTCTCCAAGATATATCACAAACTGTGACAAAGTGACCAATTAATTCATTGACTCACGCTGCGTCAAAGCACGACAACCCTTAACGAAAATCAATTACAAGCACTTAATCTAATTATATGTATGAAAAGGTGACGTGGAGCGTGTAAGGGGTACTATAGGATACACCTACCCTCGGATGGGACTAATAGTGTAATAACGTCAGGAGTATAAGTGGACTATAGGTGTCCTCGGAGGAGGGGGAACAAGGACAATTTGTTTGTATTCTTGGCAGCTAGCTTTTTATTTTTGTTACTTTGTTTTTAATTGTTATGTTTATTAAATAATATAGCCCTATAAATCACTCCTGCCTGCTTGCTTGAAAAGAAGGGTGTGCCCCATCAGAGGCAAAGAGCGCTATCACCTTGAGCCAGGCATTAAGGGCTCTGGAATACGTGAGCCAGATCTTTTTATTGTATATCTGTTTTATCATACCTTACATACTACACCAGAAGTCTACTGGTTTCCCCACTTCTTTTCGTTTCAAGACAAAAGAGGGAATATTGTCACCTAGTACACTTCTGCCAATACGATCTGAGCCGGTCCTGGAAGGCTCATTCCCATGTGAGTTGGACCATTGGACACCTACAGTCCACTTATACCCCTGATGTTATTACACTATTAGCAGGGCCGGACTGGCCCACCAGGATACCGGAAAATTTCCTGGTGGGCTGTTGTCACCTGGGGCCGGGCAGACTGCTGGGTGTGCTGGCGGCCACAGGGCAAGCAGTGCTGCCGTGTGTAGGGCAAGCTGTGCTGTCTCTGCTCCCCCGCGCTACTTAATGAGACCGGGGCCTGAATATGACATCATATTCCGGCCCCGGTCTCATTAAGCTGCGTGCTGGGGAGCAGAGCAGAGACAGCACAGCTTGCCCTGCACACGGCAGCACTGCTTGCCCTGCGGCCGCCAACACACCCAGCAGTCTGCCCTGCACGACCCCCTGGCCAGTCGCCCACAGGTAGCATTAATGTGTGTCAGTCTGTCATGGTGTATTTGTCTGTCTGTGCCATTGTGTGTGTGTGCCATGGCAGGTGTGTGTGTGTGTCTGTGTCATGGTGTGTGTGTGTCTGTCTAATGGTGTGTGTGTCACGGTGTGTGTGTGTCACGGTATGTGTGTTTCATGGGGTGTGTACATGTGTGTTTTTAACTCACCTTTCCGCAGGTCACGCAGGGTGCCATGACAATAGAGGCGCCCTTGTGGTTCTGGCGCTCAGTTAGTGAGTCGGAGCACAAGCTCAGAGATTCTCAGCCTGCGCTCTGACAACATTGAAAGTCAGAGCCGTGAAGGAGCGGGTATGGCAAAGAGCTACTGATTAGCATAACATCAATATCCGTTATAAAACCAGGAAAAGGTGGGCATGGATGGTGAACTGATTTGGTGGTGCAATGGGCCACTTGACTGGTTTTGCCCCCCAGGCCTAAGTCTGCCAGCCCTCCCCTGGAGTTTTCTGTCCCATTTTCAATTTATTTGAGTTTTTCGTTCTGGATTGGAGGTATTGGGGGTTGACAGTAAGGAGTTTGGGGGGCATTCATTTAGGATTGGCGCTGCCACTGAAGCTTCTAGGCTGGGAATGTCAGCGCAAGCGGTCCAGAGGATTGGGAGGTGGGCGTTTTGTCTCATATGTTCGTCCTTCCCGCCTCCTAAATAGATGTTTTCTCCTTAGGTGGGAGTGCCCCCAGGGTCTGGGTGATCGGACACTTGTATGTCTTCTGGGCCAGACGGCGGGCAGCTGTCTGTCAGGGAGGTGGGCTGCTTGGTTTCACGCCTTCTGAAGTGGAGGTTCGCTGGTTTGGGAATAGAGGTATGAAGTGGGTCCGGCTTCTCCCTGAGCTAGTTCAGCTTGCCCGGCTTTTGGGTCCACCTACTGTTCTTGTGATTCACCTGGGGGGTAATGATCTCGGGACTATGCCTATTTGGGGGTTGGGGAACGCAATTAAGAGGGATTTAGCGCTGTGACAGAACCATCTGTCTGCTTGGATTTTTACCCCGTTCGTCTGTTTGTCCCCCGTTCGTATGAATGGCTGGTTTCTATAGCCCAGCCATTCGAATGACTCTTTTTCCCGAACAAACCCGCCGAACGAACGGCCACCCAAGTGAGGAGTGTGCTGCTGGTTAACAAACTGATCCCAATTAGAACGTTGTGGTTAACCGCAGACACTTCTCAATTAAACCGAATTCAGGGTGGTCGTCGTTCGTATGTCGACCACGAGGCAGCGGCCATTTTAAATCACACGAACGCTCAGCGGTGTTTGGCTCTAATTCTATGGAACTGAAAACGGACACTTTTTCTGCCGAACACCGCTGAAACAAGGGAACGCCTGGCTGCCTCCACGAAAGCATGCGAACACCGGCCGTTCGGGAGATTGAGAGCATACAAAAGACTTAACCCAGATAGCCTTCCCATGGAGTCATTCGTATACCGAAAGACTGTAAGAACTTTGACTCCATGGCGATTGAACTGTGTGTGTGGGATCTGAGCGCTATTCGCTAATAATATGCACTCAGATCCAGGCTATCTGGGGACATGTAATACGAATGGGAAATGTTCAGTTGTCATGTAGTTATGCATTTTTATGTCTTTTATTATTTTATGTTTAAAATGGCGACTGTCCTTGTCCTGGAGTTAATTGAGTTACTTGGTAATTAACTCCAGGGCAGAGGGGAGGGAATCATAATGCACTGTGGGTAAAATAAGTGACTGTGTGTCTGAAATGTCCCTCTATCTGTCTGTAGTTTAAGTCTCCCATTTGGTCCCCTAGGGGAGTGTCCACCAGGTGGGAGACCTGCATAAATACGGGCAGGTAGCCCACAGTAAAACCAGATCTTATTTGACCCTCAATGCGGAGCTTCTGTCTCGTTATTATGGAGATTTCTTCTTCACGGTTAGAGACTGCTGGATGGAACGAAAGCCGCTTTGGGGATATTACTGTTCGACGGTTACCAGCAGTTCGTGTATTGCCGTTCGGGAGTTTGGAGCCGTTCGTGGATTTCGATCGGGAGATTGCCGCTTCCCCTGCATTTGGTTCGTGTGTTACAGAGTAAGCGAACGGAGACTGTACTGCAGCCGGGGAAGGTTTACTAAACGGCGGTTTTGCCTAAAGACACTGAAGGTGTCTTAACAATTGGTGGCAAGCGACGGGATGAATCCTACAGCACTGGAGGTCAGCTACAAGACATGCAGTACGAGGAATTAAGGCGTGCTACACTTAAGGACATATTGGAACGCCGAGGAAGGTCAGCAAGCAATTTAAAGAAATGGGAGATTATTGCTTTGCTAATGGAGATGGATGCAGCAACGGGAATGGAAAGAGTCAACGTGCCCAGTACCTTGGATTTAACACCCGAGGAAATACAATTTAACCGGGCAGTGCAAATAAGGCTGGCACATTTTGGCCCCAACCCCTCAGCTGACATCGTGGTTCGTGTGCAGGCAGCAGTTGCAGCACAGCAGGCGCTCCGGGAAAGAGGAGCTGCAGCAGCAGAGGTACCGTACGATAATAATGTGGTTGCTAGAAAGAAGGTACCTTTTGCTGCATTTAAAAATTTTGTGGAAACTGAGGGAGAGATTGATGGGTTTCTAGCAGACTGAGAGGCAGTGTGCGCTACATCAGGTACCTGCAGATGAATGGGTCACCATCCTCTCTGGGAAATTATCTGGCCGGGCTAGTGAGGCGTTTCGGGCCATCCCTGAGGAGATCACCAGCTACCGGGCTGTGAAAGAGGCGCTCCTAGCCAGGTATGCGGTGACCCCAGAGGCGTACAGGCGGAGGTTTAGAGAAACCAACAAGCTGGTTGGGGACTCTTATGTGGAATGGGCCTGCAGAGTCCATCGTACCGCAGCCCACTGGATGGCTGGATGCCAAGCGGTAACTGGGGAGGAGGTATTACAAGTGTTCCTGCTGGAGCACTGTTTTGATAGACTACCTGCTGGGGTCCGGGAATGGGTCAGAGATAGAAAACCCTCTACCCTACCCGAGGCTGCTCGTCTGGCAGACGAATACACGGACGCCCGCAAGTAGGATGGTACAGCTGCCAAAGCCCCTGCCAGACTGGAGTATCGACCAGCAGTAATACCCGCTCCTTCAGTCTACCAACCCCCAGTACACCGTACCCCAGCCGCACCACCAGCTAACAATTATGTGCAGACAGCCCGATTTAATGCCCGTGAGTATTCCCAACCCATCCGGTGCTTTGGGTGCAAGCAATTGGGGCACAAGCGTCCTGAGTGCCCACTGAACAGTGCCAACCAGGCTCAGTCCTGGAGGAGACCAGTTAATGGAAACCAGCGCCCACCTCAGCCTGCTGTTCACTGCATAGAGCAGGAGGAATTCTGGGGCATCCTACACGAGGCAGACCCAGTGCAAGCAGCTCATCAGGATAATCGCCAGCAACATCGGCAAACTGTGAAGCTGAATGGCAGAGTAGTAAATGGGCTGAGAGACACCGGAGCCACGATGACACTACTCCAAAAGAACTTGGTCTCAGAGCATCAACACACTGGGGACACTGTGGCAGTAAGGGTAGCAGGGGGTGCCGTGTTTCGCTTACCTGTTGCCCGGGTACATTTGGATTGGGGAGTGGGCCCTAGACATGTGGATGTGGGGGTGATGAAGGACTTGCCCGCAGATGTTCTTCTGGGAAACGATTTGGCCCCTTTGGTTTCAGCCTATGCTCCGATGGGCCCTGCAGATGTGAACACAGTGACCACCCGTGCCCAGGCCCGTGCTGCCGGAACCAGCCCACCTGCTGATGAGACCCAGGTAAGATCTCCTTCCCCGACTGGTACCCCAGATCAGGTCCCCTTAAGCTGGGATTCCCCAGAGGAGTTTGGGAGGGAAACCCGGGCAGATCCGACCCTCCAAAAGTACAAAGACAGGGCAGATGCTGGAGAGGAAGGGATAGATGGGGAACGGTATGAGTGGGTGGGGGACAGGTTATATAGGATCCCTAAACCTTCCCAGAAGAGTGTTGCCTCTCCGCCGAATCACCAGTTAGTGGTACCTGCAAAGTACCGGCAGGAGATTCTGCGGATAGGGCATGATGTTCCATTAGCTGGACATCTAGGGTCCCGCCGCACAGCCTATAGGATCGCACAGAATTTCTTTTGGCCAAACTTCAACCAGGCTGTGCGGATGTACTGCAGCACGTGTGACACATGTCAACGGGTAGGAAAGCGGGGGGACCACCCTAAGGCTGGGCTATTATCGATGCCTATTATAGGGGAGCCCTTTGCCCGCATAGCCGTTGACATTGTGGGTCCACTGGCCAGGGCTAGTCCATCAGGTAAGAAATACGTTCTTACTGTGGTGGACTATGCCACTCGCTATCCAGAGGCAGTAGCGCTGTCTAATATAGAGGCAGAGACGGTTGCTGATGCCCTGGTTAGAATTTTTACTAGGGTCGGGTTCCCTAAGGAGATTCTCTCCGACCAGGGAACCCAATTTACCGCTGTGCTCACCCAGCAACTGTGGAAGGTGTGCGGCATTAAGCCGTTACTTAGCTCACCCTACCACCCACAGACTAACGGTCTCTGCGAGCGCTTTAACGGTACCCTCAAACAGATGCGGAGGACCTTTACAGACACTTGCAGAGACTGGGAGAGATTCCTGCCTCATCTATTATTTTCTTATAGAGAGGTGCCCCAGGAATCTACTGGGTTCTCCCCCTTTGAGCTGCTGTATGGGAGAAGGGTCCGCGGATCCCTAGATCTCATTAGAGGCCACTGGGAGGGGGAGACGGAGCAAGAGGGGACCCCAATTGTGCCATATGTTCTGGAACTCCGGGACCGCATGGAGAAACTGTCCCTGATGGTAAGGGAGAATCTCCAGGTGGCCCAGGGGAGACAGAAAAGATGGTACGATCAGGGTGCCCGACAGCGGGTCTTCCAGGTTGGGCAAAAGGTATTGGTGCTCAAACCTGTGAAGGCCAACAAGATACAAGCATCTTGGCAGGGCCCGTACAATTTAGTGGCGCAGATCTGCGACACTACTTACTTGATAGCCAGCTGTGCAGATGAGAGGATCCAGCGGTCCTTTCATGTGAACATGCTGAAAGAGTACCAGGAGAGACCTGAGAATATTGCAGCAGTATGTGCCCCAGCTGCAGATGATTCTGAGAATTTACCCCTTCCCGATCTATTAGAAAGGGATTCCCAGACTGACCTTACTACCTTGGTACAGCTAGGGGACCAGTTGAACCCCACAGAAAGGGTACAGGCGCAGCAGTTGTTATGGGAGAAGCAGGCGACGTTCTCCCAGGAACCAGGTTATACCACCCTAGCTGTGCATAAGGTAGAGACCCCTGGACAGACCCCGTTACGACAGCCCCCCTATCGTATCCCTGAAGCAGTCCGTGAAGGAATGCGGAAGGAGATACAGGAGATGACCCAGCTTGGAGTTATCGAGCACTCCGACAGCCCTTGGGCCTCGCCTGTAGTCCTGGTGCCCAAGAAAGATGGGACCAACCGGTTCTGTGTGGACTACAGGCGACTCAACGAGCGGACCACCACTGACGCCTACCCAATGCCCCGGGTAGACGAATTACTGGATCGTATTGCCAGGGGGCGATATCTGACCACCATAGACCTGTGTAAGGGCTACTGGCAGATCCCCTGGCCGAGGATGCTATCCCAAGTCGGCATTTGTCACCCCATTTGGCCTGTACCAATTTAAGGTCATGCCTTTTGGGATGAAAAATGCACCGGCTACCTTCCAACGGATGGTGGATAGACTCCTGGATGGCTTCCAAGAATTTGCCTGTGCATACTTGGACGACATTGCGATTTACAGTGGGTCCTGGGAGGAACACCTGGTACATGTGCTGGATAAGATTAGGGCCGCTGGCCTGACATTGAAGCCAGAAAAGTGTCATCTAGGTATGGCTGAAGTACAGTACCTGGGTCACAGAGTGGGGTGTGGGAGCCAGAGACCAGAGCCAGCCAAGGTAGAGGCAGTGGCTAACTGGCCCACACCTACTACTAAGACCCAGGTATTGGCCTTCTTGGGGACGGCAGGGTACTATAGACGTTTTGTCCCTGACTACAGCGCTATTGCTAAGCCCCTGACAGACCTGACCAAGAAAAACTTGCCTAAGCAGGTCCTGTGGTCTCCGGCTTGTGAAGCTGCGTTCCAGGCACTGAAGCAGGCTCCCGTGAATGCCCCTGTCTTGGCAGCCCCAGTCCCTAACAAACGCTTTCTCGTCCATACAGATGCTTCCATGTATGGACTGGGGGCTGTGCTGAGCCAAGTCGGGGAAGATGGAGGAGAGCACCCTGTCGCATATCTCAGCAGAAAGTTGTTACCCAGAGAAGTGAGTTATGCGGCAGTGGAGAAGGAGTGTTTGGCCTTGGTCTGGGCATTGAAAAAGTTAAGCCCCTATCTGTATGGACAAGAGTTTTCCCTGGTGACTGATCACAACCCACTCGTTTGGCTTAACCGGGTCTCAGGAGACAATGGGAGACTGCTGAGATGGAGCTTGGCCCTACAGCCCTACAATTTTACCATCAGCTACAGACCCGGTAAGCTGAATGGGAATGCAGATGGGTTGTCACGACAAACAGACGTTTCCATCACCTCTTAGTCCGGTCATCCCCAAGTTGACCCGCCACAGGGTCAAGCCGGGTCTGCCGGAGTGTCCCACAAGGAGGGAGCCGTGTGACAGAACCATCTGTCTGCTGGATTTTTGCCCGTTCGTCTGTTTGTCCCCCGTTCGTATGAATGGCTGGTTTCTATAGCCCAGCCATTCGAATGACTCTTTTTCCCGAACAAACCCGCCGAACGAACGGCCACCCAAGTGAGGAGTGTGCTGCTGGTTAACAAACTGATCCCAATTAGAACGTTGTGGTTAACCGCAGACACTTCTCAATTAAACCGAATTCAGGGTGGTCGTCGTTCGTATGTCGACCACGAGGCAGCGGCCATTTTAAATCACACGAACGCCCAGCGGTGTTTGGCTCTAATTCTATGGAACTAAAAACGGACACTTTTTCTGCCGAACACCGCTGAAACAAGGGAACGCCTGGCTGCCTCCACGAAAGCATGCGAACACCGGCCGTTCGGGAGATTGAGAGCATACGAAAAGACTTAACCCAGATAGCCCTCCCATGGAGTCATTCGTCTACCGAAAGACTGTAAGAACTTTGACTCCATGGCGATTGAACTATGTGTGTGGGATCTGAGCGCTATTCGCTAATAATATGCACTCAGATCCAGGCTATCTGGGGACATGTAATACGAATGGGAAATGTTCAGTTTTCATGTAGTTATGTATTTTTATGTCTTTTATTATTTTATGTCTAAAATGGCGACTGTCCTTGTCCTGGAGTTAATGGAGTTACTTGGTAATTAACTCCAGGGCAGAGGGGAGGGAATCATAATGCACTGTGGGTAAAATAAGTGACTGTGTGTCTGAAATGTCCCTCTATCTGTCTGTAGTTTAAGTCTCCCATTTGGTCCCCTAGGGGAGTGTCCACCAGGTGGGAGACCTGCATAAATACGGGCAGGTAGCCCACAGTAAAACCAGATTCTGTTTGACCCTCAATGCAGAGCTTCTGTCTCGTTATTGGGGGGGATTTCTTCTTCACGTTTAGAGACTGCTGGATGGAACGAAAGCCGCTTTGGGGATATTACTGTTCGACGGTTACCAGCAGTTCGTGTATTGCCGTTCGGGAGTTTGGAGCCGTTCGTGGATTTCGATCGGGAGATTGACGCTTCCCCTGCATTTGGTTCGTATGTTACAGAGTAAGCGAACGGAGACTGTACTGCAGCCGGGGAAGGTTTACTAAACGGCGGTTTTGCCTAAAGACACTGGAGGTGTCTTAACAAGCGCGGGTATTGGTTTTGTTCCCAGACATTCAACATGGTCTGGTCGGATGTCATTTCACGAAACTACTGGCAGCGGGCCCATAATCAACGGGCGATGGACCGTTGTCGGGTTAAATTGAACCGGAGGGTCTCCAAGTTCGTGTTAGGGGTAAACGGTATTCCAGGGTGCCATAGGGTGTTTGAGCGGGAGGCAGCTAATTTGTTCAGGAGTGATGGCGTGCACGACCTCTTTAATCTTGCAATCCAGGAGGCGGTGGAACAGGCCTTGGTTGGTTTTGGTGGGTCTCCCCGCAGATTTTAGGGCTTAAAACAGCGAGGTTTGTGGCGGGGAGCATGTCCTTGCCAACAGGGTTGGGGAGCAGATGGAATGTCAGGAGATGGACAAGGTGGGTCTCAACCTCCCCTGCTCTGTAAGGTAAACTTTCAAGTTACCAAATTGGACGTGCCCACCGAGCTAAGAGCCGGCTGGTGGTTAGAGCATTTAAGATGATGGGAATTTGGTTTGGACGAGGGGGGAGGCGAGACACCAGTGGGTAAAGTTTTTGGTGCATAGGCACCTGTTTAAGTTCGTTGGCAAGGACGATTATTTAAGTTGAAGGCTGTAGGGAAATAAGTTAATTTATATGTTAATTATGGTATGTATATATATATATATATATATATATATATATATATATATATATTTATGTGTTTATTTATATTTGAATTAAAAGGAAAAGAATAAAGTTCGGATGTGTCCTACAGTTGTAAGTTTTAATAAATGCTGTGGCCTGTTTCATCCAATATGCATGGTCTGTCGTTATTGGGGGGATAAGTGGGTAGTCTCTTTCTTGTAATCTCACTGAGCAGGCCCTCAATCCCTCTGTTACTGTGTCACTATACCCCACTCCCTCTAACATGTAAACTCACTGAGCAGGGCCCTCAATCCCTCTGTTACTGTGTCACTATACCCCACTCCCTCTAACATGTAAACTCACTGAGCAGGCCCTCAATCCCTCTGTTACTGTGTCACTATACCCCACTCCCTCTAACATGTAAACTCACTGAGCAGGCCCTCAATCCCTCTGTTACTGTGTCACTATACCCCACTCCCTCTAACATGTAAACTCACTGAGCAGGCTCTCAATCCCTCTGTTACTGTGTCACTATACCCCACTCCCTCTAACATGTAAGCTCACTGAGCAGGGCCCTCAATCCCTCTGTTACTGTGTCACTATACCCCACTCCCTCTAACATGTAAACTCACTGAGCAGGGCCTTCAATCCCTCTGTTACTGTGTCACTATACCCCACTCCCTCTAACATGTAAACTCACTGAGCAGGGCCCTCAATCCCTCTGTTACTGTGTCACTATACCCCACTCCCTCTAACATGTAAACTCACTGAGCAGGGCCCTCAATCCCTCTGTTACTGTGTCACTATACCCCACTCCCTCTAACATGTAAACTCACTGAGCAGGCCCTCAATCCCTCTGTTACTGTGTCACTATGTCGTATATAATTTACTGCAAACCAATTAGTTTGAATGACTATCTGTTCCTGTCCAAATTAAAGATAATAAAGTAGCGTGCACGCAGAAGTAAATTCACACTGAGACACAAGGTTCAGGGTAATGAAAGAACTTCAGAGAAGTTTAATGGCTTCTGACAGAAAATGGGTGCGCAGACCCTTTTAAAGGCATTATTACATCATTGAAGAAAATCAAGATATAGACAAATAGACACTATTGATTGGTCCAGGTGTTAAGTGGTTAGTTAGGTACCCTCCTATCAAGAGGTGATGTCATCCTTGACACGGGAGTGGACACAAGATGTAGGCGCCATCTTGTTAGCACGAGGTGTTCACTCGATGGGAGGGGTGCTTTGGCAGCCATCCATTTAGAGTGTAGCTGGCACGGTTAGTTTCTCAAGGTTAGGTTTCAAGGCTTTTAGTAAATACACATTTTATCAAAGCTATTTCTTGCTGGCATGCAAATTCTATGTTCTATAGACAAAGCTTTCTTGTAAAACTATGGGGGCCTCTTAGAGGTTTAGCAAGAGGATTTAAAGGGGCCTTACAGATTTATAGAGGCCTAATAATTCTACAACAGTCCCCCCTAAAATGTTATTTGCTAAAAGACAAAACTTTATTTGTTAGTATCAGAAGAAGTATTAGCCCAAAGACACAGAAACCCCATGACCGCTGACTTAGTGTTAATGCAAAGTGCAAGTCTATCCCTCTCTTGACCCTAACAGGCTGCAGCACATCCGTCAGTACGGTTCAGGAACACTCTTCACTCCGCTGGTAACCCATAGTGGCTTATCCACTACTTCTCCGTACGGCAGTCTACCCATAAAGACGGACGCTGTCCCTGTACTGTCCCTTCCTAGACTTTCTGCACTTCATCAGTATACGGGAGAGTTTGTAGCGGAATACAGGGTGAGATGAGGTCTTGATCATCGATTGTCAGATGAGTGAAGGTTGGTGTTGCTTGGTCTACAGTTTTCTGCAGGAATTTCCTTAGGCATGGGAGGACACAACAAATGAGAAGAGCGAGAATAAAAAGAAAAATTAGTAAGGCAATACCAATCTGGACTAAAGCTCTCTGCCAACCAGTCATCCAACCAAACCATTTTTCCCAGGGATCAGTAACTCCAGAGTTTCTCTTTAACTCTTCTGAGAGTCTATTTAATTTAGCTATGGCTAGAGTGACTTTACCATTAGGACCTGTGTTTTCTGGAATGTAAGTGCAACAAGTCATAGTGTCGGGAAGTATTTTACAGACCCCCTTTTTCGGCTAAGATCATGTCTAAGGCCAGTCTGTTCTGGAAGGTCATTTGGGATGTGGCCTGTAATTGCTCGGCCAAGCCCTGGAGGGCATCCCTGGTGTAGTTCACGAAGCGCTGTTGGTTGTAATAGATATAATTAATCCAATTAAGGTTTTTGTTGGCAGTGACTATGGTAAAAAGTGATTCAAAACCTGCAGCTACTTCATCTCTAGCTTTAAATTCATTAGGTACCCCCCTAGGCACCCCAATGGCATCTATGTAAATGTGGGGGTCAAAACTGCCTTTTACTGGGGTTTCGCGCCTTACTCTGGCTGATGTATGTGGAGGGTCGTATGTGTCATGATGATTATCAGAAATAATATGAATGGGCATGATAACTTTGGCCAGGGTACACTCACCCCACCACTCAGTTTCCAGCCTAGATCTTAACTGTAGATCCCCACATAACCAGTAAATATCCCCCAATGACCTGGTATGGTGTTGCAACAGGCGTATAGGAACAGTTCTGTAAGTGGCGCAATAACCTTTAGAAAAATTACCCATGAATTTACCAATCCCGTCATACATGGCATAACAAGTGTAATTACCTCTATAGACTGTGATTCCATCTGGTGGCTTAACATTTTCAACTAAGAGAGGGTATTCTGCCGTCCATGCCATGCAGAGGGACCTATTAAAGTCATATTGGTAGGCAAAAAGGCTTAAGAAGCAATCTTCTATCTCTAAAGGGAGAGTTAGGGGGACGGTGCCAAGGTGGGGTCGGGCACCGCCACATACATAACATGCTGTTTTATTATGTTTATTAGCAGTATACCTCATCCATTCTAACCACAAATTAATGTCATTGAATCCAGTTTCAGCGGCCATGGTATCTTCAAAAGTGGGGTTAGCGATGGCCATCATATCTTTAAAGGACTGGATATGTGGTTTTAGCGGATTTGGGACCATATGATCAGCCCCTTGCCACTCTGGAGAGTGGTACATATCTCTGAGGTAGAAATGACCTAATTTGTTGTAGGAACCTTTCTTCCAATACATTCCCATTACATATCGGTCTGCATCCTCGGGGCCAGGATGTTCAATATTTAACATTAATTTCATAGGGGTACTTCCTCCAGGCTTTCTTAAAGTCATTCTTTGAAGGAGGGATCTACCCTGATTGTCTATCTTAGATAAAGCACTTTTGGGTTTATAACCCCAGGCAGGCCCAGTATTCCATCCCGCAGCCCCCCAGTAGTTACAGTCATAACCCCATTGTTCATCTACTACACAAACGTAAGGGTCTTTTGCTTGTGGTATATCTTTATAAATGGCTTGAATCTGTGACTTAGGGAATGGGCATTCTACAATATCACAGTAATCAAAAGTGAATGTAGCCACATGGGTACATGATGAATTATACCAGAAAGTGTACCCACTAGCATCTTTGGTGATGGCCACCTGCTGGGCTTTAAGGAGGCCAACTAAGGAGATAATGTACCAGAGGCACATGGTTGCATAGAGTTAGCTTCCTCTGGGGCAGGTGTCTTCTTGCAGTGGGAAGCGTGGATCCAGTTAGGCCTTCCGGCCAATTTGACAGAGGTAGGGGAGATCAGGAGAACTTGGAACGGTCCGTCAAATCTTGGTTCCAGGGTGTGTTTTCGCACAAATTTCTTGACCAGAACCCAGTCACCGGGGAGCAGACTGTGGTTGCCTGTGTCAGAATCAGGATCTGGAATTGAAGAGAAAACTTGGGCATGGATTTTGTTCAAAGCATTTGCGAGTTCAGTTACATAATCTACTAAAACATCAGTTTGAAGATGTAGTTGTTGGGGAAAATAGCAACCTAGCCTAGGTGCAGTCCCAAATAGAATCTCATATGGGGACAGTGAGGTAGTATTTTTGTACAAGAGCATTCATTAGATCCTTTGATAAATGTGCAGGTCCGTGTGCCCATTGTACGACTGCTGGGTACAAATTCTTAGGGAGGCAGAAATTGAGGTTGTTGGAGTACACTCCATCCTTCAGAACTGCCCCTTTCTGTTTCCACTTCTGTATTTCTTCAGGGGCAACTGTAGCCTGTTGTTCCCGCAGGATTTTCAGGTCAGTTGGAAGAGTCTGCAGAGTAAATATGGGAGTTTCTTCATTTCCGGACACTCTTCTTTCCACTTCCTGTGGTTCTTTTGCAGCTTGTTTTGCAGCCTGATCAGCTAGATGGTTGCCCTTTGCTTCATCTGAGTCCAACTTCCCATGTGCTTTTATCTTCAAAATAGCCACTTCTTCTGGGAGTAGGAGGGCGTCCATCAGCTCCTTGATCGCGGAACCGTGCTTGATTGGTGTACCGGTGGTGGTAAGAAATCCTCTTGTTTTCCAAATTAATCCGAAGTCGTGAGCCACGCCCAGTGCATATCTTGAATCCGTGTAGATATTGGCGCGCTTTCCTTCAGAGATCTTGCATGCTGAAGTCAGGGCTTGCAATTCAGCTTCTTGTGCAGACATAGTTGATGGTAAAGATGATGATTTGACAATTTCATCTGTTGTGGTTACGGCATATCCTGTATGGTATCTTCCTTCTTCATCAGCATATCTTGAGCCGTCCACAAACAGGGTGAGATCGGGATCTACCAATGGGTCTTCATGCACAGTTGGTAGATGTGTTGTTTCCATTTTCATCTGTTCAAAACAGTCATGAGGTGTATCTGGGTCGTAGTCATTCACTATGGTTAAATCTTGGAACTCATTCTCCAGGAAATGACGCGGCCATGCTTTTAGGTGGTCAGTTGTTGGATATTTGACAACACCATTTTCCTGTAGCTGTGATTCGTCCATAGTGGCCCATGCTTTTGCCATAGGCCCAAGATCATTCCATGATATTGTTTTCAACTTGGTCACAGGGACATGTGGAATGGCAGTGTCCCAATGACGGTACAAATGCTTGAGTTCCGGAGGTAGATGAATCAAGACCATACTGTTGCCTTCAGAATCACAGTAGAAGTCTTGTGCAGTGAGTTTTACTTCAACCAGCTTATAGAGTTCATCTTCATAGCAGGGTTCAGGAGTGATGTTTGGTTTGTACCACATGGTACAGAAGGCATGTCTTGCTCCGTCATGAAGGAGTGCTTGTCCATCATAAAAGGATAGGTTGGGATGCATTTCCTTCTTGATGGTGCCAGTGAGAAGAGAAACATAAATTTCGTCCATGATGAATCCGTAGTATACACCCCCCTCAGGGAGTGGCAGAAGAGTGGACGGATTGAGAACTTGACATCTTTGGAGGGTAATGTTGTCAGGCAACAAAAGATGACATTGAAGGCGAAGATGCCTAGCAGGAGTAACATGCTTAAGTTGGACCTGGTTGACTATGGCAGAAATGTCATGAGGGGCCAAGACAACCAGGGGGTGGCCAAGGACAAGATCCCCAGTTCTTTCAATGAGCTCTCTGGCAGCAAAGACGGCCCGAAGGCAAGAGGGACGTCCTCTGGCCACAATATCCAGTTGGCAGGAGAAAAATCCAATAGGCCTTTGGCGGCCTCCAGGACCATGGGCCTGAGTGAGTACTCCTGTTGCATGGCCCTGTCTTTCAGAAACAAACAATTTGAAGGCCACTGAGAAGGCTGTCAATTTGGTGTCTTGAGCAGATGTGGGTGAGGAAAGTAAAGATGCTTGACGTACCTGATCTTCTGTAGCAACAGCAAATCCAGTATGGTACCTTTCCTCTTCATCCGCAAACAGAGTGGAGTCAGGATCTGGCAAAGCTACTGCATGCCTTGTTGAGAGGTGTCTTATTTCTTCTTTCATCTTTTCAAAGCAACCATGAGGAGTAGTAGAAGAGATATCCTCACCTATTTCTGTGTGAGATTGAGGGTATTTGTCTTTCCATTTACAGTTCTCTTGCTGCCCCCCCCTCTGTAGAGAGCTGATATCGATTTTTAGTGTTTCATGTTTTATTGAGTCAGGTTCCTTTTATGAGATTTCTGGGGACTTAGTGAAGAAAACATGAGGGGCAGCCACCTCCCAGTGATGATACAGGTGTCTTATTTCCATGGGAATCTGGGTCAGGACCGCACTATTTCCTTGAGAGTGCCCAAAACAGTCTGAATAATAATTTTTTTTTTTTTTTTTTGTTAGTGTGGTATTCCCCCCTGGGAAGTGGCGGAAGAGGGGCCAGAGCAACTTTTTTTTTTTTTTCAAAATATAATGTTGTCAGGTAGGGGACAAGATGGAGTAGAGAGAGGAGTAGGAGGAGGAGAAGGTGGAGTAGGAGGGAGGAGTAGGAGGAGTAGAAGGTGAAGTAGAGGGAGGAGTAGGAGGAGGAGAAGGTGGAGTAGGAGGGAGGAGTAGGAGGAGTAGAAGGTGAAGTAGAGGGAGGAGTAGGAGGAGGAGAAGGTGGAGTAGAGGGAGGAGAAGGTGGAGTAGAAGGTGAAGTAGAGGGAGGAGTAGGAGGAGGAGGAGAAAGTGGAGTAGAGGGAGGAGAAGGTGGAGTAGAAGGAGGAATAGGAGGAGTAGGATTGAATAAGAGGAGGAGGGAGGAGTAGGAGGAGGAGAAGGTGGAGTAGGAGGAGGGGAAGGTGGAGGGGGAGGGAGGAATAGGAGGAGTGGAAGGTGAAGTAGAGGGAGGAGTAGGAGGAGGAGAAGGTGGAGTAGAGGAGAGGAGAAAGAGGAGGAGAAGGAGGAGGAGAGAGAAGTAGAAGGAGGAGAAGGTGGAGTAGGAGGAGGAGTAGGAGTAGGCAGGGGTGGGCAGGTAAGGGAGCAGACAGGTCTCTCTGGAGGCGTGGGTATGTAGCAGTGGAGGATACATCAGAAATCAGAATTAAGTAGAAATGCAATGGAGGCTGCAAATAGCACATGTACAACAACTGTTAACTGGCCCTATGCTTTCCCTAGAGAAAAAATAATAAAAGGCTAACAAGCACATCTGTCTGTACAGGCCTCGAACGCTTCACTCCGTGGGTATCCCGCAGTGGCTAGTCCACTACATCTCCCACACCAGACTTTTGCTCGTAGAGACAGACGCTATCCCTGACTCTCTCTTTTTTTTTTTTTTCAACCTATCATAAAATATAACTCTTACTTACATCACAAATATACATTATCGCAATTTTATGTCTCGCAAAAGGGATAAAACTTATTTTACTCTTCACTGATAATGTATTAAAACTTACAAAATAGACAAATAACATTGTTTTTCTGCGAGATAAATGAAAAAGATAATGGAGGTTTTGTTAAGCTTTACATTTAGCTATACATTAATTTATCCTTTCTGGTTTCCAGTTTCTGGCTGTTAATGACAATGTACAATGTAATAGAGCAGCAGGAAAAGCTAGCAGAATGCTTGGTTGTATAGGGAGAGGTATTAGCAGTAGGAAGAGGGAAGTGCTCATGCCATTGTACAGAACACTGGTGAGACCTCACTTGGAGTACTGTATACAGTACTGGAGACCATATCCTTAGAAGGACATGGATACCTTAGAGAAAGTTCAAAGAAGGGCTGCTAAACTGGTTCATGGATTGTAGGATAAAACTTACCAGGAAAGGTTAAAGGATCTTATCATGTATAGCCTAGTGGAAAGACGAGACAGGGGAAATATGATAAAAGCATTTAAATACACAAAGGGAATCAACACAGTTAAAGTGGAGTCTATATTTAAAAGAAGGAAAACTACCATAACAAGAGGACATAGTCTCAAAAATAGAGGGACAAAGGTTTAAATAAAAATACTATCAGGAAGTATTACATTACTGAGAGGGTAGTGGATGCATGGAATAGCCTTCCAGCTGAAGTGATAGAGGTTAACACAGTAAAGGAGTGTTTAAGCATGCGTGGGATAGGCATAAGGCTAAGCACTTGCTGCTAGTAACAGATCTAGAATCAATACACTATAATGCCCAAAGTCTCGACTTCTATGCATATATAATAATAAAATATCTGGGCTTACATTAAAAAAAAAATATGTTAGTCAGTCTTTAATCTTGGTGGTTAACATTATCCAATAAAGACAGATTGGAACACCCTCCCCCCTTATCCATTTGTTAGTAGTTAGGCTCATAATGTTTTCTGGTTCTTTTCAATTAGATCAAAACATCTTGAGACCAATCTTTAATTGTATTACCATTTGTTCAAGAAATCTTTGTTTATTAGAAATTTCTTTTAGCATGTTATCAATTTTTTGTACACAAAGTTAATACATATTGTTACTTAACACGTGAATCGGTATATATATATCCTTTCTACATATTAACCATCACTTGTCACAGACACTTTTCTGATATAGGGAAACATTAGCAGGATTATTTTAGTAATTGTAACTTTCTTGTTCATAATATGTGGGAATTAAGGAAGACAGCATGTCTTAAGATAGGATGAGCATGATAGGAGTAGATCTCGTCAGCCATGGATGGCCAGAACTGACACGATATATGGGCAGATATGACCTCACTAAGGGCAGAGTGAAGGCACTTAAGGACAACCTTCTTTTGTTCTAGGGGCCATTTTCCTTTAGGGCATACTAAGTCTCTCTGGAGGCGTGGGTTTCATGGGAAGTAACATTCTGTTCGGCAAAATGAAAATCTGAACTGTGGACAGACTTGACGGATTAAATAAGACAGTTGTGAATATTATACATCTAACAGCCCACAAAGCTGTCTCTAGAAACATATACTAACTTAATAACTTCTATTCCTGCATCAGATTCACTCCCTAACCATCCTATCAATTTCTATTGAGATAACAAAATACACAATTAGAATATTTTCTAGCAAAAATTTCATTGCTAAAATCTTATCAGTAGCTTCTGAATAACTCTACAGAACACCGAAGAGACAGACCTAAATCGCAAGCATGTCACCACCCCCCTCCGCCCCCTCCCCCCCGCGTCTCACAGAAGCGAGGGGAGGGGGGGGGTGTTTTAGCAGAGGGGGATTTGAGTGGAACAAGAGAGAGACTGCCTGCCAGCACGAATTTAACCATGTCAACGCTGTACAGTAACAAGACAGAAGGACAATTACATTACAAAGCAAAAACACAACATTTCATTTAAACCCCCACCCTCTACCAGGGTAATGGCTAACACAAAATACAAAAACCCCACAGCGTTTTAAGATTGGGGTGGGATGGTGACCATGGTCAGCTACATTTCGGTCATTACTGACAGGATGATGGAAGTGGTCACCTCCTGGAACCCCCGACAGGGCACTGGCTGGGATAACTTCCCAGTAACACAATTATTATGATATACATACAGTTCTTAACCCTTTATGATTTATCTCTTCCTCTACCCAACCCTCCTGCTGGATAGCCTTTCTACTCTGTACCATGCTTCAGCAGTACGCAATAAATCATTATCTGTAAGCTTGCCTTTCTTCTCTGTCAGTAATCTACGCCAGCTTTCTGGCTGTAATCTACCACATGAAGGCACAGCAATTTTACACACTTTAGCAATCTTTGCAACATTTTTAACCAGTTCTTCACCTTCTCTATCTTCAACTAAATCACACGCGAGCCAGCCCCTAGCGGGCTTACTCGTTTCCTGTCCCATATCCCCCTATACAAAGCGTATAAAAACATATACAAAGTATAGGTAAAGGAAAATGAAACAGAACGTCTACAATGCTCGACTGCCACTAGGAAGGGTGGGTCCCTCCCAGTGCGTCTTCCCAAAACGTAGACCAGTCACTGAATCCGTGTACCCTCGATGGTAACCACGGATTGGAGCGGGGTGAGAAGTGTGTGACCAATCACTTCTCTTTCAAGAGAAATAGGAGTGGATAGTGTAAATAGTACAGGAAGTAGAGGAAAAGTAAACAGTGAAAGTAGAGACAGACCCAGGAGTTTGAATGACTCCACACTTAAGACAACATTTAATACAACATTTCAATTGAAATACAGTGCATGCATCAACAGTAATCCCTTTCCTTTACTCTTGTGGCCACCAAGACCACCTCCCTCAATCTCGTAGTGTCCCCGCTCGGAGAACAACTTTCGTAAGTTTCACTACCAGCGGCCAAGGATAACGACTAACACCGGCCCGAAATCCATATGCCTCCCTCGTTACAGCAGTCCACTAAGTGTGGCCACCTCTATCCTCACTCCCGTAGTGCTCCCTATGGACCCACCCACAAGTCACACTACCCCGTGGTGATGGAGACAACAATGCCTGCCCGAATCCACACACCACAAATAAATTGGAATGCCACCAGCCTCAGCGCTCGAAGCTGGAGGGTACCATAACCTCTGCAAGCAGAGCAACGTACACAATGAGGCTAGCTAGAATATCAAAGTGACGTAACCGGGAAACCCCAGGAGGCAAGTCCCCTCCACAGAATCCCCCAACCCTTCTTTTTCCTTACTACTGTTAGCTAGACAGTACCTAAAAGAAGTAAACAGGAAAACAGGACCCCTTTGGAAAATCCCCACAGGTCCACCCCCCCTTTTTTCCCAACAGTCTGGGCCAAGTGACTCCTAAAAAGGGGTAAAAACAGGCAACAGAAGACCCCCAGGCAACCACCCACGGGTCCACCCCCCTTTATCTCTAAAGAGGGAAAGAACAAAACATATACCACTAGCACACCCAGGCAACAGATAGACTAAATGCAGGTAAACAAATGGGTAACAAGACACCGGGCAAGATATTACCTGTCTTTGATGCCCTCCCGGGAAGCAGTCACAGACACGTGGACGGGTCAATCAAAGGGGCTGGAACATACCGGTGGCTCCTGCAGAAGTCTCTACCGTGTACTCAGAGGTGATCAGTCTCTCTTCCTTCCCCCCTGATTCCTCCGTCCAACAGCGTCTTCCTTAGGACGGCTTACCGGCGGAGGCCATAGCCCGATGCCCCACGTTGGATGGACGCCAGATTGATGTAGATTAATTTAGAAATAAACAAAAATGTTTAAAAGTCTATCTGTTCCTGTCCAAATCTGAGATGAATAAATTGCGTATACGCAGAAGTAAGTTCACACTGACACATGCAGTTCAGGTTAAAAACACTTCAGGAAATTTATTAGCATCTAGTTAAAAAGCGGGCACGCAGGCCTTTTTATATGCAAAATGACATCATCATTGAATATCAGATAATAACAAATAAACATCATTAATTGGGTTAAATGTTAAGTGGCTATGTCAGTGTCCACCCATTAATATTATTAATTGGCTCAGAGATTTGAGTGACTAGTGAGGCACCCTCCCATCATGGGATGTCGTCGCCATTGCTCTTTAGCACGAGGCTTACTCGGTGGAAAGGGGGGCTTGGGCGTCATTTTACGTAGTTAGTGATGTCAGTCTCGTGGTCTGTTCCAAGGTTCTTTTATGAATAGAACATTTCATTTTGTCGCTGTTCTCCTGGCCTTGGATTATACTATGTTGCAAGTCAACGGAGATCCGCTAACTCCGGGGCTAGTTATGTCCTTAGAGAGAGAAAATACAATCTCTTATTCATTATACTGAATACTGTCAGGAAATTCTGTCATGTAAGGTGAACAAAATGGAGTTAGTACAATAATTCAATACAGGTTCTAATACAGATTTTAATAATTCTACATCAATACCATTTGTTTATGTATCCTTAAACATCCAATGACGTGTATACCTTTAAGAAGAATTGTGTAATACCCTTTTGTACACAAATATAATATACACACAAAATGGGGAACTAACATATACCAGAGCTATAACCTATCTCTGGGAGTTTTTCACCAGTAGGCCTGTTTAGGCAACCTCCCCATTTTTTCTTATGAAGAGTAGATCATACATATGAGTAATGTCTCATTTACATTATAGAGACTGCCAAATAATATTTTTCAGAAGCAAGACCTCAGGTAAATGGTAAAAAATGTTCAAGTCCAACTTTGGCAAATATTTCTGGCTGAAGTCAAATCAGAAGCATATTGTTACTGGAAATACTGATAGCAATGTTGATTGAAGTTCTTTTGCTCTGTTCCCTTCATTTGCTCTGGGCTAAGCATACTCAGGCACCCCCAGGTTTACTAAACTGATTATTGCTCTCTTGTAGCAGATTCATCACCTCAGGTCAGGGAGCCTTCCAAGAAATTCAAATATTCAACCTGTCGTTATCTGTTTCAAGCTGCTCCACTGCTAGTTTGCTTCCATCAAAATCCCCTCAATATGGCATAGAATAGGCTAGTACAAACATTACTACAATAAAAAAGAAAAAGAGACAGCGCCAAACAACCTGTAGGCAGCAACCCAAAATAGGGAATCCCCTCAAGACCCTATAGAGCAAGATAAAAACAAAATATAAAAGAGGGCTGCGCCACAATAAACAAACAATGTCTAGTTCCAATAGTGGTAACAGATATTAAAAGAAAGATCCAACCTAAATGTCCTCTCTGTCGTCCTTGAATACGGGAATAGAGTCTTCAGGTATAATATAGAAAATAAAAAGAGAGAACAGCCGATAGTGCAATATGTATAGCTCAGATGAAATAAAATTCAAGTAATGGTAGAGAACTCACAATTTCTAAGAGCTTCAGTCCAGCTCTAGGGTAAAGCACACACAGCGGTATAATCCTCGCTTATGGGATATATGGTGAGTACCTCTTCGTCAGGGATATCCAAAACTCAAAAAGAACAGAAACAACCAAATAGTGCTCTCTGTATAACTTGCTTCATAGGACTTAATTGAAAACGTACTTACAAGTATAGAGCAGACCAACTGCTCTTTGATGCCAGTGCTGGTGGAATAATCCCCACCTGGGATTTCTTGGGCTGCTGGGAGCTTGCAGAAGTGGTGTTTAAAATCAAGATAAGATATATAAAGTAATAAAAAGCAAAATAAAAAGCCAGGATAACTTAAATATATGTGTATAAAAAAAGATAATTGGTACTAGTAAATGACCAAAAATAACTTTAATTTTTAATACACAATATTAGTTTTCCATAACGCGTTTCGTCTACAGACTTTATCAAATGGAATACAGTACAATATTTCCTTTTGCCTATTCTTCCAAGAAATGCAAATATTCAACCTGTCGTCATCCACTTCTAGTTTGCTTCCATCAAAATCCCCTCATATGGAAATGAAGCTCAAAATCAAAACTGAACATTTACCAAAAAATCTCTACATCATCTAACTGTACTATAGTATATTTTCACATCCATTAAAATAAAAACACACCAATTAGGAATTATTCTAGCTCGATGATCGAATCTGAAGACAGGAGGCCAATATTGTGCTTATCCTTCTTTACTGAAATTTCCTAGCATCAAAGAAACAGTTAACAATGTGGATAAATCAACCAATCAGAATGTATATCAGTAACATGTAGTGCACGCCTCCCATTTCCTCTTTCTTTGAGTTAGCCGATCAGCAGCAGTCAACCATGAACGAAAACACCCAAAAGGCTAGTAGAACGGAAGAAATAAAGGCGATTGAAGTCACATAGTCAATCATGTAAACCAGTAGTCAAGAAACATGTAGAGAATCCCCACGTAGAGATAGAAAAGTCTTCACTCTAGAAATAAAGAGAAACATTGTGAAAGTATGGTCTGTTGGACAAGAGAAACACAACTTAATATCATCTGATATGGAGTTTAACATACTCTGACTAAGCCAGCTCTAGTGTAAGCGGTTTAAATAAACTTGTGTCGAATCAACAGGAGTTAAAAAAACTGGACAAGCCATTAGCATTAAGACTATGTATTAGTAAAAATGCAAAACATAAAATCGGAATAAGGAACCATAGTGAGGGACAAAAATAGGGTGGGAAAATATTTGCATCCTGTGTTTAATAAAATTTAGATTATTCAGTCACTGAGCTAGAATAATCCCTAATATTATGGCAAGACCGGACGGAGTCTTAATACTTTGCTGTTTAGCGGCAATATAAGTATGTTTGATATAGGTTTGAAAAGTAGATTCTCTGGACCAATCTGCAGAAGGTAAAATCTCCATGAGAGAACTGCCTGCCCGAAAGTGAGAGAAAGCAGCCGCACCTCTGACTGAAAGAGCACCAAAAGAGGAGTCAATGCCGGTGTTCTATCAGTTTGGTATACCCCGTCAGATTGCTATACCCACGTCACTTCCGGGGAGGGGAATCAGCTGTCTCCTGTGCTGCACATGCGTGCTAGCACTCCTGCTACTCCTCCACAGCAAGGTCCTGGAAGGTAAGTAAAACTAGTTTTACACTTTCATTATAGTTAGTGCATTCACTAAGCTTAGGACATGGGACATTTAGGGTTAATGTTAGGGTTCAAATTAGGGTTAGGATTAGGGACTTGTTCCTATTTAGTGATATTTCACATTAGGGGAATATCACTAGTGATTTCTCACACTTTATTTTAACCCTTACCCCAAGGGTTAGGGTAAGAATAGAGTGTGAGAGAGGTTAGAATCACTTACCTAACCCTAATTTGTACCCTCACTTAACCCTAAATGTCCTGTGTGCCTAAGCTTAGTGAATGCACTAACTATAATGAAAGTGTAAAACTAGTTTTACTTACCTTCCAGGACCTTGCTGTGGAGGAGTAGCAGGAGTGCTAGCACGCATGTGCAGCACAGGAGACAGCTGATTCTCCTCCCCGGAAGTGACGTGGGTATAGCAATCTGACGGAGTATACCAGACTGATAGAACACCGGCAAGCGTGAGTAGCTATCTAATTCAATAGGCAATGGTAGGACAGGAGACTGGATTGTGAGGTCAGACATAAAAGACAAGAAAGGTGGCCCGAAGGGGCATGAAGAGGGGTTGTAAGATGAACACAATGTGCCACACAGTTGAAAGTTAAAAGATAACAAAGCAAACCCCTTTAGACAAGTAATGCAAGGAATAGAAATCAAAGATGTGTAACAAATAAAAAATATATAATAAAAGGAAACTATAACAAGTTAAAAGGTATTTTAAATAAAAACCTGAAGGCAGTATAATCAGAATAGACTCACCTGGGAGGCAAACAGCAGAGAAAGAGGAAGTGGGAGGAGTCTGATTGCACTATATATTACTGATATACATTCTGATTGGTTGATTTTTTATCCACATTGTTAACTCTTTCTTTGCTGCTAGGAGGTTTCAGTAAAGAAGAATAAGCAAAATATGAAGCCTTCTATCTTGCGATAAAATTAACCCCATGCATGCATACTAACACTGATAGTATCGTACCAACAGAATTTAACACTTGTATTGGTGAATAAACACATAACTCAAAATATATTTACATAAACAAAGTGACAACAGCCACATCACAGGGGACTCATACACCATGTTATGGACACTCACCTTATCAAACAGGTACATTAATCAATAACAACACATTCTAGTTCCCACACTATACTAAAAATGGCACCAATGCTCCACATCCATTTTCAGTAGGAACTAGCGGTCATTCATGCTACATGCAATTTCACCCCAAAGTAAGAATACAATTTATTCTAATAATATCCAATTTGTCTGCTCCATTACCAATCTGAACAGTTCATGGTTTGTTCCTTCCCCATGATCAGTTGCAGTACTCGTTTACCCATGTCTTCACTTTTTGGTCTACTGCTCTAGATTTTTGAAAAACCCAAAGAGACAATATATAATTTCAAAAATATCCAATCCTCACCAGAAAAATATCCAATAAATCACCTGAAATATTGTCACACATTCCACAACTATGTAATTTTCAGACAGCTCAGAGATTGAAACAGTGTCATAAAAAAAAAAAAAAAAAAATCAATCTTTTCCAAATTAAATTAAACCTATACTTACTTATTTAGGACTATCCATCTCAAAATGCCCAAATTAAAGCGGCACTGTCATGGCCGAATCCCGTTTTTTTAAACTCCTCCCGACTCTACTACATTGTATTGTCCCCCTAGTTACCCCAAAATGTCCTTAAGCCCATCATATTACCTATTTGTTCATCTTTATTTTCTGCCTGGACCTAGGTCCTGGGAGCCGCCATCTTTGTGTGGGTAGTTGAAGTCCCTATGGGACACGTCATCTGTCCACACTAGATAGCGCTGTGAAATTCCCGTGCATGCCCAGTTAAACACTTGGGCATGCGAATGGGAATTTCATCTATTCATTCATTTGTCAGAAAGACGAATAAATGAATAGAAATTTAAAATGAATGAATGAAGAACTCTTCGTTTGTTTGTTTGGTTTATTACAAGGAGGGAGCCATCTGCATGCAGCTCCCTCCTTGTTATATGTAAAAATAAAAGCGGCGGGGGGACCTAAATTACAATAAAGGGGGACCTATTATCCTCCCCCACTGCCCCCACCCATGATCGGTGGGTGGGGGGCCTAAATGAAAATGGAGGGTGGACCTCCACCCCAGTCCCAACCCATGGGCAACAGGCAGGGACGTATTAGCCGCGAGGCAAACAAGGCATTTGCCTTGGGCGGCATTTTTCAGGGGGCGGCAAAAAACGCCGCCCCCCAAATGCCCAAGGCAAATGTCTTGTTAGCCTCGCGGCTAACAGACATTCTGGGCGCTGGGCGGCAGTGGCTGCAGCGCTGGGCGGGCGGCCGGCGAGGGAGCTCTTCCCCTGAGCGCTCCGCTCAGCTCCCTCGCGCGCCGCCAGCAGAGTGAGGCCGGGAGCCGGGTTGATGGCGTCATATTCCGGCTCCCAGCCTCACTCTGCTGGCGGCGCGCGAGGGAGCTGAGCAGAGCGCTCAGGGGAAGAGCTCCCTCGCCGGCCGCTCGCCCGCCCTGCAGCCACTGGACCCCAGGGAGAGGAAGAACCCCCCCCAGCATTACCAAAGGTAAGGAGGCTGGGGGGGGGTTAAATAAAAAAAAACACTAGTGAGTGTGTGTATGTCTGCTAGTGTGTGTGTGGATGTCTGTTAGTGTGTATGTTAGTGTGTGTCTGTTAGTGTGTGTGTGTTAGTGTGTGTGTCTGTTAGTGTTAGTGTGTATGTTAGTGTTAGTGTGTGTATGTTAGTGTGTGTGTGTGGATGTCTGTCAGTGTGTGTATGATAGTGTGTGTATGTTAGTGAGTGTGTGTATGTTAGTGTGTGTGTGTATGTTAGTGTTAGTGTGTGTGTATGTTAGTGTTAGTGTGTGTGTCTGTTAGTGTTAGTGTGTATGTTAATGTTAGTGTATGTATGTTAGTGTTAGTGTGTGTGTGTGTCTGTTAGTGTGGATGTCTGTTAGTGTGTGTGTCTGTTAGTGAGTGTGTGAGTGTGTGTCTGTTAGTGTTAGTGTGTATGTTAATGTTAGTGTATGTATGTTAGTGTTAGTGTGTGTGTGTCTGTTAGTGTGGATGTCTGTTAGTGTGGATGTCTGTTAGTGTGTGTGTTTGCCTGTTAGTGTGTGTGTGTGTGTTTGCCTGTGAGTGTGTGAGTGTGTGTCTGTTAGTGACTGTGTGTTTCTGTTAGCTAGTGAATGCGTATCTGTCAGTGAATGTGTGTGTGTGTATTTAGAAGGCGGAGCAGGGGGGAAGGTTGGGTGGCGGTTGCGCGGGTGGGGGTGGCGCGGGGGGGGTGCCTGAGTTTTGTCCTGCCTAGGGCAGCACAAAACCAGGATACACCACTGGCAACAGGTGGGGGCTTTAAATGACAATAGGGAGGACCTATTGTCCTCCCCCAGGCCCCCAACCTTGGGCGGCGGATGGGGGCTAAATGTAACCCACTCAGGTGACTAGGAGTCCCCAAGCCCCTAGCCCCACACACACACACAAAAAAATCCTACGTACCCCTCTCACCCTAAAAATGGTTAGGGGGGAACAATAAAACTAAATACTTGTAAACAAAACAAACTTTCTATTTGATGTCTTTTTTTTCTAAAAACCTTCTTTTTTCAGCCCCATAAAAGGCCAAATAAAAATCCATAATACTCGTCTAACTAATAATAAAAAAATAAAAATCCAGACAGTAAAAAAATAATCCATCTTCACCCCTGGAGGGCAGGGCTCTGCAGGGTGGGAAAAGGCTTATAAAGCCTTCCCACACCCTGCAACTAGGCTCAGAGCGCTCTGATTGGTTGGTTTAAGCCAACCAACCAGATTACTCTGAAAGGTAAATGAAGAGACTGACAAGTAAGTCTCTACATTTACCTGTCACAGCACTCTGATTGGTTGGCTTGAAATCCAACCAATCAGAGTACTCTTGTCATTTTACACAGCGTGGGAAAGTTCGTGGAAAATGCTATGCACATTTGTGCACTTTACACCTGCACAATATATACCTTATGACTGTAATATCGATCTTTTGCCTGGCATTATGCTCTCTAATTGGAGATTTTATCCCTTATCGCTTCTGAAAACCAGATAATGGAAGAATATATTGGAGAAGCCTTAAAGGACCACTCTAGGCACCCAGACCACTTCAGCTTAATGAAGTGGTCTGGGTGCTAGGTCCCTCTAAGATTAACCCTTTTTTTAATAAACATAGCAGTTTCAGAGAAATTGCTATGTTTATAAATGGGTTAATCCATCCTCCAAATCCTCTAGTGGCTGTCTCATTGACAGCCGCTAGAGGCGCTTGCGTGATTCTCACTGTGAAAATCACAGTGAGAACACGCAAGCGTCCATAGGAAAGCATTATGAATACTTTCCTATGAGACCGGCTGAATGCCCTCGCAGCTCTTGCCGCGCATGCGCATTCAGCCGAATGGGAGGATCGGAGGCGAGAGCTCCCTGCCCGGCGCTGGAATAAAGGTAAGTTTTACCCCTTTCCTCTCCCAGAGCCCTGGCGGGAGGGGATCCCTGAGGGTGGGGGCACCCTCAGGGCACTATAGTGCCAGGAAAACGAGTATGTTTTCCTGGCACTATAGTGGTCCTTTAATAAATGCTCCATCAGATGCTCTTTCTCTCCTGGCTTCTTACTTGTATCAAGGCTACTTAATAGCATCAAAATAAAAAATGTGCACTACATACCATTGATAACTAAACTATTGATATGTTGAAAGGGTCTACACTGTTCACTAAATTAAACCGGAGGGGAGCGTGCAATTTAGGGTGCTTAAAACAAGGGCACAACTGGAAGACAGCCTTTATTACACATAGCAGACACTACAGATATACTGTCATGCCATTTGGCCTTTGCACACCGAATGCCTTTCAAGACCTTATTAATGATGTCCTCAGAGAACATTTACAATTATTCATTATCGTATACCTTGATGATATCTGGGTTAATTCGCCAGCCTTTCAAACGCATCACATGCATGTAAGACAAATCTTGAAAACTTTATTGCAAAATTATCTCTTTTGCAAGTTGGAGAAATGTATGTTTGATCAGGCCCAAATTCTGTTTTTGGGTTATGTAATGTTAGAAGAATTGATCAAAAAGGATCTGCTTCAGTTAGCTGCTGTATTAAACTGGTTACTATCCATTGGTCTGGTTTTGCAAATTATTATGGACGTTCTATAAAGGACTTCTCCAGGGTAAAAAACACCCTCAAAAAATAATCCACCAAAAAGATTATCCACTGGGGGATACAGTGGCTAGTTAGTAGGTGGATATTACCAGAGATATCCAGGACTTGAACCTTTGTAGACATTAACCCCTTATGGACACAACTTCTGGAATAAAAGGGAATCATGACGCAATATTTCCGTCATGTGTCCTTAAGGGGTTAATGGAAAGAAACTGGACTTTTTTTTAAAATAACATTCTAAACTGGGGTGCTTACACTTCAACAGTAAACAAAAATTGTAATATTATATACACTATTTACATTGTAATACACAAGTGAAGTAAATGTTAAAAAAAAATGTTAGCCATTAATGAGCAGTTACAGTAAAATACAATCATAGATGCAGTGTCATAATTCAGGCTTTAGTCAATCAGTTGCCAAAGAGAACACTGATCTTATAACTCTTAGCAGAGGTGGCTCTTTAATTAGGCGGTTTAGGTGGCTGCCTAACGCCTTGCGCTGGATGGGGCCTCGCAGCCGCCTTAACCACCTTAGGAAAGACTGCTTCTCTGTGCCGCCGGTCTGCAGCTCCGCAGTGTGCAGAGCTGCAGACCATGTGTCTCACAAGATCTGATCAATCAGAGTGATGGAGCTGCAGACCGGCGTCCATGGCCACCGGACCACCAGGTCTTTTCATCCACTACCTCACAACTTCATCCTCCTTCCCCCAGTATACCCCATCCATCACAACTTTTACCCCCTCCCAGTAACCCCTCTCCACACCATCACCCTCCCTCCCTCCCTCCCACTGTCACCCCCTTCCTCACAATTTCACCCCTCCCTCCCAGTATACCCCTTCCCTCACAAATTCACCTCCTCCCAGTATCCCTCCTTTTTTACACCATCACCTCTCTCCCTCCCACTTTCACCCCTCCCTCTCAGTATCCCTCTATTTCACATTATCACACCCTCCCTAAAAACCTCACACCTCCCTCCCAGTATCCTCCTATTTCACACTATCACCCCATCCCTCAAAACCTCACCCCTCCCAGTATACCCCCTCCCAGTATCCCCCCTAACAACTTCACCCCCTCCCAGTATCCCCCTCTTACACACCATCACCCCATCCCTCCTTTTCACCCCCTCCAATTTCACCCCTTCCTCCTGTATGCCCCCTCACTCACAACTTCACCCCCTCCCATTATCCCCCCTCTTTTACACCTTCAATCCCCTCCCTCCTACTTTCACCTTCTCCCTCACAATTTCACCCCCTCCCTCCCTTCCAGTATTCCCCCTCTTTCACACTATCACCCCCCTCCCTCACAACTTCAACCCCTCCTAGTACCCCCTCTTTCACACCATCAACCCCTTCCATCCCACTTTTACCCCCTCTCTCACTATTTCACTCCCTCCCAGTATACCCTCTCCCTAACAACTTCACCCCCTCCCTCCCAGTATCCCCCTCACAGTATTACCCCTCCTTCCCAGTACCTCACCCGCACAGTATTACCTCCTTCCCTCACAGCATCCTTTCTCCCTCTCACCATCACCCCTCCCTCCCAGTATCCCCTTCACAGTATTACTCCCTCCATCTCAGTATCCCCCCTTACAATATTACCCCCTCCCAGTATCATCCCTTCCAGTATAGCCCCCTCCCTCCCAGTATCCCCAAAGTATTACCCCTTCCCTCACAGTATTCCCACCCACAGTATTACCCCCTTCCCTCACAGTATTACTCCCCTCCCTCACAGTATCACCCCCCTCACTCAAAGTATCACCCTTCTCCTTCACACCATCACCCCCTCCTACACACCATCTCCCTTCCTCACAGTATTACCCCCTCCCACACACCATCACCCCCTCTTACACACCATCTCCCTCCATCACAATATAACCCCCTGCCACACACACCATCACAAACCTCCCTCACCTGGCATACTTGCAAATTAAATGTATTTATTGCAAATTAATTTTATTTGCAAATTATGCTACAACTACAGCCAGAGAGCTCACAATAAAGAGGCACAGGAAGCTGCGACAATGCAAGCTTCTGAACAATGACTGCAGAGACTAACTCTCTGTATTTAACGGTGCAAGCCCGCCTTTTAAATAGCAACTGCTCCTTACACTCACACACACGAAATCCAACCCTATTATTTTTTCACTTTGGTTGTTAGTGGGGGCCTTATGTTTGAGTTTCGCCTAAGGCCTCATAAAGTCTAGATTAGAGCCTCCTCTGACTCTTAGAGAAATACTGCTGTGTCAGGAATTCAAATCAAAATAGGGTTCTTTAGACCAGTGGTTCCCAACCCAGTCCTCAAGTACCACCTACCAGTCAAGGATTTAGTGATTACCCTGTTGTGTTCAAGGTGTTTTTTTTTTTTTAAACACCTTAGTCACACCTGAGTAATCATTAAATCCTGGACTGGTAGGGGGTACCTGAGGACTGGGTTGGGAACCACTGTTCTAGACATTTGGACACTTCAGCTTTTCAGTCAGACCAGCAGGCAGGAGTTGCCTGGTTTTACCCTTGCTGTGTCTGTGTGGGAGTGGAAGGAAGCCTGTGTTATTGATCCTAGTCAAACTAATGAGGTGATTAGGTTACTGCTGTGTCTAGTCAGCCTCTGAGGGTGCCAAACTGCCAAACCTAGACCAATTTTTAATTACTGACATAGGTTATTGTTTTACTGATTTGTGGGTTTTGTTTCTTTTGAGAGACAGATTATTGGATTTCAAGTATGCTTGTGTTTTTGCAGATTGCCATACAGTTTGTGGTAGTTTACTGCACAAGTGAAATCTGCACTTAATGTGGTAGGTCTTTATTTTTAACTCTTTTTAGAAAGAAAATCCAGTATGTGCTGTTCAAGCACTGTGTGCAGTGTAGTGTTTCAAACGCATTAGCATCACAGTAGTACTAAATCCCCCAAGCAGCAACTCATTTTTCAACACAAGCATCTATTTTGGCTTTAAAAAGTTGTTAGTTTACACAGTACACATTCATATCCTAATTTATTTTAATAAATAAAATCAATAGTAGGTAGTAATCCAAAGAAGAAATTGAGAAAGGGAGGGTGTTGTTTTCCCCAAGCCACCATCAGCAGGCGTACCATGGCCTCTCAAAGTCATTTATTTGTTAGGGAAATATGTCTGCTGACACTTCTGCTGCCCTGGACACAGACACCATAAGTACTGCCATAAGTAGCAACACATCTGCTAGCCCTGCCACCAACACCATTAATAGCATTCAAGCTCAACATACCTGTTACTTCTGATTCACCACCCAGAAGGCAAATTAATTTTTTCTTAACCCACGAATGCTGCAATTGGTGACACAATGTCTAAAGTAGCAGAATAATCTATATTTGCATCCCTAGAGTCACCTAGGCCTCCAAGTAGTAGCATGGCAGGGCTTTTCCCAGCATGTATTGGAGAAAATGATATAAACATCGGGCAGTAGGTCCTTATGGCAGCCAGGAAGATAAAAAGCACCTTTGGACAGGTGGATTGTACCATCCCAAACACAGTCAGAGGTTCCTTTAGAAGCTAGTAGACTCCAAAAATATTATCAGCTCAAACAGAGTACTAGCTTAGCTCTATTAGCCTGAGACCACAATTCCAAGTCATCCTTGAGTAGGTTGCACAAAGCAAGGATGCTTGCATGTGCTAAGTGATGCTTCTTATGTAGCTCCGGATCCTTCAATGTCTGACGCAAAACACTCTGACGTAGGATCATAGAGTCCCACTGTATTTGCTGTTGAGGAAGACAATAAGGATATCGTTGTCCGCCTCTAACCTGACCTGGTCTCCCATGCACCACAGTTCCTTGCTGGTAGTGCTGAAGTTGCTACTGAGGCTGCTGCAGGCACTGCTGTTCATCTTCTCATGGAAAAACCATCCATGGTGGGTGCATTTTGGCAGCTAACCTGCTATTGTCCTTTTTATAATAAACTGCTTCTGTGAATGAATGACACATGTTTAACCATTTATGTGCCATCAGAATATTGCAGTGTGTGTATTTCTGGAAAATTCATATACTTTTAATGTAGTTTAGTTACTTATTAGTACTTATTTGTCGTTACATTGATTAACATGGAGTCATTTGTGTAGCTTGCATATATTATCAAATCAGCATTATGATTTTAAAGTGGCCACTGGGGAAATACATTTTAATTATGAAGTAGGTATGTAAATAGCACCCCACCAGTACTCTAGATTTTTGGTATTCCACACAGGTTTGTCTCTAGTGCACCCTCTCCCACCCCACACCCCCCAGGTTATTTCTGGGTCTTTTAATTTTGAATAAAAATAGGAAGACTCAAAACAAACTAAAATTATCTTTTGTTACATACTTTATAGTTATCACTTGATGAAAGATTGGTTAGATGGTCATTGCTCGCAATCCATCGCAAACAAATAAATTATGTATCATCTTGATTTGCGTGCGAATAGGTTTATCTTGTGTGATAAACATGGATTTTGCATTTGGATCTGGTGAATTATTGGGTGTTACGTGGATAATCAAGTTAAAGTTTAAAAAGTGTCTTACGGTTAAAATGAATCCTTTCAACATACTTTAATACAATAGTTCAATGCATATCACACAATAGACATTGTAAAATGCATAAAATCAATTACACCTTCATACATTTCTAAATTATGTATATCTATGTGTGGTGTCATGTTCTGTCTTGGGAGTTAAAGTTCTGCAACACATTTGTATCTTTTCTCCAATCAGACCATAGCTAATTACCACTGTGGACAATTCATAGATGACATTAAAGGGACACTCCAGGCACCCAGACTACTTCTGCCTATTGTAGTGGTCTGGGTGCCAACTCCCACTACTCTTAACCCTGCAAGTGTAATTATTGCAGTTTTTTTTATAAACTGCAATAATTACCTTGCAGGGTTAACTCCACCTCTATGGGCTGTCTACTAGACAGCCACTAGAGGGCACATCCTGCTCTATAGCAGAGAAAACCTGTGCTAGAGCGTCGCTGGATGTCCTCACGCTGTGTGAGGACCTCCAGCGTAGCTCAATTCTCCATAGGAAAGCATTGAAAAGCATTTTCAATGCTTCCCTATGGGAAGCCCTAATGCGCATGTGCAGCATTGCCGCGCATGCGCCTTAGGTCTCCCCGGCCGGCCGACGTAATGCAGAGGAGGAGCGGTGGAGGAAGAAGCAGCGACGTGGGACATGTCACTGCCTCTGGTAAGTGACTGAAGGGGTTTTCACCCCTTCAGCAATCAGGGATTGGGAGGTGGGAGGGAGAGGGGACCTGCAGTGCCAGGAAAACAAATTGTTTTCCTGGCACTGGAGATTCCCTTTAATGTGTACAATGTTCACAATGACAATTGTGTGTTAATATCATTACCTATTATAACATGATTTACAAAATCAACTAATTAAGATGTTTGCTGGAGTGTACGCACTGTTAATCCATTATCAGCATCTTTTTACAAAGATCTGTATGAGTGTTTGTTAGCTCCACTCTAGTAGCAGATGTAGACATCAGTAGTACACTTCATGTGATGAAAATGAAATGACCATAGCACACAAAGCTACTTTTGATGTATGGGTAAATATTTAATCTGTCAAACTGTTTTATAGCAGATCATGGTGACTGCTATCTTTTGATAGACTGTGTGCTTGTTCCTGCATGTACGTTTTTCACTCACAATTCTACTAGCATTTTCCCTCAAATTAAAAGACATATAAATATATAGATTTTATTATTGAAACCTAAAAACCACATTAATATTTCCATAAAGCTTTTTAAATGGAAAAGCCATTAATTCACCACTCTACAGGACAGTTCTGAAATGCAATTAATAATTTATCTTTGAGAGATATGGAAAAGTTGCAGCTTTTTGCTATGGCTGGTGTTTGACCAGACAGGCATTGTGATTAGGCACACGGGGGTATTAGAGTCACTTTACACCTTGAGGATCCACCTTAATATTCCAAGCAACCAACATCATAAACTATGACATCCAGAGTCCTTTTATGCATCTGATTGTCTTATTAAGTTTTCCTCACTTCTTCTTCTTCAGAGGGATTGTGACCACCAGTGGCATACACATGACCCATGGGACCCCGGTGCGAAAATTGATCCGTGGGCCCCAGCGCTTACTCGGCGCAGGTCAGGGCCGCAACACATGGCAGCGGGCACCTGGTCGCAGGGGTTGCAGGGCTGCGACCCCACGAACGCGGTATGCACACACACTTAAAGGACCACTACAGACACACAGATCACATCAGCTCAATGAAGTGGTCCCTTGCGCGCCCCCGCCCGCCGGGGTTAGCAGGGCCAGCCTGGGGGGCCCTAAGGTGGCCGCCTTGTGGGCCTCCTAGGAGAAGAGGCTGGCCCTGTGGGTATATACCGGGTCGCAGGGGCGGCCGGGCCCCCTGGTGGGCCAGGCCCGGTCGCCGCCGCGACCCCTGCGACCCTGGTATGTACACCACTGGTGACCACCAAAAGCACTGTGATATAAGATATAGGGTGCTGTTTCATTGTGACATTTATATAAGCCTTTTCTCATTTTCCTGTTGATTGTATACAATATTGAATCAAATTTGCTGAAATCAAATCAATCTTATAAACTATTGGTCTTCTTGGGGTTTATTTATATCTATATATTTTTGGAAAATACATATTACACAAAATATGGAATTTTTAAATATACATTATTTGGATATTTGTAATCTTCACTAGTAAAATGTCTGTAATTTCGGTAATTTATTTAAAAATGGATTAATATGGGTTATGGTGTTTTTCCAATTAGTCCTGCCAATTCACAATAACCATGTCACCCCATCTGTCACCCCATCTATCACCCTGCTTGATCACTATATATTTGATTTATGCACAGATGATTTAGATATATCCATTTCTGCAGTAGGCAATTTAGCTCTTGGCTCACAAATATTCTCAAAAGGACAGTTTCAAAGACTAAAGAAAATGTGTGCAAATTCAAGAAACAGTGAATTGTCATGTAAATTAACAAAAGATTTCAGACATAAATAATATTTACAGACTATTGTAAAGAGGATTGCAAATGAAATTGCAGAAGTAGGTAAAAAATAGCTTTTCTTGCCTAATCCTAAAAAAAAAAAAATATGTAAAAACTGCATTTTGGAATATGACCTCTAGATGGCCTTACAAGCCTTTTCTGTTCACATTTTAGCACCAGACAAAGAGTTATGACTTGCAAGACCTTATGTATGTGAATCGTATTTTGAACTCAAATACATGCATAGTGCAAATTAACAGTTCGATTTAATTTAATGTTGTTTTGCTCCCATTATGATTGATATATTAAATTCTCAGATTTATTCATCCAAAACAGCAGAGTAGGTTTATTATTGTTAAATTCATTTTGGTTTTATTGCTTTTTTTGTCACAAAAGTATAGTTGGCCCCAAGCATATTATTGACACAATGAAATTGTTGTTATGACTCATGTATATTATCTTATTATATATGTAGTTAATACCATGGTTTGGGAACAACCATGTTAGATTTAAATTTCCTTTAGGCATATTGTTCAAAATCTGTATTAAAAGGTTTTGCTGTGCTCTGGCTTTACTTTGAAATGTAGCAGTATTCTTTAGAAAAAAAAATCTCCTTTTTTAAATAATAATAAAAAAAATGTAACTGGCAAACAACTCCAAAATAAATTGTAAGTTTGGATAGTAGCAATGTTTGTAATGCAAGTGTAAAAATCAATACTTATTCATATCAATACAAATGCATAGAAATTATACTAATATTACCATTATACAATTATGTGAAATAAAATAAATACAACCAGAGTCAGTAACCAGTAGATAAAGTTTTCTGACTTTCTGTCAGGTACCCTTATTACTTTATTTATATGTCACTGCTCTTTTAACTAAATCCCAATTTAAACAGACTTTTCCCAATCCTGCGGAGCTTGATTAATGAGCCTGGCTATCCATTCAACACCTTGCAGTTCACACATTGCATCGTCGAAGCTCAACTGTATCTAACCATGTGATTTTCGGTATTCCTACATGTCCTGTCTCCTATCTGCTCAACTACTATTCCTGTATTTGTCCTCTTTGTTCCTGTTTTCTCATATAGCTATTACTGTTTGACTCAACTGGATAGTCTTCTCACCTCTCTGTCACACCCGTTGGATAAACTTAATAGTGTACGACTTGGAACTTCCTTCAAGACCAGTCTCTGCCTTGCAACCTTATGGTTGAGTGAGAAAGTTTGGCGATATATATTTTTATTTATTTAATTCCAAACATTTTCTTAGTTGGGGTGTTAGGGTATAAAGATACAAATACATTTAGACATTCAAAGCTAACAAAGGTGCAATGAACATAAAGTTGTTATTAAAAAGTACAATACATCTTGCAAAATTCACAGTGTATAAAGTGAAATCAAAGTACATATATAAACTATAATAGTTTTTTATGACCAAGTTTTAATTAGTAATTAAAGAGAACACTTTCCCACAGAAGGAATGCAGTAGGTGCACGACCAATTTGGAAAATCATAACCTTAACCGTTAAACACAATGGACAGCGCGTTTCACCATGAAATCTATAAAGTCTGCTCTCAGCATAAAGTTTATCTTAAAACAAATAGCAAATGTACCCTTTTTTCATTATTAACGCTATTAATGAACGGGTTGGAAAAAACGTAAAAGAAAAGTATCATGTCAGCATTATAAATAATTACTTGGAAAGTGGGAATGCGGTTGGTTGAGGAAAAATTAGATAGTGAGATGATCAGATTAGGGGAAGTTTAAACTATTATAGAGCAGGCTTATGATGATCTAAAGAAATGGAGGATCAAGATGAGAATGAAAGAAGGCTTCTTTGGGATTATTAGGCAACAAGCTTGAAGCTAATGAGCATAAGGTTACTTAGAAGCAGACAGCAGCAGTAAATCTTCTGTAAATTATGTGAACTAGACCCCCCTGAACTGGTAATATTATTAATTGGAGCTTATATTAAAACTAAATATATATATATCTATTCAGAAGTGGCCATGTCTTTTAAAGGACCACTATAGTTCCAGGAAAACATACTCGTTTTCCTGGCACTATAGTGCCCTCAGGGTGCCCCCACCCTCAGGGTCCCCCCACCCTCTGGGTCCCCCTCCCGCCGGGCTCTGGGGGGAGGAAGGGGTTAAACATACCTCTTTCTCCAGTGCTGGGCGGGGAGCTCTCCTCCTCCTCTCCGCCTCCTCTCCGCCTCCTCTCCGCCTCCTCTCCTCCTCTTCGGCTGAATGCGTATGCACGGCAAGAGCCGTGCACGCATTCAGCCAGTCCATAGGAAAGCATTCTCAATGCTTTCCTATGGACGCAAGCGTCTTCTCACTGTGAAAATCACGCTGAGAAGCGCAGAAGGCCTCTAGCAGCTGTCAATGAGACAGCCACTAGAGGCTGGATTAACCCATAGGTAAACATAGCAGTTTCTCTGAAACTGCTATGATTACAGAAAAAAAAGGTTAATCCTATCTGGACCTGGCACCCAGACCACTTCATTTAGCTGAAGTGGTCTGGGTGCCTATAGTGGTCCTTTAATGTGATGAGACAGTGTGCATTCACTTTTAGCTGTTGTCACATCCGATCAGTCAGCTTGGCACTGCTTTCAGAGTGTAGCAATGATCTGTATCTGCTGGGTCTGAATAGGGACCCTGCTCAGATTAGATGTCATTTTAGTGGACAGTAAAGTCCACTATTGCAGAATGGAATGGACATTAATGTGTTGAAGGAACATTAAAAATCTGAATAAACCTTAAATAAATGACTTTTTCATATATTTTGTTTTTGGAGCAGTAAGATTTGTACTTAGCATTAACGGCTTAAATTACAGTTAAGGAAAGGTCTAATAAGTAAGATAATGATACAAATATCATAATAAAGAGTGCAATGTTCATGGATAAAGTTGGATGCCAGATCCTTACCCTTTAAAACTTAGATTCTAAATAAGGATAGAAACTATACAAAATAAACTTGTAAGGGATTACATATTATATGGAGAACATAAAAAAAGAAATTAAATATATTTATTAGTTGTAATAAATGAATTAGAATAATTGTTGTTTTTTTCTGATTAACCTAATCAGTTAATGATTCATTTCTAACTATATAATTATTAGACTTACTGATCTTTTGACATTTAGCAAATGTTACCTATAATTTTCCTTTTTATTATTATTTTAGATAAATAGCAAGTATATTCTTGTTGTAAAATAACTTAATGCAGAAAACGTGTCAAGCTTACGGTACAACAGGGCCAAGCAGCTCAGTCAGTACCTCAAAGGAAGAGTTGTAACAGCTGAAAATGTGATAGATAAAAAGCTACCTACTCTCTATCACTGTGATTCAAAGATGTGTGAGAAAATATTATTAATTGTAGCACAAGGTTACAGGAATGACCGAGTCAAAGACTTAACTTCCATATCCCACAGAGCACAGAAATCTAGATTTGCTGTCAATTACTCTGTGACAGTATTTATGTTGCACAGTGACCTGGCATCCCAGTGTGCTTTCTAAACAGTATTCCTGCTATGATCAATTATTGTAGAAGCCAGAGGATAGATCGTATCAGTGGGCATCCCAAATGTGCCAGATCTAGAATGAAACATAATATTCAAAGTAAGGCAAATGAAAATAAACACAAAGCTCTCTCCGTGGCATACGGGAGCTGGTGAAGTGTGCATTAGGCTATCAGTATTCTTCCCTGATAACATGCTTTGAAAATTAATAGTCAGTTAGCTCAGTGAGAGGACCAAATAGAGGATAATGGAAGAGTAGACCAACGATGTTAATTATGCTAATACTACATTGTGAGCAGCAGATTAAAATATTCAGTCAACCTTTCAGTTTACAATCACTATTGTAATTAAAAATATATATGTGAATGCATTTTTATTAACTAGTAATAGACTTTTACCACCATCATTTATTTTTTTTGTGTTTGACTAGTAATTGTTGACTGACACATTAAACCTCATAAAACTGAATAATGCATGGCATTGTGTATAGAGTGTTAATATAGAAATTATAAGTAAGATCTTAATATTACATTTGTACAAATGTTTTGACAAAACAAGATAATAGTCTACAATTTATCAAATGCCAGTTTTAAATTGAATTCTTACATTTTCTACAATAATTCACCTCCCTCTTTTTAAACAATGTTATTATTATTATTTGTGGTATTTCTTTATATCTTTATGTGTATGCATTCATTCTTTTTTTTCTAAATCTTTATTTAAGGTGGTTTTAATTTTCACACAATATGGATGTGCATACAACATAAAGTGTTAACATTATAGGAAATAACAGTACACATTATTACATGCATTTTGAGTACAATCTATAGCAGGAAATCTATTTGGGCCAACAATAATGTACATTATGCATTGGGATCATAACATGTAAACAAAACTGAGCATTATGGTGTCTTAGGACCATGGTGTAAGAAAAGAGAAAGAGAAAAGAGAGTAACCAAAAATGAAATACAAACAAAGCCCTGTGAATTATTATTATTATTATGATATATTTATTATGATTATTATGTGGAGTATGTCTCCAATTTTCTATATTAGAGGTTCCCCATATGTTGTGTCTTAGCTATTTGAGCTAGTTGCCTTTGTACAAGGTGGTCTAGTGGGGTGGGCATGCTGGATATTGATATTGATTCTTTTTTTGTTCAGTATATTATAATTTTTTGTTGATAAGTCAATAAAACAATTTTGAAACAAGAATCATTTTGTGAATAACCTTTATTCACTGTGGATGTTTAAAAGACTGGTGATTCATTTTATATAATATATGAACAGCCGAGGGCAGCTATAAACTAATATTGTAAGCAAAATTCTTAAGTGCTAAAATATACTGGTATATTTTAAATGCATTTTAATTTTCCAAAAACACAACATGGCGATATTTCATACATATCAAAAAATTAACTATTTTTTGTTTTATACAATTCCATATTACTACAACCTTTCACACTGGATTCAGTCCCAACCAGAATACTTTTCCTGCTGTATCAAAGAAAAAAAAAGGGTAATATGGAAGTGATGTAGGACGTGGAGTGATGGGTGAGCGATAGCTCGTGAACGCAGTGTGTACGACCTCGACCTGCGGAGTACCAAACAAAGGAGGAGAGAAGGAACATCTGTGAGCAGAGCAGAGTAGGTATTCAGCAAACAGTGTGGGTAGTGTGGAGCAGAGGCATCCTGTCCCTTGAGGCGGGAAGCCTCTCATCAGAATGGCAGAACAGAGAGAGAAAGAGTATCCCAAGAAGTACCGAAAGGGGTTTCTGTGGCTCCCAGATTGAGCCTCGCTGTGACGGGAGGTTGGAACACCAAACCGATATTCGGAGGGGCATTGCTACATTTTGTGATACTTACCTTGGAAAAAACAGGCGGAAATCCAAGCTGACGGACGGCTGGTGGCTTTGAGCTGAGTCAAGCTGCAACTGACAGGGAAACTGTGAGTTAAATGAAGTTAAACAAAGTTGTTTTTTTTTTTTTATATACTTTTCATTATGTTTATTTATTTGCTAGTACTAAACAAACTATCCTATAATAACCGGTAATAATCTGTTAATAACCTGTTGAAGATATACAGCTGTATTCTAAGGGGGCATAGAGCATTGCAAACAGTAAAAACTAAATATTACAAATTTGATCAACGTGACTAAACAGTCAGATTATACTGACATCCAGATAGTTATCTGGAAATTCATTGGGACCCTTTTTCCCCCATAAAATTCTAATCTCATCAAGTGGAATTTTACCCTGAAAATATAAAAAAAAAATAATAATTTGAAGCTCTGTAAGTTAACCCACTAAGGGGTTCATATACCCGAATGCCTACTCTCTGCCAGTTCCATCTTAACCCAAAATCAGAAAATAATATTGGGAGAAGGGCAACAAAAAAGAAATAATCAAGCAGATACCACAAAAGAAGGAAAATATATATTTTTATTTTTATTTTATTTTTTTATTTTGGTCTCTCCCAACTAAAATTAAGTAATGACTACTAAAAAAGATGAACGCAAAACTGAAAAGGCACAGAAGAAGAAGTGAAAAGTTAAGAGGTCAGCGCTAATAATAATAATAATAAGGAATAGGTAGGCAGCGGCCTGGCAGAGGGTAACCCTCTAACCCTCTAGCAGAAGAGTAGAAAACAACAACAACAGTAGTGCAAGGCTACGCCAAAATGTATCAGTGTAGACTATAGGAAATAAAAACAAGTATATAGATAGAGCATATATATAAAAAGTAAGTGCATATAAATCAGTCCAAGATAATCTGAAGTTGCACTCTAGCGACAAGTGTCTTTTAAGGTGCTTTTGGTGATGGGGTGTCCTCACTGTTCATAGAAGTTTGATTATTCTCGTGATATGGAAGACACAAATAAGAGACCGATCCTATAGACTGAGTGGGTCAATATATGTGAGAATATGAATATATATATATATATACATATATATATATATATATTTATTAAACTCACATTTAGAAGAGCCATAGCCAGCTCAGGTATAACAGGCTTACAGCGGTATGATCCCCGCTCATGGGATATATAGGTGATTGTCTTCTGGAGTGAATGGTGTCCAGCTCTCAGGAAAGGGATATATAAAGACAGCTGATAGTGCACTCTGTTATAACAGGGTATGGAGTTGTAAGAGAAATAAAAATTTACTAACAAGTGTAGTGCAGGCCAACTGCACTCTGATGACAGCATTGGTGGTATGATCCCCACCACGGATAGTCTTGTAAGCACGCAATAAAATTGGTAAAAAGCCAGGTAAAGATAAAAAATGTGTATAAAAAGATAGTTGGCACAAATAGTGACCATAAAATCTTTAATTATATAGATACACAAATATTAAAACCATTTGCGCATTTCGCCACTGAGGCTTTTTCAAAATGGAATAAGATTAACAATCCTGGCTGATAAGAGTATATATAGGTGCATAGAAAGTTATAAATTGGCACCAAAAACGTCATCTAGTTAGTAGCCAATAGAAAGGAGTCATACATTAAATTTTACATAAATGAAAATAAAAAGTTTTACAATAATAGTGACATTACAGAGGGTCTAAACGGTTAAACTAACTTAAAAATGAGGTGTGAGGGCTTAGAAAAGCTTAAATTGCGAGTCACATGACTCCCGTGTAAAAAAGATGCAATGCATGTTGGGAAGAAGAAGAAGGAAGAAAGCAACCAGAAAGAAAGAGAGAAAAAGTAAAAAAAAAAATGGCTTGAATTTTTTTCTCCTGTAACTACAAAGTATTTTCCGCTGGATTCATCACAAATTTTACAGAAACATCTATAGTAAGCAGCGAAATGGAGAATTCTAAAACTCTACTGGATTCCTCAAGCGACTCAGAGTCTCAAGTAACCACAATGGACTGTTAAAAAAAAAAAAAAAAAAAAAGTACCTAGATCAACATTTTCTCAAATATAAAAAGACATTGATAGAAACACCAAAGTAATCACAGCAGAAGTAATATGACTGGAACAAAAAATTGAAAATAATGAAAAACAACTCACAAACCTCCAAACTAAATTGAATACAGCAGAAGAGAAAAGTCTGCATATGAAAATCAAATTATATGAAACTAACATCCAAGACTTAGAAGACAGACAAAGAAGAATCAATCATTGTATAAGACGGGTATCAGAGGAGTGTCAACCGCAAGAATTAGAAGAATATTTCACCAAATTGTACAAGATAATTGACCCATATGGTCAAAAGAAGGAAATTATTTTTGAACGTATTCGTAGACTGCAAAAGCCAAAGGGAGTACCTGAATCAAATTTAAGGGACGTAATTATCAGATTTTATTCATATAAAATAAAAAAAAGTTCATAATGACTTTCAGAGATATGAACACTTTACCATCAAAATACAAACATTTAAAATGTTTTCCAGATCTTTCGAGGGCCACTAGATTGGCATGAAAATTCTTTACTCATGCTACAAAGGTCTTGAGAAATAATAACATCGAGTATAGATGGGGATTCCCAACTAAATTTCTAATATAGTATGAAAATTCAACTTTAATCTTTTATTCCAGTCAAAAGGTCACCACTTGGCTTGAGATAAAAAAATTAAGTGACGTTTAATTTATTTGATCGAATAATATTGTTTCATGCAAGTCTAATGATAAAGTTAAATGTTTCTCTTATTTTATTACCTATTAAATACGCTATTGCACAATAAATGGTTCGAAACCATAAGACAAAGGAAAATAATGGTTATGGTTGTGTAATGTAATAGTTATGCAATGGTTATGTAATATACTGTATTGGTGTAAGATAGAAGGTACTACAACACTGTAAAAGGCCATACAATTAGAGGCAACAGAATGATGGATAACAGTACGCTAAACAAATTTAAACAACAGATTTATAAAAAATAACAATGTAAATATTTAGGACTTAAGTTTGGAATAAGTATTCAATAAAGGATGGTTCAGGAAGGCATAGAGTTGGACAATGACAAAGTACTGAACAGATTTATAAATATCGTTGTAAGTTATATAGTCTACCGATGTAACATAGTGGACATAAAAGAAGAAAAAAAAAGGAAAGGGAATAAAAGGGGAAAAAAAGAAAGGAAAAAGGATGTGTATTTTATTAATAGTTCTATATCTCACTAAGAACTCCTGCCGCATGTCCTCCATAGGCAATTATATTGAAGTAACTGAAAACTAAATTAACGACTAGTTGTTTAAATCTCACAATAACTTTAGAACTGACAAATTTTATTTCCTATTTGTTAAGAATTTAGATAAATGAAATTTCTCTCCAAGGTAGCTACTTTGGGATGATTAACATACAATCTAATTTGAGAATACCTAATCTTATAAAAAAAAATATGTCTCAGTCCATCTAGTCACAGTTATAACTATGATATTTGTTCACCCTGTTTTTATTTCGCTCTTATAAGTTGAGCGCAAAGTAGTGTCCAACCAGGGTGGTGGGGTAGGACACTAATCTGGGGACGTATTGTCCATAATGAAGTGGTGTGGCCAGTTCCTCTCCAGATTGTGTGACTTATAATTCCAATGAGGCTTGTTGTTTGTTAATTGTTTTTATGTTGGGCGGTATGGGCGGCCACTGGTTTAGCATTGAAGAGATATGGATATTTGGAGTACAGGAATATGGATAATAAACTGAGATTTGCAACACTAAATGTTAAGAGGTTAAACACACCACATAAATGCCATCTGTTGGTAGACTATATGAAAAAATAAATAAAGTATCAGTGGGATTTATACAAGAGACACATTGGAAAGTGGGGAGTCTGATAATAAAGACATACCACTTTCCAATAATAATTGCCTAAGATAAGAAGAGTAGATATGTATTTTTGAAATGTGAATTACAAGGGAAGGTTTTTTTTATTCTTATATGCTCCAAATCTAAACCCTCAAAGATTTATTAATAAAATACTAACCAAGTTTGAAGATAAGGTTCAGGGAACTTTCCTAATAGGTGGAGATTTGACTCGTGTGATAAATGCAAAATTAGATAAAAAGACTTTGAGGAAATGTAACAAGTACAGTCCTTTATTATCAGATTTACAGAATATCATATCTAATTTTGAATTATATGACATCTGGATGGTAAAACATCCAGAAGAAAATAATTTTACATTCTATTCTAGACCCCACCTGTCATATTCGAGATTTGATTACTTGAAACAAAATATTCAAGCTTGTACCTCAGTTCAGACAATACATAGAAAGACCACTCAACTGTTATTTTAGATATTGGGCTACGTAAAGACAATGGAGTTATTTCGTCCTGCAGATTAAATGAGGGTTTGCTAACTAGCAAAGAAGACTGAATACTTATCCAAAACTATTAATCTATATTTTGAAGAAAACCTTACGCAAGCTATACCACATTCAGCTGTATAGTGTGCCTTCGAGGACACCTTATTAAGCTGGGGTCAGAAAAGAAAAAAAAAAAAACAAGGCCAATCATTAAATCAGCTACATATCAAATTATATAATTTAAACAATCTAAATAAAATTTCTCCCACAAAAGAAAAGAATATAGAAATCTCAGAAATAACAAATAAAATTAATGCCATCCTAATGCAGAAAGTCAATTATGCTTTATATAAATAAAACCAAAAATGGTATAAGGGAAATAGAACTGATAAAATGCTAATTAATTGATTAAAAAAACAGAATAGAACAAATAATATTAGATGGACATAGTCACAGACGCCCAATCTCAATTGGAGAAGTGTTTAATAAATTCTTCTCCAAGTTACACAATCTCCCATTGGAGTCCAGAGAGTTAGAAATAGTAAAATACCTTGAAAAAACTCAGTTACCTGAACTAACAGAAGAACAATTGTGGGAATTAAATTTACCATTTGTGGCTCAGGAGGTGGAAAATACAATTAATAAACTCAAGTTGAACAAGGCCCCAGGTTCCGATGGCTATACAAATGTATTTTTTAAGAAAATAAAAAATGATCTAATAGAACATTTAGTGGTATTATTTAAAGAGATAGGTCAGCAGGGAGCCCCACCATAATAACTCTTACAAGCCTTTATTTCACCAATATTGAAGAATGATAAAGACCTAACAAATCCTGCTAGTTAGAGACCCAAATCATTAATAAATACTGATATGAAAATATATTCATTAATAATTGCTAATAGACTAAAGTTAATAATACCCTTCCTTATACATCAAGATCAAATAGGATTTGTTGGGGGGGGGGAGGCATCAATTAATAACACTCACAGGTTGATAGACATATTAGACTGGGCCACTAGGGATAAGACTCCCCAGCTGATCCTGTCGCTTGATGCCGAAAAGGCGTTTGACAGGATCAGCTGGGGATTCATGAATCGACAAATTTGGATTTAGGGGTCAAATAAAGACTGCTATAATGGTGATCTATACTGAATCTAGGGCTAGAGCAGTGGGTCCTGGCATCTCCGCAAACTGGTTTACAATAATAAATGGAATTAGGCAGGGATGTCCCCTTGCCCCTCTCTTATATATTTTGACCTTGGAACCCCTTGCTGAAAAAATAAGATCTAATCCTCAAATTAAAGGTGTTAAAATAGATAATCTCGAATTATAAAACTAGTATGTATGCGGATGACATCATTTTAACCGTGACAGAGCCAGAGTTATCCTTGGAGGCATTGCTTTTGGAGGTAAGAAAATACAGTTTAATTTCAAATTATAAATTAAATATAAACTATCTCAAATCATGAAAATCAATCTAGAATACAATATGATCTTGTACTCATCAACTAAATACCCCTTTAAATGGACACCGCAAGGATTTATATACTTAGGTATCCATATTTCTTCAAAAATGAACGATGTAGTGGACAGAAATTTTTATATGCTTTATAAAGAGACAAGTCATAAATTATTAAATACATGGAAGCATATAGGTATCTCATGGCTAGGTAGAATTAATATAATTAAACCGTATCTCTTACCAAAGTGGTAATATATTTTTAGAATTATACCATAATGGAAAATTAAACAAATACATAGCCTTCTCCTGAGTTATATTTGGGGGCAAAAGAGACTGTGAATTGCAGTTTCCCACAAAATGAAGAGAGCAGATAAGGGGGGGTCTCGAGGTTCCTAAAATCATAAACTACTATAAAGCTAGTAGAATATATCATTTGCAGAGATGGCAGGACCCAAGTTCTAGAGAAGATCCCTGGTAAAAAATTGAAACATTTATATGTAATAAATAAGATCTTGCTGACGTAATCTGACTAAATAACAAAGCTGGGAATAGCTTTGTTATGAAAATTGAACCCCACATTTAATAGAATTATATTCCAATTGGATGAACGATAAAAAAAAAATACATTTCAGGATAAGATCTCTAAATATAGTCCAATTACGACAATTAAACAAAACGTTGGAGCTCTTAAGTGGAAGTATTGGTGAAGATCTGCCTCAATCAAAAAAATAGCTATTTTAGATGGAAATACCATAAAATCTTTCCCACAATTACAACAATATTTTACCCTCTGTCCAAAAGAGACTTCACTTGCTTAAGACTAAAAAACTATCAGGCATCACACTTGATAATAGATGAGAAAAGTATATTAAGTAAAATAATTAATGATTTATTTTAAAACGAAACTAAATTTCGATCAATAGCATATTGTTACGAGAGGAGATGGATGTTAAGCCTAGAGCATGGAAAAGTTGGGATAAAGAAATTGGATACATCACACAGCCTGATATGTGGTTTAAATCTATACGAGAAATGAAAAAATCAATTAATTGAATTCCACTATAAGATTATGCATCAATGGCATTTGATTCCTAATATCTTAAAGAGGATCACTATAGTGCCAGGAAAACATAGTCATTTTCCTGGCACTATAGGGTCTCTAGGTCCCCCCCCACCTCCCTCCTCCACCTCCCGCCAGGCTTTAGGGTGAGGAAGGGGTTAAACACATACCGCGCGCACATTCAGCCAGGCCATAGAAAAGCATTCTCAATGCTTTCCTATGGATGCTGGCGTCTTCTCACTGTGAAAATCACAGTGGGAAGCACCTCTAGCGGCTGTCAATGATACAGCCACTAGAGGCTGAATTAACCCATAGGAAAACATGTTACAGCAGAAAGGGTTAATTCTAGATGGACCTGGCACACAGACCACTTCATTGAGCTGAAGTGGTCTGGGTGCCTACAGTGGTCCTTCAAATAAAATTAACTCTAATAATTCAAAGTTATATTGGAGATGTCACCGTGCAAAGGGTAGTTCTAAGCATATTTGGTGGGATTGTTCACAGACTAGACCTCTATGGACTGTGGTGATAAAATAAATTTCCTGTTTGGTTATGGAGGATTGGGATCTTGATTTTACAACAGCTCTGTTTCATTTCAATATTTCCAGGTTTTCATTAACAACAAGATATCTAATAATACAACTCCTTATGGCCATAAAAGTATTCATATCAAGGCATTGGTTTCAACAAATTGTCCCAAGTTGGTCTCAAGTCCTTTTACAACTTAAATATCAATATAAAATGGAAAGTGGCATTTATTGTCAATTGTGTGAAAGCTTAGTTTTTGATAAAATGTGGCTCCCCTGGATTGAGACCTTCATTAAATAGCATCTTCAATTTGTTTTGTATTCCTGGTATACAGCATTCCAGGACAACTGATCAAGATATAGTACTCTCTTTATAAACTATCTCAAGACTTAGGATTGGGAATCGCTTTATAAAATTCTAAGGGAATAAGCTTTGAAAAAGTGTGCTTTTTGATTCCCGCTGAACCATTGGTCCGTACCTACTTTTTACGTTCTTAACTTTGTAAAACACCGCCGATATAAGAATTTTATGTCTTATCTATATACACGCTTTGTTATTGTGTCTTTTGTCTAATTTATGTGATGTCTTATTGTGAAAAACAATTAATACTCTAATAAAGAATATATTTACAAAAAAAAAATACTCTTCCTTACTGATTAACCTAATTTTAGATACTATCATATCATATCATCCAATAATTGGTTAATATCAATCACTATATCAATCACTGTATAGCCTCTAGCCACTATCTCAGGAGCACTTGTAAAATAATGACCCTAACATCGTGTCAAAAATGTGAGGAAAAGTTGGAATCCACCAATATGCTTGAGTTTAGAAAACTCCCAAAGCGACAGTGGCCAATAAGATTAACAACTAGACTTGTGCATGGCAGAACATTTGGTTTGATCAAATAACTTGTTCAGAAAATTAAAGTTAGTCCAATTCAAGTGGGATTTTAGATTTTCACACTATAGACTATGCAAAATATTCTGGAAAAGGATTCACATGAGAAAGTCTGCAAAATTGGGCCATTAAGTATACTGCAAAATAGTGTATTTCCCATCATTTGGTGTGCAGATCAAGTGAGAAAGGCACCAATAAAGGGAAAAAGAGGTTGAGCAGTAATACAAATCTATATTTATATACTGTACATATATATTGCTTACCTATATACAAATATAAATGTTTCCTGTCCCTTCTTTATTCCCTCTATTGATCAATTCTCACTTGATCTGTGAAAAAAAATAACATTTAGTGCTTGTCCCTTAATCATTAATCACCTTTTTTTCCCTTTTCTTTTTTGGTGCCATGGACAGAACTCTGGATCAGGAATCAAACAAATATGCTTGTCCATTGTATGTGTCATTGTTTGATTGTTTGTTTAGAAGTCCACATGAAACTCCAGAGTTTTCAGATGACCTGCCGATCGAAAAAATTAATTCAGGAGTCTACTACCAAGATTACTAATAATACTTGCAAAACAACAATAAAATGTTGGTCTGACAATTTCTGAAATTAAGTGAAAATTATGAGATATCAAAAGTATTAACTGTTTTCTATATGCTAAGAAGAACCAATGGCTAGGTAATGTCAATTCATATTAAGAAAACACTACTTGAAGAAGTATGAGGCTTAGTATATTAAACAGCAGATTTTTTTTTTATTATTCCTCAGCCATGTGATCTTCTCTTTGTCAAACATTTATCTTTTAGTTTCCAGTATCACCTGAATATAAATCATAATTAGATTTATCTATTCTCTTCTAAACTCTCACCCTTAAATCTCACCTCAAAAAACTGCCTTTTTACAGTCTTTTCCTAACTGTGCAAAAGCTTTCTGACATGTAACCTCTAATCAAATTCTACCCTGACATGTAACCGCTAATCAAATTCTACCCTTTACAAACAACAAACCAGACACTCTAATACAATTAATAACATTGCTATATCCTAACTAAGCAAGTGTCACATCCTGTCCTGTTCTGCTGAGTTGTCTGGCCTTGGCTTCTGGTATCCAGTACTCTTTTTATAATTCTTAGTTTTTCTTTTTTTTCTGGTTTTCTATTCCATGTCTGGTTTTCTTTATGCTGGGTTTTCTGGGTTCATTCCTTTATTCCGTTCCTGGAATTCCCAGTCTCTTGGATTCCTTTAAATGTTTGTTTTATGTTGCCACACCTGCTCCTTTTCCATGAACCCTTTTGCTTCAGTTGTTTCCTACAGGCAGTTGCTACAAGTCCTCTGCCCTTTTCTTGCAGGTAAATGCTGTATGTGTTTTATTATTGTTTATTTAGTCATGCTTATCTAGGTAGATAGGAACCACCTTAATTGGAGGACTTTGACGCAGTTAGTGGGCTGCATACATCTTGGCCATTTATGTATGTCTAAATCTCCAATGTTTTACATATATAGTACTTAGTTATGTCTCCTCTTGTTTTGCCTTGTATCTCTTGTCTTGTTTTATTTTGTCTTGTATTCCCAGTTCATGTACAGTCCTGTCCTGTTCATGTTTTCCTCATGTCTTGTGTACATGTTCTGGGTTCTGCTTTCTGTCCTGCTCTGGTTCTGGGTTCTCCTAGTCAGGTGCCTGTCCTAGTCTTGCCTTGTTTCTGTACTGGATACATGTCTGCTGCAGAGCCCCCCTATCCAGTTCCTGGGAGGTCTGCATATTAAGCTCCAAGCTCTTGGGATCCGCAGTAGCTGCATCAAGGCCCTGGTATGTGGCTGCACAAACGCTGGTGCTCAACACCACGGGGCATGTGGTTACCCTGCACCAGGCCCTGATGGTCTATTTCCACGCTGAGACTCCCAACATCATCAGGCACTCAGGGGTCCTAGTTTCCATACCTCCACCCGTGACAGCAAGCACAACTTAAAGCACAACCACCAGGGAATTAAGTGCCACCGTACCACCAGGGAACATGCGTCCTCCCTCCCTGGATGCAAGTAAGAAACAGGGAGGGGGGACACTTGAAAAATATTAAAATAAAATAAATTAAGAAATTAACTTAAAAAGCTGCTGCTCCCATCTCAGACCCCTATCTTAGCCTGCAAAGTCTCTCTCACACTAGATACACTGTACCCCTCACAATCACACATATTGTGCCCCTCACAATCACAGACACACTGCACCCCCCACACACGGCATCCCTCACAATCACACACACACACACTGCACCCCTTACACACTGCTCCCTCACACACACTGCACCCCTCACAATAACACACTGCACCCCTCACAATAACACCCTGCACCCCTCACAATAACACATTCTGCACCCCTCACAATCACACACACTGTAACCCTCCCAATCACACTCACTATAACCCTTACAATCACACACACACGCTGTACCCCTCACAATCACACACACTGTAACCCTCACAATCACATACACACTGCACCCCCTAAACACTGTAACTCTTACAATCACGCACACCACACCCCTCCCAATCACACACTGCACTCCTCGCAATTACACATGGCACCCCTCACAATTACACTTGGTATCCTTCACAATCACATACACACACTGAACCCCTCACACACTGCACCTCTCACAACAACTACACACTGCACCTCACAATCAAACACAATGTACCCCTCACAATTACACACACACACTGCACCCTCAAACACTGTAACCCTCACAATCATACACACTGCACCACTCACAATCACACACACTGTGTCCCTCCCACTCACACTGTACCTTACACACTACAACCATCACACACATTGAACCCCTCACAATCACACACACTGCACCCCTCCAACTCACACACTACACCTTACACACACTACACCCCTCACATACACATTGCACCCCTCACAATCACAGATGGTACCCTTCACAATCACACACATTGCAACCCCTCACAATCACACACACTGCACCCCCACACACTATAACCCTCACAATCACATACACTGCACCAAACACACATTGCACCAAACACAAACTTCACCACTCACAATCACAGACACTGTACCCCTCACAATCACACACACTGCACCTAACACACACTGCAACACTCACAATCACACACACACTGCACCACTCACAATCACACACACACATTGCACCCTACACACACTGCACTCATTCACACACACACACTGCACCCCTCACAATAGCATACTACACTCCTCACAATCACACACTCATCCCTCACACACACTGCACACCACACACACACACACACACACTGCGTCCCTCACACACACACACTGCATCCCTCACACACACATTGCACCCCTAACACACATACACTGCATCCCTTAAATGTACACATTGTACCCCTCACTAAACTACAGCTCCTAACCCCCCACTACTGCCCCTATCCCCTACTTCAGGCCCTATCACAGGTAGTTGTAAAATGTTCTTAAATAGTTTGACTACTTACTCTGGAAGGGCACCACAGCACTTCTGGCACCATAACTACTACAGAGGGCGGTAGAGGTTATTGTGACTGTATTGTTCCTTTAAAAAAAAAAAAATCTACCAGTGCCCCCTCCTGAGATTAGGTTTTGGATTCACCCCTAGCTTGATGGGCAAATGTTTCATTTCAGCCTAGTTAACTATATAACTTAGGCCTCTCTTTATGTTGTTACATATAATCTTTCACCTGGTTCTGAGGGGCATCTCCTCAAAATATTGGTTGAATTTAGCCATTTTCATTTTCTCATGTACTGATTGCTGAAACCTTAATTTTGGCATCTTAAAAAGTATTTGACTTATCTTCAATCTATAGAAAATATTAATTCACAGCTCATCTACTGCAGATTTTTCTCTCTCGTACTGATCAGTTTAGGAAAGCTGCTCCGTCACTTCCCATCCAGTTGATGGTAGTGCTCAGAAATCACAATATGTTCCTCCCACCAACCTAAATGTAAGTTGGTGTAGGATGGGGCACAAGATGTGCCCATTGTAGTTCCTTTATTCTGTTGGTAAATTTTAATATTAAAAAAGAAATTCTTTCAGAGGATGAAATCAACAATCTCAGGAAACAAATGTATGTTGATCAAAATCTAGACTTCTATTTTTAAGAAAACACCACCAGTATGTGTCATACCTATATCATGAGATATCAAGCTATATAAGGACTCCACATCCATACCGCATAAGATATAACCTCATGGAACTCATAAATGTGAGGATAAAGTTTCAACAAATCTTTTCAACACCTGATCCATATAATCATTTACATTATGGGTAAGGTTAATCCTGATTGAGACTATAGGTCTCCTTGGTCATTTTAGTGGATCTTTGATAAGCAATAAAATGTTTATCAAAGATCCACTAAAATGACCAAGGAGACTTTACATGACCATGGATATTTGATAAACATAACCTATAGTACATGAGATTATATTCATCTCATATAGTTAATCCCATTCCCAAAATTTCATCCAAAATAACTTTCAACTCACTCAAGAAAATACAAGAAAACAGAGAAAAAAGGCTGCGCCAAGAGGGATAAATAAAATTAAAAATAAATAAATAAATAAATAAAATTTCAGTCCAAAATAAAAAATGTTCTGTAAGAGAGTTCCAGTTTTTGGTGGTATCTCAACTTGATGTGGTATCTTCTTTGTTAACAGTTGTCCATCTCACGATATGAAAGACACAATGGGAAAGAGCTAATCGTGCAGAGTGTATAAATAAGAAATGGTGAAGTTAAAATATAAATTACACACTCACATGTCCATGAGCTAGGACCAGCTCAAGTGTGATGGGCATACAGCAGATTGCCCTCCGCTTATGGGGGTACTTGTCCTCCTGGGGAGTGCTGATGTCCAATTCTCAGGAAAAGAGATAAAAACAGCCAATAGTGCTCTCTGGTGAGGTGGTTAGTATAAAAAATATAAAATGAATAAAATATACTCACAAGTAGAGTGCAGGCTTTTCTGCACTCTATATATCGCGTGGGTGGTATGATCCCCACCTTAGGATATGCCAGGAACAGTGGATAAGGATAAAATAGTATAAAAAGGTAATATATATAAAATAATTTATCAATACAATATATTAAAACCAATAACGCGTTTCGCCGTAGAGGCTTTATCAAATTGGAATAGTGTTAGTACCTGGCACATAAAGAGTATATATAGCTTTAACATACATTCAAAAATTGGCGCCAAAAAAACGATCACCAATCAAAACTGAACAAAATGTAAATGAAGAATACATAAACAGAAATAAGAAATAATATACAGTATTGTTATATTAAAACATAGGATGGTATATATATAAATATCAATTAAAAACGAGGGTTTTTTAATATAAAACAAAAGCAAGTTAAAATACAATATCCGTGCGTGTCACGTGACCCGCGATGCACTCTGGGATCTGTAGTGCGCCGGGCCACGTGACCGCATGTATTTTATTGATGTGTATACAGTCCGTGCGGCCAGTGTAGAACAGAGCGGCACGCACGGACGGCAGGGCGGGATCGAGCTGTGTCACGTGACCCGCGGCATCACACAGCACCAATACCCGCGGGTCACGTGACCAGAACCGCATGGGTGATGGGAAATGTAGTGCATAGACTCATTGGCAAAAGAAATATAATTTAAATGGAAAAATACATGAAATAGTGTTATAGTTTAGAAATAAAGAGAATGTGGGACTTGGGAAAAAGTAAATAAAGTTAAAAATGGGGTCTATATTAAAAAGATCTACCTTATGAATACCCACAGAAAGAATAAACAAATTATGTATACATGTGTATATCAAAATAAATAATGATAACATAAGTAAGTAAATAAAATCAGATAAAAACAAACAGTACTAGATCTGTGGAAATAATACCAGTAATAAAAGACAAATAAATGAGTAAAATCCAGAGGAGAAAAATAAATAAATAAATAAATTTAAAAAAATTAAAATAAATAAATAATAATTTTTAAAATGATAGGCAATGCAGTTATAAAAAGTTAAATAAATCAAAATCTACATTTAGACCTTGTGGTGTTAAGGTTTGTAAATTAAATACCCATTCCATCTCTGATCTACCGAGAATATTTTTTATATTGCCGCCTCTCCAAGGTATTACGCATTTCTGGATACCTAAACATTTGAGAAGTTTAGGATCTTGATTGTGGTTAATAAAGTGCTTAGATACAGAATGGTTTAGATACCCATTTCTTATATTCCTACAATGTTCTGCTAGTCTTATCTTTAAGCTTCTAGTTGTCATACCTACATATTGGAGGCCACAAGGGCACTCCAATAGGTAGATAACATTGGTAGTGTTACAACCAATAAAGTCTCTTATGGTATAACTTTTATCAGTTTGGTTGGATTTAAAACTAGTAATTTTAGATTTAGTTGTTGGATCGGTGTTTTTACATACAGTGCAGCGTTTACATTTATAAAAGCCTTTCGCCCCATCTAAGAAAGTATGATGGGGATTTTTGATTTCTTTGGTATAATTCTCAGTTAAAATGGATCTAAAATTAGGTGCCCCTCTAAAAAAAATTTCGGTTGTATAGGTAAAATTTCTTTGAGTAGATCATCATGTCTTAGGAGGTGTCAATGTTTTCTGATTGTTTTTTTGATAAAACCACTTTTATTGTTATAGTTAAAAATTATAGGGAGAGTGGGGGTTTCTAAAGTATTTTTATTCTTGTACATTAAAAGACTTTCTCTAGGTTTGTTTCTAACTGTATCTATAGTATTATCAAGAAGAGTACTGGAATAATTCTTTCAATAAATTGTTTCTTTAAGACCAGTGATTGCTCATTAAAATCATTTATTTCAGAGCAGTTGCGACGTATTCTTAAAAATTGGCTTTTGGGAGCGCTTTCAAGCCATGGTTTATAGTGGCAACTAGTTAGGTCAAATGCAGTGTTGGTACATACTTTCTTGAAAAATGTTTTTGTATGTATTTTGCCATCTTTAATGAAAATATTTCAATCTAAAAAATTTATTGAATTTGTACTATATTCACAGGTCAGAATGATACCTCTTCTATTAGAATTGAGATGTGATATAAAGGAATTTAGACAGTCTTCAGAACCCTTCCATATAAAAAACAAATCATCGATGTATCTAAAATAGGAGACCAGATTATGCTCCCAGGCATGCCGTCCCCAAATGGCGGTTGTTTCCCAATCCGCCATGAAGAGATTGGCATAGCTAGGAGCAAACCTGGTCCCCATAGCTGTCCCTCTTTTCTGGAGGTAAAAAGAATCATAAAACCAAAAATAATTGTTGTTTAAAATAATATTAATACCATCTACAATAAAATCAATCTGGGCAGCTGGGATTATGTTTTCATTAGATAAAATAGTTCGAACTGCATTACATCCAAGTTGGTGGGGGATGATAGTGTACAGGGACGTGACATCACAAGAAACAAGTATGAAATCTGACTTCCACTCAAATCCATTTAAAAATCTTAGTAATGACATAGAGTCCTTCAAATAGGACCTCATTAATTTGACTGACGGTTGAAGTAGAATGTCAATATACTGAGATAAATTGCATAAGGGAGAGTTTATTCCAGATACTATAGGTCTTCCTGGAGGGTATTTAGCATCTTTATGTATTTTGGGTAGGAAGTAGATGACCGGAATTTTGGGGTTCTTAATCAATAGGTAGTCATATTCTTTTTTATTCAGAATATTGTCATTTAGACCTTTTTGTAAAAAAGTAGTTAGTTTCAGTTGTATATTAGAGGTAGGATCTTTCGTTAATTTTTCATATACATTAATGTCATTCAATTGTTTATAGGCTTCTTTGATGTACATGTCAGTTGATTGGATTACAAGCCCCCCACCCTTATCTGCCGGTTTAATTACTATTTCTTTGTCCTCTTGAAGTTGTTTGATAGCTGTTTTTTCTGATAGGCTTAAATTTTGGGGATCATCTCAAGTTGAGATACCACCAAAAACTGGAACTCTCTTACAGAACATTTTTTATTTTGGACTGAAATTTTTTTTTTTTTTTTATTTATCCCTCTTGGCGCAGCCTTTTTTCTCTGTTTTCTTGTATACTCTTATTGTAGAGGGTTAGAGGGTGACCCCCTATAAGGCTGCTGCCTCTTATTTTATCTGTTTTTATTATTAGCGCTAACCGTTTTTACTTTTTTTGTGCACCTTATTTATATCCCTCTGGTTTTAGCTGCTTTTAATATGTCTATTTTTGAGTATAGAAGCAATTACTCTATTGATATTGATAACGTTTTTTCTAATCAAACTATTAGTCCTATATATGTCAGGCCTCCTATATTTACCCAGCAAGAATTGTTTACCAAGTTAGAAAAAGCCTTAACAACAGAAATTAAACTAAAATGGGAAATCGCTACTTTTAAAAAATACATAGATTAACGTATAACACCTCCAGGCCTGAGACTTATAAAACTACCCACTTCAGACCAAGATGATATTGAATTTATGAATGAATGGAATAATAAATTAGAAACCTGTACATTTGGTCTTATGGATACGCTAATTAAGAAAAAAAGTAAAAAACTATCTAATCTGGATAGGGAAATTAATGATCTCAGAGAAAAACTTATGCCCTTTACAGAAAGCAATGTATATCAACAAAATTCAGTTTTAATTCAAAGTAAAATTGAAAAAATAGAAACAGACACCAAGCACATTAAAGTTAAAAAGTATATCAGAGACAAGCAAGATTATGCTAATCGACGGGTCAGAACATATCATCTAAACAAAAGATATATGGCTGACAATTCACATGTTAATACTAGAACAGAATCTCATCAATACCAAAGAGCCACTACACACAATGCACGGCACGAATCCTCATATGCCAACAAAAATCACTCTTCCATTTCCCACAAACCCTTTCATCACTCCCCGTACAGACCTAAACCTCACTATAAAAATCCAAACTCTCACTATGTTCCCCCATCTTATCACCGTCCATCATCATATGTATCACGGAAGACCCAATACAACACATCCAACTATCAAGATTCTTCTAATCGCTGTTACAATGCACGCAGTCCTGACACTAATCCACATTCACCCAAAACACATCGTTCCAATACTTTTTACAAAAACCATTCTGAATCCCCTATCACTCATACGAATAGATATCAATTACTGTCTATTGATTCTGAAATAGAGAATGATGACCATTTTTTAGAGATTCAGACACACCCCAACACTTTCATCAATACACCATACCCTACAAGAGCAAAAAAAAGAACTCTAAGCCCAGAGGCAAACGGAGCGGTAGAAGAGAGCAAAAAAGAGAGACTAGAAAGACAATAAATACTCCAAAAGAATCAGATGTTGGCATTTTTAACTTATCCAATAAAATCTTAAGTGCAGCACAGATTTCTGTTTTAAGTAAAGGACTAAAATATGCACCAACTAATTCTTTTAAACCGTTCGAGGCATTCCTAGATGTAAATAAGTTTGTACGCAAGGCTACGCTAAAAAGATTTTTTAATGCACAAACTTCAGACACTAATCCTCCCCTTTCCAATCTCCCTATACTCACTGAACAATCTACTTTTATTAATACTAATCTAAAATCTAAATCTACATTTTATCCATACCATTTTAAATCAGCTCCATTGGTAATGTTTGAAAAATCTGTTTTAAGAGATCTTAACAAAATTAAATTTAACAAATATGATCCCCAAAATTTAAGCCTATCAGAAAAAACAGCTATCAAACAACTTCAAGAGGACAAAGAAATAGTAATTAAACCGGCAGATAAGGGTGGGGGGCTTGTAATCCAATCAACTGACATGTACATCAAAGAAGCCTATAAACAATTGAATGACATTAATGTATATGAAAAATTAACGAAAGATCCTACCTCTAATATACAACTGAAACTAACTACTTTTTTACAAAAAGGTCTAAATGACAATATTCTGAATAAAAAAGAATATGACTACCTATTGATTAAGAACCCCAAAATTCCGGTCATCTACTTCCTACCCAAAATACATAAAGATGCTAAATACCCTCCAGGAAGACCTATAGTATCTGGAATAAACTCTCCCTTATGCAATTTATCTCAGTATATTGACATTCTACTTCAACCGTCAGTCAAATTAATGAGGTCCTATTTGAAGGACTCTATGTCATTACTAAGATTTTTAAATGGATTTGAGTGGAAGTCAGATTTCATACTTGTTTCTTGTGATGTCACGTCCCTGTACACTATCATCCCCCACCAACTTGGATGTAATGCAGTTCGAACTATTTTATCTAATGAAAACATAATCCCAGCTGCCCAGATTGATTTTATTGTAGATGGTATTAATATTATTTTAAACAACAATTATTTTTGGTTTTATGATTCTTTTTACCTCCAGAAAAGAGGGACAGCTATGGGGACCAGGTTTGCTCCTAGCTATGCCAATCTCTTCATGGCGGATTGGGAAACAACCGCCATTTGGGGACGGCATGCCTGGGAGCATAATCTGGTCTCCTATTTTAGATACATCGATGATTTGTTTTTTATATGGAAGGGTTCTGAAGACTGTCTAAATTCCTTTATATCACATCTCAATTCTAATAGAAGAGGTATCATTCTGACCTGTGAATATAGTACAAATTCAATAAATTTTTTAGATTGAAATATTTTCATTAAAGATGGCAAAATACATACAAAAACATTTTTCAAGAAAGTATGTACCAACACTGCATTTGACCTAACTAGTTGCCACTATAAACCATGGCTTGAAAGCGCTCCCAAAAGCCAATTTTTAAGAATACGTCGCAACTGCTCTGAAATAAATGATTTTAATGAGCAATCACTGGTCTTAAAGAAACAATTTATTGAAAGAATTATTCCAGTACTCTTCTTGATAATACTATAGATACAGTTAGAAACAAACCTAGAGAAAGTCTTTTAATGTACAAGAATAAAAATACTTTAGAAACCCCCACTCTCCCTATAATTTTTAACTATAACAATAAAAGTGGTTTTATCAAAAAAACAATCAGAAAACATTGGCACCTCCTAAGACATGATGATCTACTCAAAGAAATTTTACCTATACAACCGAAATTTTTTTTAGAGGGGCACCTAATTTTAGATCCATTTTAACTGAGAATTATACCAAAGAAATCAAAAATCCCCATCATACTTTCTTAGATGGGGCGAAAGGCTTTTATAAATGTAAACGCTGCACTGTATGTAAAAACACCGATCCAACAACTAAATCTAAAATTACTAGTTTTAAATCCAACCAAACTGATAAAAGTTATACCATAAGAGACTTTATTGGTTGTAACACTACCAATGTTATCTACCTATTGGAGTGCCCTTGTGGCCTCCAATATGTAGGTATGACAACTAGAAGCTTAAAGATAAGACTAGCAGAACATTGTAGGAATATAAGAAATGGGTATCTAAACCATTCTGTATCTAAGCACTTTATTAACCACAATCAAGATCCTAAACTTCTCAAATGTTTAGGTATCCAGAAATGCGTAATACCTTGGAGAGGCGGCAATATAAAAAATATTCTCGGTAGATCAGAGATGGAATGGGTATTTAATTTACAAACCTTAACACCACAAGGTCTAAATGTAGATTTTGATTTATTTAACTTTTTATAACTGCATTGCCTATCATTTTAAAAATTATTATTTATTTATTTTAATTTTTTTAAATTTATTTATTTATTTATTTTTCTCCTCTGGATTTTACTCATTTATTTGTCTTTTATTACTGGTATTATTTCCACAGATCTAGTACTGTTTGTTTTTATCTGATTTTATTTACTTACTTATGTTATCATTATTTATTTTGATATACACATGTATACATAATTTGTTTATTCTTTCTGTGGGTATTCATAAGGTAGATCTTTTTAATATAGACCCCATTTTTAACTTTATTTACTTTTTCCCAAGTCCCACATTCTCTTTATTTCTAAACTATAACACTATTTCATGTATTTTTCCATTTAAATTATATTTCTTTTGCCAATGAGTCTATGCACTACATTTCCCATCACCCATGCGGTTCTGGTCACGTGACCCGCGGGTATTGGTGCTGTGTGATGCCGCGGGTCACGTGACACAGCTCGATCCCGCCCTGCCGTCCGTGCGTGCCGCTCTGTTCTACACTGGCCGCACGGACTGTATACACATCAACAAAATACATGCGGTCACGTCATTTCTTATTTATTTACTCTGCACGATTAGCTCTTTCCCATTGTGTCTTTCATATCGTGAGATGGACAACTGTTAACAAAGAAGATACCACATCAAGTTGAGATACCACCAAAAACTGGAACTCTCTTACAGAACATTTTTTATTTTGGACTGAATTTTTTTTTAATTTTTTTATTTTATTTATCCCTCTTGGCGCAGCCTTTTTTCTCTGTTTTCTTGTATACTCGTATTGTAGAGGGTTAGAGGGTGACCCCCTATAAGGCTGCAGCCTCTTATTTTATCTGTTTTTATTATTAGCGCTAACCGTTTTTACTTTTTTTGGTCACTCAAGAAAATGTTTATAATGTCATGATTGAGAAGTGAATATGTTGACTGATCCATAAGAATAATTTCAGCAATTTCTATCTAAAGTTGTCTGTCCAAAATGACCATATCACCCTTTTGTCAGAGGGTTTGACAATAAAATTTTGATTTTTCTCCAGGTCTTTCAGAGTTTTCCATTGATTTCTAGTTAAGTTGCCACAAGGTTTCAGTAATAGGTCTTAATGTCCAATTTCCTCAATGTCTCACATTACTGTAATCTTTCAAATGGAGAGTAAACATGCTCTTATTCCATGAATTAGGAAAGCCATTGCATGTATTGTGAATGGGGCCATTAGATTCTAAAATTCTAATTAAGGCTTGTAGCTGTTCTAAGGTGTTGCAGGTGTTCTTGTTTTCACATGGAGCTGAGGAAATGTATGTAAGGCATGTTTTCTACCAAAAATATGAGCAAATTGTCTTGGCTTCTGCAGATCCTTCATTGGGGGTTAGCCTTGAAAATATAATTTGCTCATCTTTAAAATCCCTTTAGTGGTCTTAATTTCTTTGGAGGGAGGATTGGGGTGTTTTGGTATCAGATGTCTCATATTCAGACGTTGCATTTTAAACCAAATCTATCAGTTTCTGTTTCCTAATTTCCTTTTGTTGTTTAAATAATTAGTACACCAATCAGCAAATAATAGGATTGACATTACCTATAGAGGCAGTTTTAAATAGTGATTTATTGGCTGTTTTTCATGTATCAGGTCCAATTGCCCTGTTTTTGATTTACTGTGTAATAAGAAGCACTTACATCATTGCTAATTAATGCATGAATATCATTGCTTGTACATTAATATACAATTTATTTACAGCAATTTAGGTGAGATTATCATTAAAATACTGTTGTCATAAAATTGCGTTTTTTTTATAGTTAGCACTTTCTCTGGTGCTGTGTAAATAGCCTAATTATTGCATTTCTGCTAGTTCACCACACTGTTACTTTACACAAACAATTTATACTAGTGTTACAAATATGGAAAAATTGTTATACAGTGTGTACTAGTTCTACAAAAAAAGAATTCATGCTGTATATTTGGCTTAGATGAAGCTTATAGTGTGGGTGTCATGTTTTTTCTTTAGTCCATAAGCAATGCCCTTTATCCAGTCCGAGGTCGTTCAATAGGAGATCAAGCAGTATTGAAGGAAATTCCAAAAGCAGAGTTAAGGCCAGTCCGAATTAGTTAACCAGGTAATCCAAGACATAGGGGTATGAATAGGCGATTCAGAAAGGGGTCCGGTGAAGGAACACACGGACTCTCAAGGAGTGATCCAAATGATTAGCAAGGAAGTTGATGCAATCAGTCAGATTAACACATTAATTTTGCCCTGAGGTGTTGGAGACTGGAGTTTAAATATCCACAGGGGTGTGTACTTCCATGCCGTCTTAAAGGGCCAGTAATAAACAAATAAAATTCCTGACAGTTGGAACCGATATTAGTAATTTACGCAGCACACATTTTTCACTTTATGTTTGTATTCATTTTTATTCTTTTGAGTACATTCTAATCAATAAAGATTATTGATTTAAAATACACCAACCTCTCAATGTTCTACCTTTCTGAGGTTAGAACATTTTTTTTATTATTAATTATAAGTCAACATTAGAGGGTTATTACTTTTATTGAGTAAGGAAGAAACTCACATATAGGGAAATCAGTTTTCTAGGCTCATTATTTTCACACCAAATACAACACCAATGTACTCAATTTTTGACAGGTCCTATTCTGGGTTATTAGGTTGTGAGAATAGATCTGCCAAAGTGGGGTACATTGATGTTAATGCAGGTTTATTCAATGTATAATTAATTACTGTAACTGCATGTTCAGGTGACTGCAAATCTTTTCTTGTAAATATTATATTGTTGTCTGTCCAGTATGCAACTTTCTCTGTTCCAGATGCACCATAACAGGGTCATTTTACTGTAGAGAATCCCATATAAAAGTATATCCCATATAAGTGGGCGAATCGTATAAGAGCCAGAGTTAGGTTGTTAGAATCAAACCTGAAAGAAATGGGGTACATCCACATTGTGGCAGATATATGTCTAGTATAATCATATACTCTAACTAATCCTTCATTATTTTTATCTTAGTCAGGTGTTGTTTTTAAAAAAAAGTTATCATCTGTAAGACAGTATGAAGTTGAGTATTCTGTATTCTCTGTATATTTTTAAGATTTATATGTCTGTCTATCTGTCTGTCTGTCTGCCTATATATCTATGTACATTTAAACAAGACTGTTTTCATTAAATGATGGTTGTTCATGATCAACAGTAATCAATAAATATTCTAACATGTTTGAATTACTGTAATAACATATATATGGGGGACATTTGTAGGATTTCAATTACTAAAAAATGTATTATCAGGAAATGTCACCTATATCCGAGGTAAAATATGTGTGATTCCCAGATACCAGTCATTTTACATTATGAGGTATTATGAGTTGCCAAAATGTGATGTATAAAGCAGATTTGCATTTTCATTGTGACCTTCTTTTTACTGGCAGGTATCAGACTTGTTGCTGTAATAAATATAGTAGAGACGATTGTTTCAGCAATTTTACAACTATGAAAATACCTGACATTTTTAATAATGTCTACAGAAATAAATAAATAAAAAGAAATCCTGAACAATACGTTAAAAGTATTTTATAAAAAAAATTAGTGGAGAGAATTCTGCACATACATTTTAAGAATTTATAGCATTGTCAATGCTGTCATCTGCAGCACAGCTTATTTTATAGAGAATTATAATACATTATTTACTATTTTTATCGTTCAACTACAACGTTATAAATAATACACAGAATACTTGCAGGATGGACCCATGTGCTGTTGCAGAATTTTGAATGGCTTAATATTATGTTGCTGTCACGAACAGTATATTTATAGTATGTGCTTACTATTGTATTCTGAAAAACTGTAGCTAATGACATGGTCTGCATTAAAATAGCTTCACAGTATATTTAATGTTTCTGTGCTACATGTGTTTAGTAAATATAATAAACCTATAGCTAATGGAATGTATGCAATTATTTATATCTGATATATCTAAATTCTGAACAAGCTAAAACAGAATATTTCAAAATGTATGTAATAAAGAACAGTTTAATGGTTTGGCCAATACTTAGCTTGCATACAGAAGACCCTCATACTTTATTATTATAATTATATTTCTATAGCAGTCATTATAGAGTATATATTTTAAAAAATTGTTACATTTAGAAGTATAATATTTAAATGCCTGTGATAAATGCGAAGATGCAATAGTATGTACTAGTTTTCATTAAATCAAAAATTATGAAGTGTTAAAAAGCATGCTTCTAAGGTAATGTTACAGTTCTGGAAATTTGGGATTGGAGCAATTTTTAGGGTTTGGGATACATTACAGGTTTATATGGTTAAGTAGCATTTAAGATTGTTGGGCTTGGTATAAAAGAATATGTAAAAGTAGAGGTTATCTACTTTCAAAATGGACTTTAGGCTTCATAATTATCAGGCTTGAGATATAATAGGCAATTTATCAGTTAAATAATCAGATTGGCCAAAAGTGACTTCTGCAAGTGCTCATTAAATCTGAGTGAGTCTTAGCTTCCAGCTTATTTTGTTCGAATATGTTTTAATTATTTACTTATTAATTGTTCAAACAAAAATGATTATTAGCATATGCACATCTGCAAAAAATAAATACATAATGCAATCAAAGAGCCCTTCACCTTCATCCCATTTATGAGACAATGCAACATTGTTATTTTAATTAATACAATTAACATGATTTGTCATAAGGTGTTATTATTTATCTATTATTGTACAATTGCACATTTCCAATGTTTATAAACAATTAAAGCGATTTCAGCTCCTCAAGAAAATAATTATCAAGAAAAAACTTCCAACAGAAAATTTGAGTAATAAGTAGATTTCTACAATTTATCTAAGTACAAAAATAGTTAATATTACAACAATTATTCTTCTAATTAATAAATACCATAATCATCAGAACGGACAGGAAGTTAAAGGTCACAACATAGGGTGTTTTTTCAGTTTACATACAGGTCGGCATACAAAAAACAATTACAAAGATAATTATGATAAAGAAAAGTGTAAACAAATACACAGTACTAATTTACTTTATAAATGGCATCATCAAGAGCTATAACTGCAGGACTTGCTTTTAAGTCTTTGTGACCTTTTATGGAGGCACCTGCTCAGTATCAATGCTAAAAAAAAAAACAATACATATTTGAATTATTAGAATTGACAGAATGTCATCAATCTTGGCTCAACTCAAGAAATTGCTGCAATAATGATGATTTATGAATTTGCTGGAAGGTTTGGGGAAGTGAAACCTCAGTTCCACTAAACATTAGCCACATTTTTGCTAAGTGTTGGCAACTTAAAATATGTTTTTAGTCTGTTAAAGTGTATTCAGAACTAAATATCCAAAGTATCCATAAGTAGGGCTGCCAATTGCCATCAGTCAGTACTCAGGTATGGGTAAGCTGAGCAAATTGATGTGGTTCAGTTGGGCTTTCTCTTAATTGGAAGTACTGACAGCTTCTCCTTCATTTGTACACAGCAGCAATGTAATAGTTTTATTTTAAAACACTTCACCTAGGCAAAAAATACATTAAATAAAAATAAATGAAATAGATAGAACTCTTTGGGGGATGACGTAGGCGGAGTGCTTGCGTGTACGTTACGCAAGGGGGTGGTGCGAGTGAAGCCCGCCGGGTGAGTCGTGGGAGATAGACGCCGGAGCTCTTAGCGGTACGCTGGAGCTGCTGGAGAGGACGCCGCAGAGAGACACCCCCGGCCATGGTTCCTAGACCCGAGTGCTCTTTAGCTGGTGAGAGCTGGTGAGAGGAGTTGGTGAGAGGAGGGAGGACATTACGGCATTGATACCGTTGCGGAGTGATGGCAACGGACGCAATGGATGCTTGTTGATCGGCGTTCTGTTCTGACAAGTATATGCTGGATGATTTTGATCTAGAGAAGGTTGGTGTTTATAAACCACGCAAGACTGGTGAGAAACACCTATTTCTGACATCCCTCACTCTGTATATTTGCTTAAATATTCTGATTTTTTTTTTTATTACCTCTCCTCCTGGACTCTCCACCTTTATTAAATGAGGGCTGCTAAAGCGACAAATTGAAAAGTGGTCTAAAAGAAAAATGTTAATAATTGGATAATACTACAGGATGTGTCTTAAAATCAATTTATTTCCAATTTACTTTCACTTTCAATATGATTTATGACCAGACACCCTCATCTAGAGAATATCTAAAAGATATTGCCAGAAAGAGTTAAAAGAGAGATCGAAGGAATCTTAATTATTTAAAGGTGGAATGTGACATATAGTTTGCAAACCCTTAAAGTTGCAGTAGCACGTTTATTTAAATTGATTAGTCTATTTAAGCTAATGTGCTAACAGAGCTTGAAGGCTCTAGAAAGGAATTGAGTAAAGAGGAAGAGAGAAAAGGAGAGAGGAAAAGGAAAGAAAAAAAGAAAAAATCCTTTTTTCTGTTGGCGATATATTTAAAAGAAAAGGGGAAAGAAGAGAGGAAAGGGAAAAAGAAAAAAGAGGAGAAAAAGGGAAAAATCATGTCAACTAGAAGAAACCAAGAAAATAAATCAACCCTCAACAAGGATAAAGATAAAGAACATAAGGAGAGGGTGGAAAAAAAAGAGACTAAGACTGAAAAAAGACTCTCTAATTTTTTTTCCCCCCAAATGGATAAATCAGCGATGGAGAATCCCGTAAATGAAATCAACCTGATAACGAGCGAGAAGAAAACAGCTCAATTAGAATCACCACAAATAGAAATTTCGATGGTAACACCAGAATTTTTAAAAAGTTGTTTAGATCAGCAACTTTTAGCAATAAAGCAAGAAATTCTTAACAATAATGTGGACTTAAAAAAAGATATTAAAGAGATAGGTTTGAGGATGGGTCAAGTTGAAAGAAAAATGGATTTAACTGACATAATAATTAAAAACCAACAACAGCAACAGGGGGAATTAAACCAGAAAATTCAAGAGCTAGAATTAAAGATAAATAATCTCGAAGACAGATCAAGACAAAACAATCTGAGATTAAGGAACATCCCAGAAAGTATTACACAAGATAAAATTAAAGCTTTTCTGGAATTATATTTCATGGAACTAGGAATTCAGAAAGATGAGAATCACAAATTCCTAGAGAGATGTCACAGAATTCCAAAACCAAAAAATCTTGCAATGGAAATTCCTAGGTACATTATGCCTTGCTGTAATTCCTACTTATTTAGAGAAGAACTAAGAAAGGCTTCAAAACAAGGTAGTAAAAAAGAAGAATACTCAAATATAAAGGTTCTTCCAGACTTATCTTATGAAACGAGGAAGAAAAGACGATTATTTGCTTCGGTCTTGGAGATATTAAGAAAAAACAACGTCAAGCATTTTTGGGCCTTTCCAGCAAAACTTATTATTATTTTTGAGGAAAAAACTTTGGTGTTTGATAATTCAGATCGAGTTAGGAACTGGTTACAGGAGGTCCATATGTAAATTCAAGAGATGGATGTCTTGATAGGATGTTTAGGAGAGGAAAAAACAAAAAAAAAATAGAAAATTCTTTGTTTATTCATTTATTTTTTTTATTTATTTATTTTTTTATTTTTTTTATTTTTTTTATTTTTTTAATAGACAAAATGAATATAATAAGGTTCACTTGATATGATATTGGTTGAGAAAGTGTATAGAATATAATAGATTGATCACATTTATAGAAAGGTGTTATATAGGAAAATTAACTAATTACACGGTAAATGTCTTCAATATTGGATAATAAGTTAAGACATCCAGAAAGGTGTTATTAATACGTAAAACTTAGAGAATATAAAGATTGAATGCATTAATATAAATTTGGTATAAAAGAAATTGAAATATTCACATTATAAAAGGTTTTGGCTATTGGGAAATAGGAAATTGTATACACGTATTTTTTTATTTTTTTTATTTTTTTATAGTCAAAATGAATATAATAAGGTTCACTTGATATGATATTGGTTGGGCAAGTGTATATAATATAATAGATTGATCACAGGTGTTATATAGAAAACTTTACTAATTACATGGTAAATGTCTTCAATAATGGATAATAAGTTAAGACATCCAGAAAGGTGCTACTAATATGTAAAATTTAGAGAATATAAAGATTGAATGCATTAATATAAATTTTGGTATAAAAGAAATTGAAATATTCACATTATAAAAGGTTTTGGCTATTGGGAAATAGGAAATTGTATACACGTAATTTTTTTTTTTTTTTATAGTCAAAATGAATATAATAAGGTTCACTTGATATGATATTGGTTGGGCAAGTGTATAGAATATAATAGATTGACCACATTCATAGAAAGGTGTTATATAGAAAACTTAACTAATTACATGGTAAATGTCTTCAATATTGGATAATAAGTTAAGACATCCAGAAAGGTGCTACTAATATGTAAAATTTAGAGAATATAAAGATTGAAAGCATTAATATAAATTTGGTATATAAGAAATTGAAATATTCACATTATAAAAGGTTTTGGCTATTGGGAAATAGTAAATTGTATATATGTATTTTTTTTTTTCCTTTCCTCTCTCTCTCTGTTGCAAGGATTATATAGTCCTTTTGCGACACTCTAGAGGAGGGTTTCCCTCACGCCCCCCCGATTTAACTCCATATTTGAGTGTGGAGTTTTGGATGCAAACCCAGGGTTTTGGAATGCATTTTCTGTCTTCCACTAATTGGGAGTGGAGATGGATTTATGTCTTAATTGTGTGGATATGGAATGCCCCATGTTTAAATTACTTGAGGCTATATGAATGTAAATGTGGTATGTGTTTTTCTTTTTTTTTAGGTCTATGCTTATTTGCCGAGGGTTATAGTCGCGAGCTAAAGATGGAGAGTCTATGGTTAAGTTTATGACAGTAAATGCACAGGGACTAAATAACCCAATTAAAAGAGCTACTGTCTTTCAATATATTAAAAAGGAAGGTGCAAAAGTTATATTATTACAAGAAACTCATTGGCTAAGACGAGATATAAAACGTTTTATTACAAAAAACTTCAAAATTCAACTCTGTTCCTCATTGGAGGATAAAAAGAAATGTGGAGTAGCTTTTTTAGTAACAGAGGACTTAGATATCCAAGTTACTTATCAAGACATAGATAAAAATGGGAGGTTCATTTTAGTCATATGCAAAATACAAGAAGAAGAATTTACTATTGTAAATATATATGCTCCTAATACTAACTCTGTGCAGTTTATACAAATGATTTTGCGTAAAACTAGAAAAAATTAGAAAAGGCAAGATTATTCTGGGAGGAGATTTCAATTGTATCTTGGATGGAACGTTAGACAGGAATTCACTATTAGGGGTCATCCAAGATAAAAGAGGAAAGAAATCATCAATTCAATTCTCGTCTTTGATAAATGAGTATGGATTATTAGATTTATGGAGGATTAATCATCCACAAGAAAAAGATTTCACTTGTTTTTCTAAAGCACATTGTACTTATTCTAGATTGGATTTATTTTTAGGTTCCCCTGAGGTCCCACACAGGGTAAAAAAGGTTTTGATTCATGAAGTAACCTGGTCAGATCACAACCCATTAATACTTGATCTTTCTATTTCACCAGATATTAAAATTAGGAATAATTGGAGACTTAATGAATCACTCCTAAGGGAGCAACAGGATATTAATACAATAAAATATCTAACAAACCGCTTTTTTGATGAGAATAAAAATAAAGGCACACCAGACACTATAGTCTGGTGTACATATAAGGCGGTGTTGAGGGGACACCTTATTAAATTAGGTTCAATTAAGAAAAAACATAAAGAAGCTTCTTTAACAGAATTATATGTATCTCTTTATAAATTAACAAATCTCAATAAGAGTAATCCAAATATAGAGATAAGCGAGAAAATAGCAATAATAAAAAATAAAATTAATAAAATCCTATTTCTACAAACTTCAAAAAAGATGGAATATTTAAGAATAAAATGGTATTATAAAGGAAATAGAGCAAACAAAATACTCACAAACAAAGTTAAAGGTGAGAAATTGAATAAGTTAATTAATAAAATTATTACAGAGGAAGGGACCCAATTAACACCTGAAAATATTGGCAAAGCATTTAACGCCTTCTATCAAAAATTGTATAATTTACCTAGCTATTCTTATAATCCAGAAATATATTTTAAAAATAAAAATTTAAAAAAATTATCAATTGAATTCTATTAATCAACCCTTCTTAGAAACTGAAATAATAAGTGCAATCAAGTCCTTAAAAAAAAATAAAACACCAGGGCCGGATGGTTATCCAAATATATTTTATCAGCAATTCCAGGACATTTTAGTAATACACCTTAAAGATCTCTTTAATAATATAGTTAGAGAAAAAGATATACCTAATGAACTATTATACGCCAACATAATTCCCATTCAAAAGCCAGATAAACCTAAGGAATTTGTAGCGAATTATCGTCCTATATCTCTATTAAATTCTGATATAAAAATTTATGCAAGTATCTTGGCGAATAGATTACAAGGAGTCCTCCCGTCTATTATTCATGGGGATCAGGTTGGTTTTTTGAAGGACAGACAATCAAATAATAGTATAAGAACAATGACTGATATTTTGGACTACGCTCATGAATCGGGTACTCCATTGCTGGCCCTGTCATCGGATGCCGAAAAGGCCTTTGACAGGGTCAGATGGGACTTCCTTAGGGAGGCCTTGAAGGCTTTTGGCTTTGAAGGCTGGATTCTGAGTGCAATTATGGCCTTATACAGCTCTCCAAAGGCTAGAACAATTGGGAGGGGGATAATCTCTGGGTGGTTCAATATAAGGAATGGGACAAGACAGGGGTGCCCCCTGTCCCCATTGCTATACCTACTATACATAGAACCCCTGATCTGCGACATTAGAAATAATGACAAAATTATAGGAATTAAAATAGGCCAAGAGGAATATAAAACGCTACTTTATGCTGACAATGTTTTAATCATTATAACAGACCCTATAACATCAATAGATGAACTGATAAGGCTGATTCATGAATTTGGCCAATATTCTAATTTCAAGCTAAATGTAGATAAGACAAGTATTCTCGCAAAAAATATAAAAAAGGAAGATAAATTATATATTAAAGTGAAATATACTTTTGAATGGGTAAAAACTTTTTTTGTTTATTTGGGTATAAGGATTTCTAGTAACCCTGCTAAGATTCTAGAATATAATGTTATGCCTTTATTGATGCAAATTAATAAACAATTGAAAGATATGAGAACAGCAGAGATATCGTGGACAGGTAGAATCAATGTTGTAAAGGCCTATTTGATCCCTAAATGGAGTTATATATTTCGTATGATACCAATGAAAATGCCTAAACCATGGCTCCTGATGATCCAATCAGTATTAGACAAATATATATGGATGGGGAAAAAACCTAGGGTTAGTAAAAAAATCTTGAACCTAAAACCTAAACTAGGAGGGATGGGAGTTCCCAATATTATAGATATTTATGAATCTTGCTCATTGGCACATATTATTTCATCTATGAAAGAGAGCTCTAGGGGAGAATCATGGGCAAAGATTGAAGCTAAAAGAGCAGAAATTCCAGATTTAATGGCTTTATTTTGGAATATACACAAAGGGGAGAGAGATGATATGGGCCTAATTCTAGATAACTTATTGGTTCAATGGAGAATCTGGAAAAAAAGACTCAAAATTACAGATAAAATTATTATTGACCTCCCTATGCAGGTTTTGTCCATTAATATTAAGGATCTTAATCTTGAGCCATGGTTAAATAAAGGCATTAATAGAATAAATCAGTTATTTCAACAACAACAGATTAGACCTTTTGAAGAGATTAAACAGGCTTTTTCTCTTTCCTATAGAGAAAGTTTTACGTACTTAAGGATAAAATACTTCTTAATGAGACACAGAATAGTGGAGATCTCTGAGGAATTACAGTTGTTTATAAATTTATTAAATATTACACATAGTAAAAATTTAGTCTCTAAATGCTCCAATATCTGTAGTAAGTATAAGCCACTCCCGGAATTTCCAGCTAAAAAAGCTTGGGAAAAAGATATACAAATTAGCATTATGAGAAGTGAATGGCTTGAGGCTAATAATGCAGTAATGAAAGCTTCACATTGCTTAAATCTATCGGAAAGTCACTATAAGGTTATAAACAGATGGCATTATGTACCAGCTAAATTAGCAAAAATATATCCAGGTAACCAATATCATTGCTGGCGCTGTGCTTCCCTTATAGCAGACTATGTGCATATATGGTGGTCATGTCCGATTATAGTTCAATTATGGCAAAAGGTAGCGAAATTCTGTAGGGAAGAAATAGAAGTGGATCTTGATTTTACTTGTAGTTCTATGATATTACATATGGGATGGCCCACAATTCCGAAGGATAAAAAAGAAATAATTATCCATATTCTTGTAGAAACTAAAGCTACTCTCGCAAGATTTTGGAAAATCTCAGATTCCCCGTCATGGGAGATGATAAAACATCAGGTCTTGAATAATTGTAAAATGGAAATAGGGATATTGAGACAAAATAATTATTACAATCCACGAATTGAACAATGGCAGAAATGGATTGTGAAATTAGGAAGAAGTAATGTGACTTAATATATACTAAGGTTTTTATGTCTTGGAATTGTAGATAGGGTAGTGGTTCCTGTGCATAAATTTCTAAATTAGCCATGGGTTTACGGAGCCTGATTGGTAGAAAAAAATATTTGTCAAAGATTATGGTTTTAGGTTCCTAGGAGCAATATGCGACTAACTCTCGGCAAAGGGCAGCTTTTTTTTTTTTTTTATATAATATATAAGGGGAGAAGGTAAAGGAAGGAAGGAGGGAAGAGGTGAAGAAAGAAAAGGGGAAGGAGTAAGAAAAGAGATAGAACAAAAGGTGGACAAAGCCTTTTTGGATTTATTGTAAATCTCTTTCTGCATTGAAGGTGACTGAACTGTAATGATTTTATATATATATATATATTTTTTTTTTTCTGATGTTTATTGTCTAATGTCTGATTGTTTATTGTTGTAACAATGTATGTGAATCCTTTTTTGTTTGTAAAAAGAGAGAAAAAAGAGAAAAGGAAATATTATAAAAGAAAAAAAGTAAGAGAATGAAAGAAAGAAAAACTTTTTCAATAAAGATTAAATATATATAAAAAAAAGAAATAGATAGAACTATTACATTCTGTTAGACTTGAAATTACTGGATGGTGAATGAGCAAGTGCGCTGGATTTTGTATGTTGCATGAATTTGACCTCAGTGGCACTCTTACAAGTATACATGTTTAGGTGAGTGCAGTCTTCTTGGTTTCAGTGACTATTTGTGGTGTATCTATGTGTTGATCTGAGGCCCCGAGTGTTCTGTATATCATTCTGGAGCCATAATTGTTATGATTGCAGCCCATGTCCCAAACTACTTTTAGTAGGTAAATTAACAGAAGCTTAAAGAACTCTATAAACACCAAAACAACTTTAGTTTAATAGAGTGGTTTTGGTGTATATTTCACACACCTACAGTCTATCTGCTCAAATGTCTGAAATGTAGGCATTAAATCACTTTCTTTACGCAACAATAGGCACACCTCTCGTGCACGTGACCTTCATATTCAGCCCAGACACTTCCTGTAAAGAATATATCGATGATATATTTTTTATATGGAAAGATGGAGAAGAAAGTTTAAAAGTCTTCCTTAATTTTTTAAATAATAATGAATGGGGGATTGTTTTAACTTCTTCATATAATACCCATCATATCGATTTTTTAGATTTAGAAATTTTTATTGTAGAATCAAGCATTCAAACTAGAAATCATTTTAAAGAGGTAGATGCCAACAGCTATATTGAGAAAAAAAGCTGTCACTACCCTCCATGGCTAAAAAATGCCCCAAAAAGCCAATTTTTAAGACTCAGAAGGAATTGCACACAAGATTCGGATTACTCAACTCAGGCAGATGTAATTAAACAACAATTCTTACAAAGAGGTTATGATGAAGAAGCACTTTCAAAAACTTTAGAAGAAGTAAAAAAGATGAAAAGAAAGGATTTGATAAAACACAAAGGAACAAAACTAAAGAATAGAAATAAAAGCAATATTAATATACCCTTCATATGTAACCACAGTGGAAATAACGGAAGGATTAGGAAAATTAATAAAAAATATTGGCCAATTTTGCAAGAAGATCCAATTTTAAAACAAATAATACCATCGGAACCTAGAATAGTCTACAGGGGCTGTAAAAATATGAAACAAATTTTAGTAAATAGTAGTTTTAAAACTAAACAGAAAGATCATTTTTTTAAAAAAAAGTAAAGGCTTTTTTGGCTGTGGTTCATGTTTAGCCTGTAGAACTACATGCCAGAAAAAAAGACATGTGTCATCTTTTAATTATCAGAATGATAAAATATTTTATATTAAAGACCAACTAACGTGCTTTTCAAAAAATGTGATCTATATTTTAAAATGCCCCTGTGACTTAATTTATGTAGGACGAACCACGAGATGTCTTAATATCAGAATTTCCGAACATGTAAGAAATATAAAAAAAAGGGGTAGAGACACAAAGTGTCTCTAATCATTTTAAAACACACCATAACAGTGACCCAAAGAACACATTTTTCTGTGCAGTTAAAGTTGTACAGAAAGATTGGAGAGGCGGAGATTTTAATAGAAAGATAGGGGAAGAAGAAATTAAGTGTATTTACAATTTTAAAACTTTAATTCCCCATGGTCTAAACCAAGATTTTGAGTTATGCCACTTTTTAGTATAATATTGTCTGTGATACATTCCAAGATTTTAGAAAAGTTTTTTACACAGGTGTTTATTTATTACTATTATATTACACTCTTATATTATTCTTCATATGCATTTTTACAATATAAGAATATATGTCTTTTAATACCATTTATTTTTATCTTTTTAGATTATTTAAATATATTTGTTACTTATTTTTAGATTTAGACTGTAGGCAAACATTGATGTTTTATATGATCCTGTTTTTGGGCATTTTTATTATCCTTTTTCTATTATTCCATATGTTTAATTCCCATATGCTGCAATTCACTCATGACTGTACATTGTTGGGATATACATTCACAAAATGATATTTGTTTAAAGCACTTTAATATGGATACTTTTAAAAAAAATCTCATTTGAAATATCTTATAACAAGATTGCTTCCAAAGAATTTAGGACTGCATAAACTGTGTGAAACGCATATGCGTTCCAATGACGCTTAAAAAAGGTGTATGCCTCTGCATGTATTCGGCGAGACCGGAAATGACGTCACGGAATCAGGAAGAAAGCGGTGGAACGCATGGATGCGTTCCACCGAATACATTGAACTTTTGCAGAAACGGGAAGTGATGCAGACGCTACGGAACCCGGAAGGAGACGGTTGAACGAATATGCGTTCCACCGGAAGTTTGACCGCGAATTTTGAAAGCATTTAAAGGACTGAGAGGACATTAATACTGTATGCCAACTGAGGAAGCCACACTGGCGAAACGCGTTTTGGCAATCATATTGGACACTATAAGTTTTTATTTATTGTATTACTTTTATCCATTTTATTTCTTTTTGAATAAATATTTTGCCTTTGGAATATACTATTTTTTCCATTGCCTATCATTGAAGGAAGACATACCTCAACAAGCACCATCAAAGAGGTCTGGGGATCACCCAATTAAGATCCCAAAGGAAATCCACACCAGAGCCAGGTTGCATTATATGGCTCTCCCATTGTGAGTGCATATGATTCATATTTTATTTATATTTTGTATATAGCAATATTTGCACTATTCTGTACCTCTCTATCTCTTACAGCGAGAAGTTAGAAGAGAGGGAAGTATATTTCTATTTATTATCACTATTTGCTCCACCTATTTTTTGTGTGTTAAATGTTATTTCATGTGAAGGTGTAGGGGATACCTCACTGGTGTTTAGAGCATTCATCACTTCTGTAGACATACCTGTTTTATTATTTCATAATACTTCCTGTAAAGAGAGGTCTAATGTCTAAACTTCCTTTTTTGCAGTCTGTTTAAGTTAGAATTTCTTATCCTGCTCTGTTAATAGCTTTCTAGAGCCCACAGGAAGCTTTCTGAGTGTGGTTAAAGTTCAATTATCTGCGTTGGAGATAGCAAATTCTAAAGTAAACACACTATGCTGAAAATTAAACTTTTTTTTTTTAACATAGGCTGTACGAGCCCCTGTCAGAGGTGGTATGGCTAGGGCTGCATAAACAGAAATAAAAGCAATTTAACTCCTTGCAGCCAATTGAGCTGAAACTGCAGGGCATGATCTATACACTAAAACTAAGATAAAGTTGTTTTAGTGCATATCAAGGATATATCCTTTAAATAAACAGTATTATTTTTAGAACCAAGAACATTTGAAGCTAGTACTTTTCAAATATTCTAGAGCAAAAAAGTTTATACAGTTTAGAAGGTTCTATAAAATTATGTGCAATTATGTTTATATGAGAAAACAGGAAATTATGTTTTCCTTTTGTCTTACTTTACAAATGTACACTGTCTTTACTGTAATATATGTGCACTCTGTCCACAGACAAATCCTAACCTTGTACATTTCGTCTTTCAGAACTTCAAATCTGATAATTCTCTGTGAATGATTGCATGATTATTTTTTGAAGAATTGACACTGTAAGAAGTCAGGGAAATTATGGAAATGCATAACCATAATGTGATCAAAATCATCAAAGGTATCTGCGAGTGAGGATAAGATGTGAAGAAAATATGAAACACTATGTTTGTGGCAAGGCATTTAAAATGTGTTAATTCTATTTCTTATTATTTATAACATTTGTTATTTTATTTTCAGAGGTTTCAAAATGCAAGCCATCTATCTTCTGTGCATATTATTAAATTCAAAATATGCTTAATATTTGATTGAAATTATATATATATATATATATATATATATATATAATTTTTAGCCTAGTCCTAGAGTGCCTATATTATATATTTTATTATATTATATTATAATCATATTAAAGTAATAACATATAATCACCTTGAAGGCTTGCACTCTTGGACTAGGCTAAAAATGTACAGAAGGATAGCACTTTGTTTTTAATCCACGTTTGTCACAATAAAAGCTTTTATCAAGACAACTAACCAAGCAAAGTGTGCATGCACATATGGATTATAAGTGTAATGAAAAGCAAGGTACCTGCCCCCAACCTCTGTGAATGTAAAAAATTGTCACCTATGCGGTCTGTGAATGTCAGCAGTGTGCAACCTCCACCTCATATTAGCATGACAAGCCCATTTGGAGGTGTGTTACACAACTGGTTACCAGGGCAACAAGTCGATTGAACTAAATATATTATAAAATCACATATGTAATCTGTTGCAACAAGCTGAAACCCAATGTAGACAAATACAAGACCTCACTGAATAAAGTAATGCAAATATATTACTTGCCCAAATAAGTGAGCCGGTGGGTACTACTGGAATATAAACAGTCTGTACCACTAACCATAGTCCTATTTATAGCACAAATGGGGAAATGTGGAAGGTATAAAGTGGCCATATAAACTGAAAGCACTGCTAGATTAAGCCTTGGTTTGCTGACTGATTTGCTATATTTACTACTTCTGTGATGTATATGTTGAGCCTTATGTAACATCAAGCTACAAGGTGAATTATGGCAGTTGTGTCATTATGGTTCAGATTAATTTTAGGTGTCAATCAGAGCCAGTGTCAGTGTTTGTCTACTAATCCCAGAATTACTTTTATATTTGTACAGATTGCTTTCACTAGTATTTTTTATGTCCAAAAGCAATCTAGCAAAATTTAGAATAACCTGAAGGAGATGACTGCAAAATAGAGTAATAGTCAAATGAGATACATTTAAAAAAAACAAAACATCTTTTTGAGATGATAATAATAACAATCATATACATATTATGATTTAATGCCGCATTTTATCACAATATGTACAGAAAAACACTCCAAGCATCTGCACAATTTCACTAGCACTCCTGAGCTATCAGATAATGCTTTCAGCCAATGAGCTAAGCCCCACATAGAATCTTCCAACAAAGGTGGTGGTGGCCGAAAGCAGTGTCCGACCAACCTTTGGTAAGCAATCAAACTGTTCAAAAATTATTTCAATCCATACAATGGTGGGGAGGAGGCAAGGAGAGCATGGCACTTTGGCACTATACGCACTACAGTAAGAAATATCTTTCTTTCCCTTTTATCTAACACTTAATGTAACATGGAAACCTTTCAACCTATTTTCAACACCTTTGTCAAAGTTTCTATTTCATAAAAATTCTATTATATTACAGCTACCTGAAAACTCACATAGAGGATAAAGTATGGGGCTAAAATGTGACCCATTCTCCACATCAGCCCACTGTGAAACCTGACAAATGATTATTTAATTATAATCCAGAATAATTTGCATATTGCAGATCTATTCTTCTGATATTATAAATTATTTGGGCCATGCTGTGTGTAAACATTATGGCAGAGGAAAGGTCAAACATTAAATTATGTAACGTGTAAAAAGGCACATAAAGGCAGACATACAATAGTGCTGCATCACAACATGATATTTTACTGTAACACCCGATACCTGAACACAGTATACATGTGGATATTATGAGTGATGTGAGTGAGAGTGTTTGATATACACTGAACAAAATTATAAACGCAACACTTTTGTTTTTGCCCCCATTTTCATGAGCTGAACTCAAAGATCTAAGACTTTTTCTATGTACACAAAAGGCCTATTTCTCTCAAATATTGTTCCCAAATCTGTGTTAGTGAGCTCTTCTCCTTTGCCGAGATAATCCATCCACCTCACAGGTGTGTAATATCAAGATGCTGATTAGACATCATGATTATTGCACAGGTGTGCTTTAGGCTGGCCACAATAAAAGGCCACTCTAAAATGTGCAGTTTTTTCACACAGCACAATGCCACAGATATCGCAAGTTTTGAAGGAGTGTGCAATTGGCATGCTGACTGCTGGAATGTCCACCGACCAGAGCTGTTGCCCATGAATTGAATGTTAATTTCTCTACCATAAGACGTCTCCAGAGGCGTTTCAGAGAATTTGGCAGTACATCCAACCAGCCTTACAACCGCAGACCACGTGTAACGACATCAGCATGTCAGCCACCCGGACAGCTGATGCAACAATCTGTTTGCATAACCATAGAATTTCTGCACAAACTGTCAGAAACCGAATCAGGGAAGCTCATCTGCATGCTCGCCGTCTTCATTGGGGTCTCGACCTGACTGCAGTTTGTCATTGTAACCCACTTGAGTGGGCAAATGCTCACATTTAATGGTGTGTGGCACTTTGAAGAGGTGTTTTCTTCACGGATGAATCCCGGTTTTCACTGTACTGGGCAGATGGCAGACAGAGTGTATGGAGTCGGTGGGTGAACGGTTTGCTGATGTCAACGTTGTGGACTGAGTGGTCCATGGTGGCGGTGGGGTTATGACATAGGCAGGTGTATGTTATGGACAACAAACACAGGTGCATTTTATTGATGGCATTTTGAATGCACAGAAATACCGTGACAAGATCCTGAGGCCCATTGTTGTTCCATTCATCCACGACCATCACCTCATGTTGCAGCATGATAATGCATTGCCCCATGTTGCAAGGGTCTGTATACAATTCATGGAAGCTGAAAACATCCCAGTTCTTGCATGGCCAGCATACTCACTGGACA